>OY856410.1:401903205-402503205 GCA_963693085.1 Alisma plantago-aquatica
ACTATCAGACATATGTGTAGCAATTCTATTGTGCAATTTGAATATGATGCAGATGTTGTATCTATGTGCAGAACTATTAATCATGTTGAATAGTGTTTAAGAAGATTCATAGTTCTGCACATAGATGTATCATCTGCAGCATATTCAAACTGCACACTAAAATTGTTGCACATGTGTAATAATAGTACCATAACAAGAGATGACTATATCCCGAAGTATAGCCATTGGATCTTTTAACGGTGTCCCTGGCTCATACAACCCCCTACACTAAGGTTTTTGGTAATATTATAAGGTCTACTACAATTATGTAATAAAATTAGACATCTTTTTGCTATCTACAATATATGTAAATCTACAACAATTATGTTAGATTTTTGGTAGAGTTTGACTGTGATGTATATTTGAAATGTGAAATGAAGAAATGCCATATAATTTTTTGTAAGAGTTTGATTAGAATGTGGATTGTGATGTGTATTATGTGCATATTATCACTGCTATAGAAACAACATTCAACGTCGCTTTTCGAAGCAGACTCTTCCCCTTTCTTCTATTTCATCACAAAACTACCTTTCTCCTCCCGCGCCTGCTTCCTACTACATCGTCACCGCTGCTGCCGCCTGCTACTGCTGCTGCTTCTCCACTTGCCGCCGCTGATGCCTCCTTCTCATGCTACTTCTCTGCTGCACACCGCCGCCACTGCTCCTCACACCGCCGCCGCCTCCTTCTCCTACTGCTTCTCTGCTCGTCTCCATGCTGCTAGCTGCTCGATAGGTAGGCCCTCCTCTTCTTCCTCCATGCCCCTCTTCTTCTTCCTTCTTCCTCCTTACCAACAGCAAGCACGGCCGTGTGGGATGGCCACGGCCATGGCTGTGTTGGCCGGCCACAGCTGTGCTGCCCAGCATGGCCATGCTCAGCCAACACAGCCACGGTCGTGGCCAACCCACACAACCGTGCTTGCTGTTGGTAAGGAGGGAGAAGGAAGAAAAGAGGGTATATATTGCGATGAAATCAATTATGATGAAATCAATTGTGATGAAACCCTAACTCTACATGAATCCCTATTGCATGATGAAACCCTAACATCTACATACTCTATATGATACCTAAAATTGTGATGAAACCCTAACATCAATTGTGATGAAACCCTAACATTTACATATCTATCCAAGATGATGAACATGCATGGACACTCAAAATGTTGAAATCAATGTTATAGAATATGATACCTAGATTAAATGATGTTACATGAAACCTAGGATATGAATGATGAAACTAGGATTGCAGGTATTGGAATGACAACATACATGTATTTATTGGCCTAGAAACCCATCCAAGATTTACTCATTAGGAGTAAATCTTGGATAGTCCCCAGTTTGGGACTGTTCTTGAACACCTAATCTCACTTAGGATGTATGTGTATTAGGTTTTCAAGAAAATTTCGGTAGCATTTCCCCATTTGTTCTCTAAGTACATATGTACTTGGAGAACAACGGGGAAATGCTGTCAAAATTTCTTGAAAACCCAATACACATTGCACACTTACTAGTGAGATTAGGTGTTTAAGGATGGGATAGGTGGTACACATTTATTATATATAAGATGAAACTAGGATTGTAGGTATTTGAATGACAACATATATGTATTTGTTGGCCTAGAAACCCATCCAAGATTTACTCATTAGGAGTAAGTCTTGGATAGTCCCCAGTTTGGGACTATTCTTGAACACCTAATCTCACTTAGGATGTAAGTGTATAATGTGTATTGTGTTTTCAAGAAAATTTCGACAGCATTTCCCCGTTTGTTCTCTAAGTACATATGTACTTGGAGAACAACGGGGAAATGCTGCCAAAATTTTCTTGAAAACCCAATACACATTATACACTTACTAGTGAGATTAGGTGTTCAAGGATGGGATAGGTGGTACATGTACATTTATTATATATAAGAATGACATCACATGTATTTGTTAACCCTAGACCCTAATCGTGTCCTAATATATACTTGTTTTCTCTTTGATCATAGAATGGATAGATCATGGTTGTCCATTCGCAATCATTGCACCCCAGAGTTTATATCTGGTCTTGATCAGTTTATTAGATTTGCTGATGAACATAGGAAACAACCTGGAGATAGGTTCTACTATCCATGTAGGCATTGCAGTAACAACTTGAAAGTCAGCACTGGTGATGAAATCAAAAGTCATGTCATGTGCAACGGGATTGTACAAGGCTATATAGAATGGCACTGGCATGGAGAGATTTCAAACCCAAAACTAGTGGATGTAGATAGCAGTGCTTGGGTGGAAGAAGAAATTGTCTCCGATGATTTAGATGTGAACGAACCAGTTCTAGTAGACATCATTGATGCGATGTTTGATAGTTGTGGGGTAGAGCACACCGATCCACCTCCCATCTTTAGAAACATTGTGCATGATGATGAGATACCATTATACATAGGTTGTACTAAGTTTACAAAGCTTAGCGATGTGTTGAGATTGTATAAGTTGAAAGCTAACAATAGATGGAGCGACAAAAGCTTCACTTCATTATTGACTTTGTTGAAATAAATGCTTCCTGAAGGAAACGAGATGCCAATCTCAACATACCAGGTAAAGAAATTGTTGTTCCCAATGGGAATGGAGGCCAAGAAGATACATGCATGCCCGAATGATTGTGTATTATTTCAAAAGGACTATGTGGATTTGAAAGATTGTCCAAAATGTGGTGCGTCACGGTATAAATTGATGACTTCGGGGGAGTCCAAAACTGGTTCTCCTACCAAGGTGATGTGGTATCTACCTATCATATCACAGTTTCAACGCTTGTTTGCAAATCCGATAGATGCAAAGAATTTGAGGTGGCATGCAGATGTTAAGAAAAATAATGATGAGATCCTACGACATGCATCTGATTCCTCATAGTGGAAGAAGATTGATCTATTGTACCCCAAATTTGGTGAAGAAGACAGGAATCTAAGACTTGGGCTTTGTACAGATGGGATGAATCTGTACGGGACATTGAACAGCCAACATAGCACTTGGACAATCATGCTTGTTAACACAAAAGGTGTTATAGTGGATGAATTGGGTTTCACTTTAATGAACTTTGAAAAGATTGGCAAGAAGGGTGAACCATTCATATTGGCATCACAGGTGAAACAAGTATTTTATATTGATGATCCTACAAATGATAAATGGTCGGTTGTTCTTCATGGTAAAAGACAGTTCATTGAAGATCCTATAGATGAAGAAGAGTACTATGATAAGTATGATGACTCCAGTCCATTCTCAGTTGGGTTGCCAACTCCACAAAATATTGAAGCTAATGATGACTTATATGTTTGTAGAGATCACAATGAAGGATTGTTAATTGATAAAAGATCGCAATTTTAGAGGCATGCATGTTTATATTTTTTATATGTTTCATTTTTCAATGTTTCATTTTTATATGTGAACTATATAAAATACTAAATATTTGCTTTTTTAATATCAATATCATTTTCAAATATAATGTTTCATTATCTTCTAGTTAATACAAATGCTAAATTTTGCCTTTTTAATGACATTTTTAGATGGCTGACCATGATGTCCATGATGAGCATGATGTCCATGATGAGGATGATGTCCATGATGAGCATGGCGAGGATACCAATGCAAGTTTTAAAATGTCATTATCAATATCATTTTCACATATAATGTTTCATTATATTCTAGTTATGTCATATATCCTATATTTCTATATTGGGCTAATTCAGTGTGTTTATTTTGTTAAATTTTAGGTTGATGATGCACATGTACCATCTGAAGCACTGGAGGCACTTGATGCACATCACCAAAAAGTTAACAAGAAAAGGGGCATCACTCTACTGAAGAAGTTAACAGCGCTAAGGGGCAGTGGATCCAGATTGGCTGTGGAGTTTGATAATGCAGGAAATGCAATTGGAGTGAACCGCAATAATTTTGTAAACTATCTTGGGTTTGTCACTCGAAGCCATTGTGGTGTTAAGTATGATAATTGGAATAAAGCTCCTCAGACGAAGAAAGACTTGATATGGAAGGATTTATGCGTGAGTTATTATTTGCAATTCTATTTTGTAGATTAAAAATTCTATTATTTGCAATTCTATTTTTGGATACTAGATAATAGCAATTCTATTTTACAGAATCTATTTGCATTGGATGATAAGCTGCATCATAAAAGCGTGATGCAATGTGCTGGAAAGATGCTAAGGAACTATAGGAAAAATCTCAACAGAGAATACATAAAAGATGGTGATAAGAAGAAGGAGTCAGCCCTTGAACAGTGGAACTTCCTGGACAAAGCAGATTGGGACACATTTTTTTGCTTCAAGACAAACTGAAGAATTCAAGGTATTAAGCATCACTCCCAATTTAATTAATATATGTTGTATTCACCTATTCAAAATTAACCTTTAGTGTTACTAACCAAATCAATGTGCATACTAACTAGGCATTCAATGAGGCGCAAAGAGCAAGGCGTGCATTGAATGTGCATGACCACACAATGGGTCCAAAGGGCTATGCAGGCGTTCGCCAAAGACTACAGGCAGAGTCTGCTTCTACTCAAGAGTCCTCTACTACATGTACCACACCCATGCCTCGCCATGATTTCTGGATAGCTGGAAGGATAAACAAGAAGGGTGAAATAATGAAGCCCGTAACTGCTGAGGCGGATGTGAAAATGGTAAAATACAACTCTTAGAGAAATCGTTCGAATATTGATTATTTGTGGTGTTTACTTACCAATTTCTATTGATGGTGATAGCGGGAGCTGCACGAGCAGAGGAAATAGGGCATGTTCATCCCTCAGCGCACAAGGGATGAATTGACAGTTGCTTTGGGTAACCCAAAGCATCCTGGACGTGTTAGGGGTGTAGGCGCTGGTGTGGGCATCAAATCGTTCTTTGGGCCATCCCAGCGCAAACCTATCATAAGAGCAGGACTTTCACAAGAAGAGGTAACCTATTCTTTTTTTAGAATGTTATTGCAAAAGGGAATTAAATAATAAGAAGCTAATGTTTCTTTTATCAATGTATAGGAGAATAAGAGAGTCGAGGATATAGTTGCTAAGAAGGTCAAGGAAGAAATGCTGCGGTGGAAGGCATCTCAGGCTTCCAATCAGCCTATGGCGACCCGCTCTTCTCCTGATGCACATGCTGAGAGTAATCCTGTAGACCCACCACCTAGCACGTCTACTGTAAGTATTGTTTATGACATAGTAGCTAGTCTTTTCAAGATGATATGTTTTCAAGATGATATGTATATATGTATAACATTCTTTTTGTAAATTTGTAGGCGTTGAAGCCATTCTGCTTAAAAATTGAAGATTATATTGTTGCAGAGGTGCATGCTTACCCATACCTTCCTGGGGCAATGATTCATGGGACTCCAATGCCACAGGGTTACGTTCATGTGAGCCCGATATGTGTATTCCCCGATTGGAGGGAAGCTCCATTGCCATATACCCACCCAGATATTGATACACTTGCTGAGGCAGAAGGTAGGGTGATATTGTAGCCCAAAGCAGATGTCGTCTACACTACTAAAATTGTAAGATAAATTTACATTACGTTAAATTGTTAATGTGTATATATGAGGTCAATTGATCTAAAATTATATATACAGGTTAAAAAGAAGACACCCGGAGCATCTAGGCCTCCACCTCCAGTTCCTGCATTACCAAGTTGGGTTCCAACTGAGCTAAAATTGCCGTTAGTTCCTGCTTGTAAGGGAATGGCAGTATGGATACACGCACATAATATACATTGCCCTATAGTTGTTTTTTTAGAAGCAGATTATGCAGGTCAATCATACGAAAGCTCTCTATTTATACAAGATATTATTGAGTTGTTTATGTATGATTGGTTGAATACATCAATGATAGAGGCATGGATAAGGTGAGATCTTGTTTATACATCCATATACCTTGTGTAGGATTTGGTGATCTGGTTTCTTATATATTAATGCATATGTAATACATGTTTTGCAGCTACTTAGTCAAAATTCAATGTAAACAATTTGGATTTGAACATGTGGGATTTTTGATTCCATCATTGATTAGTCTGGTAGCTAAAGACCCTGATAGCATTCAACAATATTGTTGTGATGCTTCTACAATTTTTGGTCAAAAAAAGAAGACGATAATAATGGCTCCATTCAATGTGAAGTAAGTTTACTTTGCTTATAATTTGGACTTAAGAAAATTACATTTTTATTGTGGATTTTGAGTTATTAATTTTTAACTTTTTTACCTCTAGCACTAAGCATTGGGAGTTACTAATTATTCTCCATGGGATGTTCACTGTCTATTATCTAGATCCTGCAGGGAGTACATTGAATCCCAAAATTGGACACGTAATGAGAATGACATTATTCTGGTGAGAAATATTTCATTTTTATATACGTTAACATATGTTATTACATTACTATTTAATTATACAATTTACTGTGTTACATTAACATGTAGGGGTTTAGATGCATTCAAAAAGGCTAGAGGAAAGGTCGCCAGTAAAAAGAACCACCCAATAATTTGGGAGAACATGAAAGTAAGTTCCCGACTCCAATGTATATGTTATTTATGTGAACTGTTCTTATTTGTATTTTTTAATATTTTGTATCCATTTTATAGTGTGCTACACAAGACAGCGGTTGGGCATGTGTATACTATGTGATGCGGTTTATGGACATGATTATGAAACATGCATATGAAATCAATGCCATACCTAAGGTATTATATATAGTCTCATTAGATAGTATGAAATATAACAATCTTATTTATATATTATTACTTATATATACATCATTCTCTTTGCAGGTGTTTAAAACTGACCCCACTACAGGTAAAGCCTTAAAAGATGTACATGCTCCATATACGATGGAAGTATTAAATGACGTAAGAGAAGAATGGGCAAGAGCCATACAAGAAATGGGGACTGTAAGATATAATTGGGATGAGGACAACGATGATGAATGATATTTTGTAAATGAATGTTTCTACATGTGTTTCTACATGTATTTGAATGTTTCTACATGTGTGAATGTGAAAATTGAATTGATGTCTGAATGTATCTACCTATGTGTGAATGTGTGAAAAGAATATTTGTTGATTTTGTAGGTTTGTGGCATGTTTGTTGGCTGATATCAATGGATGTCGTAAACTTGCAGTTCAGAACTGAACTGTAGGTTTCTACATCCTGCTGACCAGCCATAGTAGGCCTGCAAATAGATATGAAAAAATAAATCAAAACATAGGCGTCGGTTATTTGTCTAAAACTGACGACAAAGTCTTACAGTGTCGGTTAATAGCAAAAAACCGCCGCCTAATGTTACCAGATAGCACGGCCGTGCTGGCTAGCATGACCATGGTGGAAGGTGATATGGCGTCGGTTACAACATTGGTTAATAGCAAAAAACTGCCGACTAATGTTTCCAGACAGCACGGCCGTGGCGGAAGGTGATATGGCGTTGGTTATTAGTAGAAAACCGACACCGAAAGTATCCTAGATGGCACCCTTTTTGTGGCATGGATGATTATAGCGTTGGTTTAGTTACATATAACTGATGCCGGTGGGGTCATGCTGGTGCGTTTTCGGTGGCACAAAGTGTTTTGGTGTCGGTTGGAAAACCGACGCCGAAAGGGTTCGACTTTTTGCGGCGCCCACATAGGCGTCGCTCGGAAACCGTCACGAAAAGGGCTTAAATAACCGACGCCAAAGGACGAATATGTAGTAGTGTATGTTTGTTATTGCAGGTTTGGTGGCATGTTGCTCATATGAACTCATAGGATGTTGTTAACCTATAGTTTAGAACTAAAGTTTAGAACTGAACTGTAGGTTCTACATCCTGTTGACTAGCCAAGCAGTAGGCTGTAGGCTTGCCATTAAAAAAATTGAGTCGTCAGATGTATCAGTGAAACTGACACTATAGGCTTGAATTGTCAGTTTTAGTAAAATTACTGACATTAAAGGGAAAAAAGAAAATGGTCGTGTTAGACAACATGACCTCGCTAGGTAGCATGCCATAGGTGTCAGTTTATTAGATATAACTGACAATTTAGGGTACTTCACTAGTTATAAATGTGACCTGGTACATCATGATAGGTTCAGTTTCTTTTATCCACACAACTGATGACTGGATCTCTGGCAACAATTTTGTCTTCCCCAAAGAACAGACGTCTTAGGCATGTAGCTATAGTGTCACCCACTTAGGTGTCAGTTTCTAACTGACGTGAAAGGGTTGTTTTAACTGACGCCAGAGATAGTTTTTGTACTAGTGGGAGGATTAAAGGTACATAAGACCGATGGTATTAGGACATGATTTTGCCCTGAATGCATAAGACCATAGGGTCAAGAGGTAGCATCTAGGTTCGCCCAAGGACCATGGGTCAGGAAATGGGCCACCTTCATGAGTTCATGTGGCCCAATGGGTGAATGTGAGAGGCACTCCCTAGATGCATAAGGAGGATATCACTCTAAAATTATCTGTACCCCGAGAGACCTTGAGATACATGAGGTGTAAATATAAAGAAATATGAGGAGTCATTTTAAAAGGAGTTGTACATAGACTCAGGAATTGTACACCACGTAATTGCATGAAATGATAAGAAAGTTCAGAAACTAAAGGTATTCACAGTATAGAGTCATAGTTGAGGATGACTCAACAAAACGATGTGTGAATGTACTCTCTACTCTTGGAATGGGGTGAGCTTTGTGTTTGAACTGGATCCAAATACTTATTTCATCTTGTTATGGGTGTGTGTGTGTGTGATTAGACAAACTCTTGCTATATATATATATTATATATGTATGTATATATATATATACATATATATTTGAAAATGATATGATAATACCTCATTTGAAATCCAAACAACTTTAATTAGAGTATGAGGTGTTAGATCACCCTTATGAGATGATAATGAATAAATGGTTTGGAAGCCTAGGTGAGCAAGTGAAATCACAAATTAAAATGAAATTTAAATCTATAAATGTAAGGTTTAATTTAGTAAGCAACTTAAGAGTAGTTATCTAACTATGTATGGAATACAAGCGTCAAGATGCCAAATAAAGATAAATTTGGCCTGACCTATTGACCAAGTTTGTAACAGCCCAGTTAGCTAGCCTAGAATGAGATAAGATGAAGGGTTTCTGACACCGCTCTCTGGGTGTGGATGGTGGAATCTGATACAAGAGTCACATTTGGGTTCCTGAGGATCCACCCTTAAGGACTCGTATCTTGCAAGAGCTCATGGGTCAAAGCATTCTATACATCATGGAACCAGTAAGATGTTTAAGGACCTGTGGCTATACTTTTTATGGTCAGGAATGAAGAGAGAGAGAGACATAGCTTCTTATGTAGTCAGTTGTCTCACGTGCTAGATGGTGAAGGCTGAACACCAGTGACATGGTGGATTACTTCAATCAATTGAGATCCCAAAGTGGAAATGAGATCAGATCACCATGAATTTTGTGGTAGGTCTTCCCAAGACAAATAAAGTTCATGATGCAATATGGGTTGTGGTGGATCGTGTAACTAAGTTAGCACACTTCCTTGCCTTAAAGATTAATGTCAAGGTGCCAAGCATAGTTGAACTATATATTAGAGAGATAGTTTGTTTACATGGTGTTTTGAGTTCGATTAGTTCTAGTCATGATCATAAGTCCACTTCAAAGTTGTGTAAGCATGTGCATGAAGAACTCAGGATGAGATTAAAATTCAGTACGACTTATCACCCCCAGATTGATGGATGGACAGAATGGACAATATAGACTTTAGAAGATCTATTGAGAGCATGTGTGCTCGATTGGGGTGGATCATAGGAGAAGTACCTACTGTTTGTTGAAATTGCCTATGATAATAGTTACCAAGCTAGTATCAGGAAGCCTCCATATGAAGCTCCTTATGGGAGGTCGTGTTGGTCACTGCTTCACTGGGATGATGTTGGTGGGAGAACCTTACTGAGGTCAGAGGAGCTACAGTTGTATGCTGACAAGGTAGCTTTTATCAAGCAGAGGCTAAAGAGAGCCCATGATCAATAGAATTTGTATGCTAGTGCAAAGCAGATAGATTTGTATTTCACTATAGGTGATCATGTGTTCCTAAAAATCTGACCCCTCCGAGCTATAACTAAGAACAGAGGAAAGTTGAGTCCCTGATATGTGGGTCCATTTGAGATTCTAGATTGGACTGGTGAAGCCGCTTATCATCTAGCTTTACCACCACAATATAGTATGATGCATGATGTGTTCCATGTGTCCAATCTGAAGCTATGTGAAGAATCCTAGACATGTGTTTAACATTGAGCCATTGAACTCCAAGGGAGATTGACATACCATGAGTCACCTGTTAAGATAATAGACTTCAAGGTGAAAGAGCTTAGGAATAAAAATATAGAGATGGTAAAGGTTCTTTGGAGGTGCCAAGGATAGGATGAAGCCACATGGGAGCTAAAGACGGACATGGAAAAGTCCCATTCTAAACTTTTTATGATTAGTTGTATTTTGAGGACAAAATTCCTATAAGAGGGAAATGATTTTATAACATGGTTTTTCACATGTAGTTATAATTGAAATGCAATTATTTGAATAAAAAGGCCATATTGGAAACTTGGTGTGCTTTGTTTTGAAAGTATGGTTTTCTTTTGCAAATTTTGATTTTCTATGAATTTTGTGATTTCTACTATTTTCAATAATCCAATAATGGACATGGGGAAAAGAAAGGGAGAAAATCCCAAAATAAATGAATTACTAAATATAATGGATAAATTATATGGAATTGTGTGAATTTTTCTAGAAAAGTGGTGTTTAAGGCTGCTGATGGTTTGTTTTCAATTTCACATGGTTCCTAAAAAGGAAAGTAATCCAAATAAAGGATATAGGAAAGATAGAAAGATAAAAAGATTATTTTAATAGTGAGATAAAAGAGAAAACTTGGAGATTAAGAAAAGTGTCTTTTATTTTTTTGTTTTGATCTCAAACCTTTCCCATGCTTAGATAAAGTCATTAAATACTTTCCCTTAAATTTTGGGATAAAAAGGATTAAAAGTGTGAGAGATATTGATTTTACAAAAATCCTTAAAGTGAAAGTATTAATGAGTCAATATATTAAAATGTAACAATCAAATTTGGAAAAGAACTAGGGACTGACCCCTCTATTTGTGCATATTTTGTGGTTGTTGGATGATAATATGACAATCCTCAGATCATCTTGTACCCGCAGTGGTAAAAAGGATACATGGACCCTACATGGACATCTTCCTAATTGAATTTATCTCCACACGGTTAATGTGTGAGTCTAGAAGTTGTTCTAGTATATTCATGACAAAAAACTACACCTAACCATCCTAGGTTTTACCCACTTTGGGAGGTAATTAAAGATTTTCCCAATTCATGATCCCAAGAACAACCTTGCCGTCATGGATGAGTATAAATAGGGGGCTAAGGACCCTTTACGAGATCACCAAATCATTTAAGAGACTCGATTTAACCTTGTGCTTCTCTCCCTGATCTCAATTCCTCTTCCATGCTTTCCTTTTTGTCTCTAGACCTTCTAAAACTTGGTTGTATTTCCCTTGTTGTCCTCATGCTTCTGATCACTCCTAAAGCAATTAAAGCCCTTGGTAGCTTAGTCGAGGCGAGGTGAAGGTTATTGTACTCTTGCTTAACTCTCGGAAGGACAAGATCCTGAAGTCAATGATGAGGTTGAATCACTCCAGGTCTGCTCATAGAGAAGTGAGGTTGAAGATAGGCCATGGTGAAAAGACCCTTCTACCTCTATCTCCTCTTCAAGATAGGTAAGGACATCTTGGTACTTTTCCTTGTTTTCATTCTGGCTAGCGCAGTTCTACATGACCCCCCCCCAACCTTGTTGGTGTGAGCCCATTGGTCGGACCAACCTAGTTGGCAAGGTCAAGACAGGGACCCGCTTCCAAGGTGGCAGCCTGTGATTGATCAGAAACCAATTTATTTGTAAAAATCATAGTAATTTATAGGAAGGTCTGATGATGGCATACAATATACGCATCTTGCTAAAAAATGTGAAGAATGCAATACAAATATATTTAAGACCTAGTTCTGTCTATAATTCTAAAAATACTTAAAGTTGCCAAATTTAATGTGTAAAAATCCTAATTTTATAGGTTTTGATTAACTTAATATGTTTGTTTTTAATAGTCAAGATTTGATCTTTTTGGATAAAAGGGTATCTTGAATATAATTTGAGATTAATACTTCATAAATTGGCCAATTAGGGTTTTCTTGAGTTAAAAATGCATATAATGATAAAATTAGGGTTCGTAAACCAAAAAGCCATGAAAAGTGACAATTAGGGTTTGGGAAGACAAAAGCCCTATTGAAACCTTAAGTTGACCCCACAATCCTAACTTAGGACCCAAGTCCTAATTTCTAGGTTTGTATTATCTTAATATGTTTGTTTTTAATAGTCAAGGATTGATCTTTTTGGATAAAAAGGGTATCATGAATATAATTTGAGATTAATACTTCATAAGTTGGCCAATTAGGGTTTTCTTGAGTTAAAAATGCATATGATGATAAAATCAGGGTTTGTAAACCAAAAAGCCATGAAAGGTGACAATTAGGGTTTGTGAAGCAAAAAACCCGATTGAAACCTTAAGTTGACCCCAAAATCCTAACTCAAGATCCAAGTTAGTCTTAATGATACATTTTGAAAAATTAGTAATACTTGGGTGTTATGCTTTATTTTCAGGGTAGTTGCTTTATTGGTTACTTTTATTGCCTTTTGCCTTAGACATCAAGTTGCTCCTAAGAAAGGTATGTGGTTACACCTATGACTACTCTCCTTAACCGATTCCCGTGGTTTCTCAGAGTTTTCCTGATTGATTGCCATTAAATTTTTGCATGTTTATTTACTTCATGTAACTCCCTTATGGAGAGTTTATCTTTCATCTTGTTACAAACTACTTTATATTTAGTGAAATTTATTAACTATTATTGGTTGATTGCTAAACTATCGATCATGTATTGTGATAATGGACCTTGCCCTCTCAGTCCACCTTAATTGAGGATATTAGGGGGAGGGTCATTGCAATAACCATACCTACTGAAGTCATTAGTGAAGGTCATGAAGTACTTATAACTACCTCTACCATTTTTCTAAAAGGGCCACATACATCAGTATGTATGAGTCCTAATAGATCACTATCCTCTCACTATTACTAGTGAAGGGAGTCGTGGTCATCTTTCCCAGCAAACAAGATTCACATGTCTCTATTGATTTAAATTCAAAAGAGTCTAGATAACCATCTTTATGGAGTCTAGATATGTGATTCTCATTGATGTGCCCTAGATGACAATGCCAAAGATATATTTTGTTTGATTTATCGAGTTTTAATATTTTTCTATTAATGTTATAAACATTTGTCTTTCGATATAGAAAATAAAGACCATAAGACATTGAGGAACTGCCATGAAAGATCTCATCTTTTGAAATAGAACTTTGGTCATTCTTTATATGAAATTCATATCCATCCTTATCCATACAAGATACAAAAATAATGTTTATATTTATGGTAGGTGATAACACCCATTTTATGGCTGCTAGAGCCTATATTTTACTATCAAAATTGCCTCCAAATTTGACTTCCTCTCTGTTTTATCCTATTTACTTTATAGAAATAATCCCCATAATGCTCCTGATAATATTTCCTATCTTTTGCAGAAGTTTATCTTATTTTCCAATGAAAAGAATCTTGATGGGCCCTTCTCGGCCCATTCACAGCAACTGACCCGTCCCGACCCAGTAAGCAACGCGAGGCGACACGCCCCTTACATGTCATAGTTGCCGCCTGATAGGGCAACAACCAGACACATGCATGTCACATGGAAGCTCCGACAGACTAAAAGAGATTAACGAACAAGGAGCCTTGCCCGCCACGACCCGTTAGCCGACGGAGTCTATCACATGACATGGCCACCTCCTAGTGCAGCAGCCTGCCAGATCCTTACCTGACATGATCAAGCGTGATTTACTCATGACCCGGCACGCGAGCTCCCAGGCATGCCAAGCGACAGACGTGTCGGCCCTCTCCCTAAGCCACATTAACAGAGCAGTAGAAGGACACGTGGCCCAATAAGAGCCGCAATTCCTACTAGCCACTGCCTATAAATAGCAGCTATAAGACTTCGATGGGATGGGTCAGAACCCTACGGGAGCTAACTTCGAGAGCAAAAAGGAGCTAGTGTGTTGAGTTCCCAGGTGTGCCAAGCTATACTAGGGGAGCACACCCCAACCCGAGAGGGATGGGAGGAGTTCACCTAGAACCCGTCCTGGTAGCTGCGGTAGCATGATACGACAATCAAGGCCACTCCAACATGCCATGCCGCTAGCTGGGTCTCAACCCGAGACGGTCTACCCAACCATGCCCGACACGAGAACCTGAGAACCTAAGATAGAGCTAACCTAACATGACATCAAACCCGATATGGCATACCCATCACGGTATGTCGCTCGAGAGGGCTGGCCGCCCAACACGGCCATATTGGTCAGGGAGTCCTTTCTCGATATGCTAATACCTTCCATGGTTCATGACCCGACATGGTTAAGAACCTGACACGGGCATATCCCAATAGGGATCCTGCATGGTACTGGGTTAGTGATACCTTAGTGGTCCACTATTGTGTATATCGACCTCCCACATCAAGGAGGCTGATACCTATCTTCCCTATTTCAAAAATTTACTTTCATTTACTATCACATTGTAACTTGACCTTTTTATGCTTATGGAATATGTGGAGTTTATCTCATATTGTTCTGTGTATGGTTCCTTTTTGTTGGACGATCTCTTTGTGGCATCTAATCTCTAGCCTCTTCTGTTTGAATCAAGCTTTTGACTAGCTATCGAATCATGTTTCTTGTTTTGACTCCCTTGAGAGAGGTATGTCGTAAACTCTAGAGCCTAGTCTGATTTGGGTGTACGATAGTACCCAGGATCAGGGTTGCCCCAACATATCTTTCCACTCTGGTCTATGTTCAGTACTCTTGAGAGAGAGAATTAGTGCATAGGTAGAGGCATCCTCCTTGAGAGAAGAGGATGTAGTATGTATTCTGCTGCCACTTGTTACGGTTAAGTTTTCCTCCTTCGTGCCTTACTCTGACAATAGTTTTATCTCCTCAGTTTCCAATACACAAAACCCTTATAAAAATTGCTAAACCCTAAAACTTTTACCTTTCTAGTAACTCTAGTTGAAGATAGACTTTTATTTTAATTCTTTATGGCCCCCCTTCTTTATTACAATGAATCTTATCCTTCAACCCTTTTGATGTGCTTAGACAAGTGAAACTCGAGTTCTGAAGTGCCGGTCTTCCTATCCCTGTGTTCGACCCCAAACTACTTCGACCTTGTGCTAGTTATAGGCATCTTAAACATTCGGGTACTATACATTTCTAAAGTATGATAACCTAGACATGACTCCATTCTTGGACCTATGTTTAAGGCGTCGGGGATAGGAAATGAAAACCATTCTACGAACTCGATTTTTGCTTGCACTTTGCCAAAAAGTTGGTACATATGCATATAATACTACACGTACTTTATACAACATACCAATACCTTTACACTTTTCTTTCTTTCCAGGTACTCTCTCACCTTTTCAAGTCATCTTTGCCTCTGACAAGTCATGGCTGAGTAACCTTCAGAAGCCCACTCCATGTGCTCGTTCGTCCAAGTTTGAGAAAATGAAGAAAGGAATCCAATGGTTGTGCAGCCCCTCAACGTTACCAACTTCGAGCTAAAGCCTTCTTTCCTCCAGCTACTACAACATAATTGGTTTAGTGGGAATACTACTGAAGAAAACCTGTAAAACCATCCCACAACTTTCAAAAGGACTTGAAACACCTTCAAGATCAATAGGGTTCTAATAGAACACATCTACATCCAGTGCTTCCCTTTCTCTTTGAGAGAGAAGGCACTGGAGTGGTACACGAGTCTGCAAGATGGGAGTCTTCCCGACTGGGAGCATCTCGCTAATGCATTCATCACCAAGTTCTTCCCCATTGAAAGAATAATCAAGTGTCAGAACAAGATTACAAGGTATTCACAGAAACCTTTGGAGAATCTACACAAGACCTAGGAGAGGTTTCTAAGCTACCAGCGGGAGTGCCCACATCATGGATTTTCCGAACCTAAGCTGATCACCACATTCTATAATGGGGTGTGCCTTGCGGAGAGGAAATCCCTAAATGCTGCAGCTGGCAGTGACTTCTTAGGGCTCAGTGCTCAGAGGGCCAAGGAAATCATAGATAATATGGCCACAAATCAATAAGACAGTGAGTACGACCATGAGTCTATGAGCCACACCACTCCGGGAGAGTCCAAGGCGATGGAAGACCTTGCGGCTAAGCTTGACAAAATAGTAATCGATGTCCAGACCCTGAAGGAGCAGAGGTATAAAGGAAAAGTTTGACAGGAAGTTGTGAGAAGTTGTGTCACTTGTGGAGAGCCAGACCATCTATCTGACTTTTGTCCACACACAGCCATTCAAGGAGATCTTGATGAGGACAATACAGAAAACGTCAGTTATGTCTAGTACAGACGCCCTGATCACCCTAGTTTCTCTTATGGGAATACTAGTTCTACTGAGAACTCTCATCATCTGGTGGGTGGAAATACTTCGGGAGGATCGTCAGATCAACAACGTCAGACAGGGTTCCAACAGCAACATACTTTCCAACAGAACCAGCCATAGAGACCGTCTATGATGACGGAGTTGATGTCCTTTGCCAAAAAGAAAAATGACCTTAATGAGAAGATGCATAAAAGTTCCATGGATAGCACGACCCTGCTTAAGATGATGCAGCAGTAGATGGGGGGGGTTCTCAACCCAGATTGGGGAACTCCAGTAGCACAATAAACAAATCAACCAATAGCTGGCGAGTCTCGCCCAGAGCATCAATCATCAATTGGGGCATTTCCCCTCCAAAACTAAGGTGAATCCACAGGGACATGAGACTGCAAAAATGGTTGTCCTAACGTCAGGCACCGTGGTATAACCAGCCATGGAGAAGGAAACAACACCAACAACAACACCTGCCAAAGAAGCTAGTCCAGAAGAGGTTGAAGAAGAAGTCCCAGCAAGGCCAAGGAGAGTGACCAAGGAAGGAAGCAATGACGTCTCTTTTGAATAGCGTCCCAAAAAATATGCACCCCATGTACCATTCCCCCATAAGCTGGTGAAAGCCCAACTGAAAAAGAGATATGAAAAGTTCATGGCCGCGATAAAGAAATTGCACATTGACATCCCTTTTCTGGATGCCATTGAAGTAATGCATGCTTATGCCAAGTTTCTTAAGGATCTAATTTCAAGGAAGAAGAGAGGTGAAGATGTGGAGACTATAAAGCTAGCATAGATGTCCAACTCCTTTGTCAAAGCAAGCATGCTGATGAAGAAAAAGGATCTTGGGGCCTTTGTCATCCCCTTTCAAATTAGGGATAACATAACCCGTAAAGGTCTAGCAGACCTGGGGGAAAGCATCAGCTTGATGCCCTTGTCCCTTGCTAAGAGGATTGGACTTACTGATATGTCAAGCACGAACATGAGGATCTAGCTCATTGATCACACCTTTACCTATCCAATTGGTGTAGTGGAGGATGTGCCCATTCAAGTCGGGCGATTCTTTATTCCATGTGACATATTTTTGATTGATATCGTAGAAGATCCCAGCTGCCCTATTATCTTTAGGCGACCTTTCCTAGCGACCGGCCAAGCCCTCATTGACGTAGAGGTGGGTACGATTACAATTTGGGTTGGAGGAGATCATATCGACTTCAACATTAAAGATTGCATGAAAGCCCCTTTATTCCTTGAATCCTCCTATTTTGTTGAGAGCTACCAACAACTATGCAATGAAGTAAGGGAAGAGAAGGCCATGGTAGACCCGCTTATGCATGCTTTATCTGGTGAGGCACAGGAGGTCGAAGATCCAGAGGTCAAAGAATTGCTGGCCTTTTTGGAAGTTGAAGGATCGTCCGAAGAAGATGAAGAACCCGTGGAGACAGTTAGGTACGCTGCTCTCTGAAAAGGACCCGCCAGTGAACAAGAAAATGAAACCCCAACTGATTTGAAGGTTTTGCCAAGAGGCTTGGAATACCGCTTTTTAATTGACGAGAAAATGAATCCGGTGATCATCAACTCAGAGCTGATCGATAGCTAAAAAGATTAGTTGCTTGAAGAGTTGAGGCTACAGAGAAAGGCCCTAGGTTACTCTATAAGAGACCTATGGGGGATCAGTCCTTATGTGTGTATGCACATGATCCACCTAGAAGAGGACTCCATGCCATATGCCCAACCACAGAGAAAGCTGAATGAGAAGCTCTGAGAAGTTGTTAGTAAATAAGTCATAAAGCTCCGAGATGCAGGAATAATCTACACTATCAGCGATAGCACATGGGTAAGCCCCATTCAAGTCATCCCAAAGAAAGGAGGTATAACATTGGTTAAAGGAGATAATGGAGTTATGGTTGCTACAAAGACGGTGACTGGCTGGCGGATGTGTATTGATTACCGAAAGCTCAACACCGCCACCCATAAGGATCATTCCCCCCTCCCATTCATCGATTAGATGCTGGAGTGCCTAGCCCATCACTCCTACTTTTGTTGATTGGATGGGTACTCAGGATTCTATCAGATCCCTATTCACCCCGACGATCAGGAAAAGACCACCTTTACTTACATCTACAAAACTTTTGCTTTCAGAAGAATGCCCTTCGGGCTTTGTAATGCACCTGTCACCTTCCAACGATGTATGAATGTCATCTCTGCCGACTTTCTTGAAGACAAAATAGAAGTCTTTATGGATGACTTTAGTGTGTATGGCAGCTCCTTTGATGACTGCTTGAATAACCTATCTCTACTGATGAAAAGATGTGAAGAGCAAAGTCTTACACTCAATTGGGAAAAATTCCACTTCATGGTGCAAGAAGGAATAGTCCTAGGACACAAGGTGTCCAGTAAAGGTATCGAAGTTGATCGATCCAAGGTGGAGGCGATAGACAAGCTTCTTCCTCCCCCTTCTGTTATGAGAATCTGAAGTTTCTTAAGTCACGCAGGTTACTATCGACAGTTCATTAATGGTTTTTCAAAGATTGCCAAGCCCCTTTCCAATCTGTTGATGAAAGATGTGAAATTTGATTTCACAGATGAGTGCATGAAGGCATTCTTCACTATGAAGGACGCTTTGGTATTCACACCCATTTTCCAGTCCCCCGAATGGAACCTTCCCTTCGAGCTTATGTGTGACGCCAACAATTTCGCCATAGGTGCAGTTCTCAGCCAGAAGAAAGACAAAAAGCACCACGTGATCTTTTACGCAAGTAAGACCCTGGATGAAGCATAGCTAAATTACACTACTACTGAGAAGGAGATGATGGCCATTGTATATGCTTTCGACAAGTTTTGATCCTACCTTGTAGGCTCTAAGTTAGTATTTCAAACCAACCACGGGGCCATCAAGTACCTTATGCAGAAAAAAGACGCAAAGCCCAGGCTGTTACGTTGGGCGTTACTGTTGCAAGAGTTTGATCATGAAATAATAGATAAGAAGGGTTCAGAGAACGTGGTTGTTGACCACCTCTCAAGGATCCGGGTGGAGGATGACCACCCACTGCCAATCAACAAAAGCTATGCCGATGAATCTATCTATGTCACCCAGTCGGCCAACCCTGAAGGGCCATGGTATGCAGACTTTTGCAATTACCTAGCCTGCAAACGACTACCCCATAAATGTCCTACAATAAGAAGAAGAAATTCTTCTCTAATTTGAAGAACTATTACTGGGATGACCCCCTGTTGTTTAGGCATTGTGTCGATGGGTTATACAGAAGGTGCATACCTGAAGAAGAAGCCCCCAAGATTTTGTTTGAATGTCACTCCTCTCCTTATAGAGGACACCTCAGAAGAAAAAGGACTGCCACCAAAGTACTCCAGTCAAGCTTTTATTGGCCGACTCTCTTCAAGGATGCTCATGCTTATGTAAAGTATTGCAATGAATGTCAGAGAACCAGAAACATCTCCCATCAAAATGAGATGCTGCTGTCTAAATGGATTGAGGTAGAAATCTTCGACATATGGGGTATAGATTATATGGGGCCCTTCCCCTCCTCCCATGGGTTTAAATACATCCTCGTTGTAGTTGATTACGTATCCAAATGGGTAGAGGCTATACCCACCATGACATGTGATGACAGAGCTATGATAAAGCTCTTTACCAAGATAATCTTTCCAAGATTTGGAGTGCCAAGAACCGCCATCAGTGATGGTGGATCTCACTTTGTAGAAATGCAGTTTGAATTGTTTTTGCACAGATATGGTGTTCGTCATAAAGTTGCCACGCCGTACCACCCGCAGACATTCAAGCAAGTTGAAGTTTCTAACAGGTAGATCAAGTAGGTCTCACAAGGACTGGTCAGCTAAATTAGATGATGCTCTCTGGGCGTACAAAACCGCTTACAAGATGCCGTTGGGCACCACAAAGTACCACTTGATATATGGGAAAGCTTGCCACTTGCCCTTTGAATTGGAGCATAAAGCATTCTGGGCAATCAAACGTCTCAACATGGTCCCAACGCTAGCAGCAAAGAAAAGGTTTCTTTAGCTTCAAGAACTTGAAGAGCTAAGGCTTCATGCGTATGAAAATGTGAGAATCTACAATCTGCAAACTAAAATCTGGCATGATTCCCATCTATGAGCAAAGGACGTCAACAAAGGTGATAAGGTTTTATTATTTAAATATTCTATCCTCCTTTTTCCAAGATAATTGCAGACCAGGTGGTCCAACCCGTTCATAGTAGCAAAGACATACCCTTCCGGGATGATTGAGCTTTATGATAAAGAAGATCCGACAAAAGTTTTTCCAGTCAGCGGACACAGAGTCAAGAGATTCTATGAAGATGAAGCTTTTGTTAGAAGATCCGAGATACCCCTGCAAGATGTTGAAGTTGCACCCACTAGAGAAGTATAGCAAGTTGAGAAGATGTCGGGCTGATGACAGAAACCACAACACTCCTCGGGAGGCAGCCCGAGTTTTACTTTCTTAGAATAGGATGCTATTTCCTTTCCCTGCAAAGAACATTACAAACACTATTATTGTAATAAGGCCCGAGTCTGCGCCCGCGCCACGTGCACAAACTCTCTCATTTTATGGGCCACCAACATGGTCTTATCACCTTGGTGAGTAATATTATATCAGGCCAAAGTTTGCTCTCAAGCCAGTGATGTTTTACCCATCAAATGCCTTCTGATTTATAGTTTTCTATCCTTGATTTTGCTTTAGTTTTTAGTCCTTTTTGTGAGCATATCAGCATATCGGGCAAAGATGAAGATTGACTTCCTTTTCTTTTTGCTCTACATGACATACCCTATAATGATCGTGTCACCCAATCCACTTTGATATGTGTCGGGCGACACATTAGCTCTAGTCTTTCAAAGTTTTGGGCTTGCACGATGAGCAAGATATCCACCTCACCATATCGCGTGACACGCGCATCGAGCTGCTCTATCACCCAGACCATATCGCACTCACGCGTGGCAAACATTCGAGAGCATATCGGGTAAGCGAGCCGCACAACGCATCGTGCGAGATGCACAGATGTGTCACACACGTTTATGTCATGTAAAAAGTACACCATGGCGACACATGTCGGGTGACACATCTTCTCCACGTGACACGCATGCCGCACAATGCACTTTCTTCTCAAAATCCTCATGACAAGACAGATTAGACTGGTTTTGTCGTGCTAAAGAAGGTGATTTACGTGCATGCTCGACGCGTGTCCCTTTTTTTACCATTTTACCCCGCCCGACGGCTGACTATATATAGCAACTTGAGTTTAACTATGTCAGGCACAAATGTTACCAATTTACCTACTCCTTTCTCTCGTATCGCGCATTCCTCCTTGCAAATTCTTGCTCCTGTGTCAGCCTTTTTCTCTAGACCTTTGTGTCGCATGACATGCATCATTTGCCTGATACAGGTAAAACTCGAGATGCCCTATCGCGTAGCTTGATCAGTTGTATCACGCAGACCGTATCGACCATACCTGTGTTCCACGACACCAATTAGATTAGTGTCGGGAAGGATTTATTTGACCGCATTTTACCTTCTGCGCGATAGACCTATGCCGCTCGACACCCATATTGTGTGATACCATTTCGTGTAAAAACACCTTTACTGAGTGCAAGTTACGAGCTCACGGAAAATGACTCTATCGCCCAGCTCATTTTACGAAGAGTTTTGACTTGTGTCGGGCGACATGAGTATCGCCCGACACAACGAAACATGCGTTGAAGCATCACGCTTTTTAGCCATGCCACACGAAGCCCCTACCGGTCTGGACTAGTTTTTAGGAAACAACCCAATATCGACCTTCCCTATCGCCCAGACCCTATTGTGTGACAAGATGTTCTTATCTGTGCCCGATATCGACTTTTTGCTACCAAGCATTTCACGTATCACGCAACAGTCTTTTTCATGAAGGCCCCAACACGATAACGACTTCCTCTTGTATCGCCTAACCAATATCGGGCGATACACTTTTTGTCCCGCTACCTGATATCGGGAAAAATAATTTGATTGATCAAATTCCTTCTGACTTACTCCCTTTGATTAATAATTGCATAAATGGCCCACACCAAGAAAACTATCATCTAGGTAGATGAACAAGGCTGGAGGATCAACCCCGAGGCCACAAATGAAGCCATCACCACCGGGCAGAAGTGTCCAAACCCCGAGGTGGATGGGCCGTCTAAGGCCGAGAAGTGGCCCAAGATAGAAGCGGCCCCGACCCCAACAACAACCTCAACTCTGGGCCCAATGAAGGTGGCGGAACCAGATCCCTTGGGTCACTCACCAAGCTAGTTCACACCCAAAGATGAAGATCATCAGAGGTAGTATGCGGAGTTGGCAACAAAAGTCTACTGGCCAACCCAGTTCTACCACCGAGCATTCTTCTAGTAGATTGACATCTTCGATAGACTGGAAAACATCATAGAAGCCATCAGACAGTGGAAGATCTACTTCAGCTACACCACCTCCTATACCGAGCTGACCAAAGAGTTCATCTCGTCCTTTCGGCAAGTCCCGAATACACCAGAAGAAGTCAAAAGGTTCGGCGGGGTGGATAGATTATAGGGGCACCTCTACAATGTCGATCATGACATCTCAGAAAGGTTGCTCAATAAGATTTTCTACTCCAGTGAAGCCGAGAGATAGCTTCTCAATAATGGTGTGAGAATCACTGAAGGCGATGACTTCAACCTAGTTGCACTTTAGAGGAGGCTAACCGAAAAACCTTCATTTAAGCAGGGGATCAAGGTGGCGGCGGTCCACTCCTATTTCTAGAGGATTATCCACAAGATCGTAGAGAGCCTCCTCTTAAGCAAGTATGAGACCAACAATCTATATACTAAAGAGCTCAATCTCATCTGGTATATGATGGAGGCCGAACGATCAACTTGGGGTGATTCCTGCTAAATAGGTTACATCTGATAAAGGATGTCACCAAGGAATACAACATGGGAGGGATCGTCAACTTGATCGTAGTAGGGCTGAGGTACCCTAAAGGGCCATGCAGCATGTTGAGGACAAGAGGTGACAACATGATTGATATCAAGTTCTCCACAAGGGTGAACATTATCAAGAAGGAGGGTTGCCACTTCTTCTACAAATTTGCGAGGACAGATCTACTCCTGCCCCTCCCACTCTGTGTCAACTATGACGTGGAGAAGCTGGTCTTCATGACAGAAGGGATTCAAGCTACAATCGTTAAAGCCAGCTATGCCGCTACCAGGATCATACAAGAAAGGGTGGAAGCCATAAGAAGGCCAATCCCCTTTGATGCTAGGTGGGACAAATCATCGGCAGTCATCATCGATGACTTGCATGTCGCCACCACCATCGGGCCATCCACCATTACCACGTGACCAACAACCGCCACTCTAGTGGTCATTGTTGCCACCACCGAATCAGCTACCACTACCACAACAATGCCTGTCATGGCTACTGAAGAAGTGTCGACCATCATGGAGGTCATCGACACCATCGGGGTCACAAGAACGATCATAACCCTAGAGGCCACTGCGGCATATGAGACAGCCGCAGTGCTTGAAAATTCAGCCTTGCCTGAGATGGAAGAGGCAATAATACAGCTGAATGCCCCCCACAGCAGCGACGGCACGTTCACCAAGCTGCTAGAGGAAGAGCTTAGGGTTTTGCAACCAACACCGACACCGATACCATCAACGCTGGTAATCTCTATGGATAAGGACGCCGATAGTCAGATGGTCGATTAGCATCTGCCTACTATGTGGGCCTCTCCACAACCCCAAGATGATGGGGTGGAGGCGACCACAAGGGTGCCAACACCCCATATGGAAGCCACACCCTCGTGAACAATCCAAATGGACTTGGCCCCGATTGATGATGCACACTATTCAGGCCGATCTGCTTACGCGAGGAGCGCTACATGAAGCTGAAGTCGATCGGCAGCAGCCCCCTCATCACTGGGTCAGGTTTTCAGCTTCGAATTTGATAACTTGCAGGAGGTAACAAGCAACCACACTGCTACCTTTGCTTCCCTAACCTGCAAGTTTCAGGTCTTCCAGAGGAGGCTGAACAAGCAAGAACTCCAGTTGCTGACTCTAGTTGGTCTCCCCGGCCAACTAGTGGCACTGAACAACATGATGTAGGTGGCGCTCCAACGCCTCGACGCCATTGAGGAGAGGCTCAACCAGAGGGACGACCACCACCAATCAAGGCGTCCCAGGAGATCACCATTGCCACCAGGCTCCAGCTCTCTGTCATCATTAGTGTCATGCTCCTCTAGATCATTGTCATCTTCCACCTCCAGCGGCCCCTCCACAATGCCCGAGGATAAGACGACGAATAAAACTGCCGATGGGGCTCCAGCAGGACAAGAGAGCGCCCGCGGCATCGACACATCTGCTCCCTCACTGCCGCTAGAGCCAGTTGAAGCCGAAGAAGAGACAACTGATGGCCTAGTGATGGATTCATCTAAAGAATCTAAGGGAGAAGGGGATGACCTATACTACTCCATCGAAAACCAACCCCCTAGAGCAAAGACTTCAACGGTTGATAAATTTGCTACACTGTCAGAGATTCCTTCTTTTGAGATGGCTGATTTTGATAGGCGCGCCAACTGCTACCTGTCAATCTGGGACCAGCAACTGCTAAACATGATCCTGAGGCCACAGGTAGATGAAGAGGACATCTTCTGGAGTGATAGATGCTTCTTAGTATGACGCAGATTGCTCAAAGGCATATTCCGCTCGGAAGCCATCGTAGGAAAATTTCTTTTCTGAGTCCTAGAAGGCGCGATGCTAAAAAATATCACCATTAGGACATGCCGACAACCATTCTACAATGCCACCCCGGCCTTGGCAAGAATAATAATGGCAGGGGCGTACGAGGAAAAACAGGTGGCCGACATGCTCCAACACATTGAGTAGAACAAGCCAAGCTTGGTGCTGGCCCCTTACAAGAACAGAAAGTATTGGTTCCTTTGTGTAGCAGACCTCTGCAACCATGACATCACTGTTCTCAACTACTGCACCGCAGAGGTCCCACACAGAGGTACTGTATTTGTACACCCCGAAGACAAGTACCTTAGACTTCTTCCCCTACGTCTTCACCAAATAATCAAGCATGGAATCCAACTCCACAACGACATTTGGAACTTCTACTCCATCAACGACTTCCCAGTACAAGCAGAACCGGGAAGCACAAACATCATGTTCATTGTCCGACGCGCCATGGAGCTGTTGAACATCTTCAGATATATAAGGCAACTCCAAGGCTAAAACTTCTATCAGCTAAGAAGTACGTATGCATTGTTGCTGATCAAAGACAAGTGCTATTTTTGGGATGCAAATCTACTAGAGGAGCTGCTGGATTCAGATGCTGAAGTTGAATCTTCTCAGCCTAGCAGCCCTCTAGAAGAAGAAGTCGAGAATGCCACTGATGTCTACAGAACAATCAAACAAATTGCAATTCCGCGAGCCGCACGTACCAATGAAGGAGACACTACTGAAGATGACTCTGCTTCACCTGCTATCTCTGAATCTTTGATAAGCAATTTCGACCGTTCTATGTGCACTCTATCTTAGGAAAAGGTCAATAGAATTCTTCTCAGACTTGTTGATTCTAACCTCGTAGATGTCATATATGAGAAAGACAATGCAGTAGTCCCTCTCGACGATCTATGGCACTTAGTCAAGGTAGGAGGATGTCTAGCAATGACAGTAGCATCATCTTACATCCCCATCATACAGAAGAAGTTTGAACATGCCTACATCACACATCTAATGTTGTTCACCGACTTGTGCCTGGCTGACGAAACAGGAGTGTGCCAACTTTTCCAGCTCCAAATTAAGAAGTGTCAGTCGTGCGTCATCTTCCTACCCTTGCTGCATGACAACCACTGGATGCTCCTGATGGTGTACACCCGTCCACATGCGAGTTTCTTCTACAACAGCTCTGACGCCAACAACGACTATCTGACAGAGTGTACATCTACGCCGCTAACACCCCTCGAGTGCTTAGCAAGGAAGTATTATATCGAGGCAGTGTCTTTGATCCAGCCGTATCTGGAAGACCTGATGGGTAAGTGGCATGAACTCCAATACTACCACCATAGTCCACAACAAGACAAGTTATCAAATGACTATGGTATCTACGTGCTACATTGGATCTATTGTTCGGTGGCCCTCAAATAGACGTCAGATAAACTCCACAACCTTGGATACCACAACCAATGAGGAGAATATGTAATGGAGCTCTTATCTGCCGAGGGCGCATGCATCCGCTAAACCCTCAGTGACCTATGCCTATTCCTTCTTATTTATCTCACACCTCTGGGATAGAGTGGAGGGTAAGTTTGGGGGGGGGTACTCCATAGTATCAGTGAGGTAGGTACTAATTTTTTCCCTTTTTGCCCTTTTTCTTTTCTTACCATACTCTGTGTACATAGGCATACATGATTTATATAAAGCAATACACACACAACTGCTTGTCTCTTGAAAACTATACAAAACTCTTTATAGTAAAATTTGGTACAACTTCTTCCAGTTCATTCTCTCCGTATCTAAGGTGGTGCATATTTCTGTTTTTCTCTTTTGAAAACACAGTCTCAAACGACAAAGTCTATAACTTTTCTACGGCAGTTTGGAAAAATAATCTCACAACAGCTAAGAGATGTGCATGTGAAGGAAAAAGCTGCCCAAATAGTAAACTCTTTTTTTTCCCTACCCATCGAAATCCCAAAAAGAGAGGAAAGCCTTATGAGAGTGAATAAAAGCATGATAGTTGTGACCAACAAAAAAAACCCACTTGTCTCTCCAAAAGTACCCATCTTTAGGCATGGTAGATCTGGGGCAGTGGTATGTAGGATGTGAAATCACTGCTCTAAAGCCAACTGGCTTGGACTGCAGGGACCACTTGCCCGTTAACGGACCCTTACCTGGATGGACTGATGGGAAGCAATAAAAACCCAAAAAGCCCTAAGCCTTCCCAAAAATCCCACCTTCCACTCCCAAGTTGTTTGGTGTGAAAGCTAACTTTAAAACCATGCATCAAAAGTCTCGCCGAAGCTGAAGAGAATTTTTTTGCTTAAATAAGGCAAGAAAAAAATAAAAGTCCATTTCTTGTATTAGATGTAATTTTCTTAGGGCATCTCAAAATTCTTTTAACCCCTTGTCCGAAGACTACGTCTGGTTTTGAAGAAATACCACAAACAAAGTTTTAAAATAGATACAGATTGATTGAGGACAATCAAAATGCTAAGTTTGGGGGAGTTGATAACACCCATTTTATGGCTGCTAGAGCCTATATTTGACTATCAAAACTGCCTCCAAACCTGACTTCCTCTCCATTTTATCCTATTTACTATATATAAATAATCCCCACTATGCTCCTGATAACATTTCCTATCTTTTACAGAAGTTTCTCTTATTTTCCAATGAAAATAATCTTAATGGGCCCTTCCCGACCCATCCGCAACATCTGACCCGTCCTAACCCAGTATGCAACGCGAGTTGACACACCCCTTACCCGTCACAATTGCCGCCCGATAGGGTAGCAACCCAACACAGGCATGTCGTGTGGAAGCTCTGACGGACTAAAAGTGGTTACCCAATAAGGAGCCTTTCCCGCCATGACCCGTCATCCGATGGAGTCTGTCACGTTACATGGCCACCTCTCAGTGTAGCAGCCCGCCAGAGCCTTACCCGACACAATCAAGCACAATTTACTCACAACCCAACATGTGATCTCCCAGGCGTGTCGGGCGATAGACGTGTCAACCCTCTCCCGAAGCCACATTAACGAAGAAGAAGAAGGATATGTGGCCCAACAATAGCCGCAATTCCTACCAGCCACTGCCTATAAATAGAAGCTACAGGACTTCGATGGGATGGGTCAGAACCCTACATGAGCTAACTTCGAGAGCAAAAAGGAGCTAGTGCGTCGAGTTCCCAGGCGTGTCGGGCTATACTAGGTGCACACACCCCCAACCCGAGAGGAACTGGAGGAGTTCACCTAGAACCCATCCCGGTAGCCACGACAACACGATACGACCATCAAGGCCACTCCAAGGTTCCGGGATGCTAGCTGGGTCTCAACCCAAGATGGTCTGCCCAACCATGCCCGACACGAGAACCCGAGAACCTAAGATAGAGCTAACGCGACACGACACCGAACCCGATATGGCCTACCCATCACGGCATGTCGCCCGAGAGGGTCTGCCGCCCGAGAAGGCCATATCGGGCAGGGAGTCCTTTCCCGATACACCTTTACCTGCCGCGGTTCATGACCCGACACGGTCAATAACCTGACATGGGCATATCCCGATAGGGCTCCTACCCGGTACCAGGTTAGTGATACTTTGGTGGTCCACTGTTGTGTATATTGACCTCCCACATCAAGGAGGCTGATACCTATGTTACCTATTTCAACAATTTACTTTCATATACTATCACATTGTAACTTGACCTTTTTATGCTTATGGAATCTGTGGAGTTTATCTCATATTGTTCTGTGTATGGTTCCATTTTGTTGGACAATCTCTTTGTAGAATCTAAGCTCTAGCCTCTTCTGTTTGAATCACGCTTTTGACTAGCTATCAAATCGTGTTTCTCATTTTGACTCCCTTGAGAGAGCGATGTCATAAACTCTAGAGCCTGGTGTGATTCGAGTGTACGATAGTACCCAGGATCAGGGTTGCCCCAACATATCTTTCCACTCTGGTCTATGTTTAGTACTCTTGAGAGAGAGAATTGGTGCTTAGTTAGAGGCATCCTCCTCGAGAGAAGAGGGTGCATGATGTATTCTGCTGCCGCTTGTTACGGTTAAGTTTTCCTCCTTTGTGCCTTACTCTGATGATAGTTTTATCTCCTCAGTTTCCAATACACAAAACCCTTATAAAAATTGCTAAACCCTAAAACTTCTACCTTTCTAGTAACTCCAGTTGGAGATAGACTTTTAGTTTAATTCTTTATGGCCCCCATTCTTTGTTACAACAAATATTATCCTTCAACCCTTTTGATATGCTTATACAAGTGAAACTCGAGTTCTGAAGCACCATTCTTCCTATCCCTTTGTTCGACCCTAAACTACTTTGACCTTGTGCTAGTTGCATGCATCTCAAACATTCAGGTACTATAAATTTCTAAAGTCTAATAACCTAGACATGACTCCATTCTTGGACCTACATTTAAGGCTCATCAATAGGTACAAGATAGAAGTTCTTTAACTCTATTACAAAACCCTTGGGTTGAGGTAAATTAAAGGTTCCAACTACAGTGGCATCAACTCTTGCTTCATTTGTAATGCATAGTTCAACCTCACCCTCTCGTAAAGGCTTACTTCTTTTCAGATCATGCATACTCGAGCATATGTTATATCCGCATATGATATCTAGTACATAAGATGAAGAAGTAGACAAATTTATCTCAATGATGTATATACTTGAAGTGGAGATATCTATCCCCAGCTTCATCTTCCTAAATCCCTCCAAGTAAAAAGGGCAGATTTCTCTTGTACTTTTCTTTTTCCTTATCTTGAGTGTTGAAGACTTGGACTTTAGTTTGGCCTCATAACTCTTCTTGGATTTACTTTCATCCTTTGACTCCATTCAATTGATCATCATCACAAACTTGTCCTTCTTCATTCATCCTTCAACATTTATCAACATGCCTAGCAATTCTGACATTGGTCTGTCCATGTTACTCAAGTAATAACACTCGATAAGCTAGCTATATGATTTAGGAAATAATTGTAGAATCATATTTGTGGCCAAATCTTGGCTCAAAGGGAATGACCATTGCTCTATATGTTCTATATGTCCAATCATATCGAGCACATGGGTCTCTAATGAATCCCCTTATGTCATCTTGCACTCAAATAGCACTTTTGAGACATTGTGCCTTTCTTGCTTTGTATGATTATGGTTCACGTTCTTAAGATGTGTTACCATCTCAAGAATCCCCATGTCTTGACAGTACTCATGCAACTCATAGTTCATGCAACATATCATAATGTGCTTAATGTTTAAGGCATCATTGGTATGCTTCAAATAAGCATCAACCTCATCCCCAGACGCATAGGCTCTTTTGGCACTGGTGTATCTAAGACATAGAGATTATGCTTATTATTGAGAACCCTACTCAACATCCAAAACTAGTCATGGAAATTCGTCCCACTAAGTTTGTCCTTCTTAAGGAGTGATTGCAATGACGATTTGTTTGCTATTTGAATATGCAAGAAAAATTTGCAATTTATCAAAACACTTTTGATTTGATTTGATTAAAACAAAACCTGACAATGTTTATTATGCTTTTACTTAATTATTGCTCCCACTATTTTGTTCAAATAGATAACCCTCAGATATAAATTCAGAAGATTGCAGTGTACAACCTTCTAATAAGTCAAGACCCAAAATAATTAAATTATTACCTGGCCAACGCCAATGTCCACAACCAAACATTAAGGTTGGTAACTTTTTCCGATTACATTTTATACAATTCTTGGATAGATGGTATACACAACTCTTTTCCATAGTCAATACATGCTTCTAGGTGCTTAATCTCATTAAGGTCACCTTGTTATGTTTGACCCAAAAGCCAACATGATAGTAATGCATCCTACTTGACAGGCCGCATAACTACCATCACACTTCCACGAGATGGATAGCACACCACGCTTGATGTTCCCATGCATAGTTGATTAAGATTTCTATGTGTGTTACTATGGAAAGCATCTAAGACTTAATATCTGATTGAGGGATTATATATATATATATATATATATATATATGTATATATATACATACATATTCAAACACCACATACTTATAGTACATATCATATATATGCTATATCCCACAAATGGAAACATGCAATTATAAACATAAGCGATGGTTATGGCCATACTATTGTAATTCCTTGAAGCTGCAAGGAATTAGTACAACATATGGTCCACATCATATGTAGCAACCTGTTGTTCATGAAGATATGTGCTTGAACCAATCTGAGTAGATCGGTTCAACTCTTGAACTGATCGATTTGCCTCCTGGTCGGTCAATTGGTCTCTGGTTTCCAGTTCAAATGACTTCTAGACACCTCTAGTCGATCAGTTCAGCCGATCAGTTTGACTCCTCCTCTTGTCAGGCCTCCTCAGTCCTCTAGTTGACCGGTTCATCTTCTGAAATGGGCAGTTTTTCTGGTACAGAACGTCTTCTTTACCATGATAAGTGTTAAAATTATCGTAATCCTATTTAACATATTACATGGTAATAGGGAAACTTCAAGTTACATTTGAGGGGAGCATAGGAAGGAAATAAAATTAATACTTTTACATAAGAAAGAGAAGATAGAGCCTTGGTATGCAAACCAAGATATAAAATATGAATAACAATCATACAACCAAGAACAAAGGTCTAGAGGGTTATTGTCCATAACCAAACTAACATCCACCATAAAAATCAATTTTAGGGTGACATGTGTAAATTGCATATATATATATATTAGTTGGGATTGTATGTGGTATTTAATCTGATATGCTCATTAATTAATTTAAATATTCACATCATATGCAATGAAATAAATGATAAAACCAAAATCCAATCATATCGATTATCCCAAAACATAGTAAATTTATGTGGATCTGATATCATTGTAGGGAAATATATCATCAAATATGACAACTGAAATAAAATTAATATTTTATTGCCATATTCCCCTTAGATAGTAGATTGCATCGATAATTATATAATGGGAAATAGGGTTACAAGTCATATGCATGGTCCTAGAGCAAGTTTGGTGACAATACTTGCTGCAGCGTGCTTCATTCTCAAGTCACACCTAGACAATTATCAGCAGTGGCCTCGTGGTTCATCTCCATGGATGGCGGTTGAAAATGTCCTCCTAGCGGGTGGAAAAGACCTCCTTGCCTCTAAAGTAGTCCATGCACACCACTGGGAACTCATGCCATTCTAGATGAATAAACAAGATGGAATTATCCCTTCTAGTAAGTGTGCTAGTACCGACTTTCTCTCCCAATTGTCTCTCTCTTACTATCCCTTCCCTTAAGGGGTAGAACTTTCTCGGGTTCTCACATTACCACACCTATGAGAAGACAACAATTATCAAAGCTTATAGTTGTGTCTTAGGAAGGCCTCCACTACCCATCTATTTATAGGAGGGTCAGGATCAGACTTTCTAGTTCATCTAGGAGTCGAAGAGACAAATTTTCATGAATTTTCTAGAACATGGGAATGGTGAGCCGTTTGATTCACCAGTGAACTAGTCATTTCACACATGAAACTATCGATTCAACCCTTGAACCGGTCATTTTACAATGTTTCCTATTCACAATTGTATCAAAAATTAATATTTGATTCATGCACACCATGATGTCAACATTAATCCTTGATCCAATGACATTGATCAAACCAACGACCGATTCACAACCTGAACCGATCAGTTCAAACATCTGAGTTGATCGATTCACTTAGTGAAGTGGTCATTTTAGATACCTGATTGCCAATCTTGTTTAAATTGAATACCTAACACTTTAGCAATCAAGTTTAAACCACATTCATGAATAAAATCCTATTCCAGGTGTGTCCTATGTGTGTGGCCCTATAGGTCTACATTTATGTTGGTAGTGAATGTTCATAACTGATTTATGACATCACAAACAATGAGTGGTATCTAGCAAGACATCATTGCTACCAAAGTAATTCGGAAAGTTGGAGAACAACTTCAACCTACAATCTATGATCAATGTTACAATGATTGTATAGTTCCTTTGTCTCTGATATCTAGATTGAACTTGAGGTATGGAATCATTATTATAACCTCAAATTTTCAAATTCAGAATTAAAATGTAATTTCTCCTTTTAAATATATATGAACATGTAATTGTTTGATTTGACTTGAATGTTTGGATTTCGTTAATAAATAGCCTTGCTTGTGTGATTTCGTAGCCCTTATTGTCTATTGGGCCTAATAACAAGAAAAAGGAAAAAGAAATTCAGTTAATAAAAGAATAATTAAGAAAAAGAGAAGAAATAGGTATAAGCCTCTAGAAGGCTAGGAGGTAGCCTCCAAAGGTAGATTTCATATCTTTGGGATTTGTTGGGGTCCAAGGAGCCCAAGTTACAAAGATAATTATAGAGAAAAGAGAAAATACCAATTAAATTAGCTTTATTGAAAGATAAATTGCTTATGAAGTAAATACCCTTTTCCTATAGAATTTGGGACTCAATTTTGGTACACAAGTAGATAATGTCGATCCAAAGTTTCCTTTAAAATTTGGTTGAAAAAGGATGCACAGTTTATGAGATATGGATTTTTGAAGTTATCCTAAAGTGGAAAGGAATGTGTCATGATTTAATTTGGGATTAAAATCCTGAGTTTTGGTTATTAAGCGTGCACTCATGACTGTTGGATCAGCGATCCAAGGCTTGAGTTAAGTCTTGTTCTCACGAGGACTGGGAACACAAAGTTTAGATTGTGAGAAATTTGATCGAAGATTTCTCAGATTTGAGGCAACCTGCAAAGCAATAGACAAGTCCATCTCCTTTAAGAGATCATTCTGAACTCATCCACCCTAAGATCAGTTGGATTTCGTGGAGGATTGAAAGAATCCCCAACTCAACAGGGACCTTGGTCGACCCTATATATAGGGGGAGGTTCTATACATCGCGAGCCATCCCACAAGTTGTACCCTCATGACTGGAGTGTGAAGACGAGTAGTTTCGTGCCTTCAATTTGGTTGTTGCCCCTATTCTCCCCCTCCCCATCTAGCAATAGCCTCACTGGAGTTGCAAGGGCTCGTTGGCGGTGAAGAAGTGAAGCAAGCCAGCAATTGAAGGTACCCTTGAGTCTGCGAGGAGCAGGCTTCAGGCCTTTTCATTTATGCACAGGTGGTCGGGATCTCGAGGTCAATGACGGAGTTGAGTTGCGGAGCGCTGCTGGACGGCACGAGAGGTTGAAGATGATGCCTAGCCAATTTACCAAACTGCCCTCCCGCTCCTTCAGTCCAGGTAAGGGCATTCTTGCCTTTTGTTTCTTTTAATTTGTAAGTGAGGCACGCATCGTGGATCGTCTGATCTCATGTAGGCCAGCGGACCACTGATCGAACGATCGAGGTTTATGGCGATTTCCAGAAAATAGTTCCTCTCTACTAGATAATTCAAGAAAATAATTTTCTTGGTAAAAATCATAGAAATTGATAGGAAGGTCGGATGAAGAAACTTTATATATGAAAAATGATCAGGAAAATATGAGGAATCTGCTAAATTTGTTTTTAGCACTCGATTTCGTTTCTAATTGCAAAAATACATTGAGTTGATCATAAAATGCATTAAGTGTAGGTTAAAAACCCTAATGATGATTAGAGATCAAATATAATATGTTTAATGGGTTAATTCAAGTATTAATAACCTTTTAAAAAGAAAAGTAAGGTTTGAATCTGAAATTAGATTATAATTGGTTTGTTTTAGGGTTTTAATCCACGAATCTATGATAATACATGTAGAAACCCTAATCTAGGGTAAAGAAGGAAATTAACTTGAATAATCCGAAATTCTTGGGAATAATGTCAATATCAATTGATCCTAAGTCTGTTAGGAGGAATATAACAAGTTAATTAGGGTTTATGCTTAGTTTTGCTATTTTAGGGTTGGTAGTGTCAATAATGAAGATGAAACCTAGTGAAACCCTAAAAGGAAGTAGAAACCCTAGGAAGTGAGTTCAAATGAATAGATCATGATAATTGATTAGTGAATAGATTATATGATTGTTTCAGGATCCTTGCTTGTGTGAACTACTTGCTTGCCTGGATAGTTCCTTGATTGGACAATTGTTAGCTTGTTGGTTTGACTGAATAGGTATGTTGTTACTTATGAATAACCGCCTTTAGTTTCACGGAGTTTCCCAGATGTTTATCGATTGTTTGCAAGCTAAACTGTTGAATGTTCAATTCTACAATCATATAAAGTCCTATGTGTATCACAATTAATTATGCATATGCTTCTCGAACCTACATGCCACCATGATGTATGTTGTAAGACCAAGCCCCTGAGGGAAGGTCTGATTTGGTCAAGCCCCAGAGGGGTGATAATTGGGCACCTCGAGAGGTGACCCCAGGCACCAAGATCAGGATGGAGAAGGTGGCCTTATGTCCCTTGCAAGGACAAAACCCTAAGAGAGGGTAATCCATGGTTTAGGGAAAAAGTAGTTGAGAAGTCACATCGAAAGCGTAAATTGGATTGTTAATGAATTATTTGTGATAATTAGGTTGCTAGAAACTATTTGGGAAATTGTGATTGTCCCCCACATACCAGTATAGAAATATACTGACCGACGTTTTGTTTATCAGCATTTTAGATACAATTCTGAAAATGGACAAATAGTAAATCAAAATATTGTGAAGATACAATTAACCTGTGCAAGGAGGATTAGTTAGTTAGACTTTTTCCATGGATAGAAGTCTAGATCCGAATTTTATAAGGTATGCAAAAAGATTGATTTTATTCCAACTTTTTTGTTTAGTAATAGTAGATTTTGATAATTATTTTTGTATTAAATGTCAAACAATGGATCCTGAAATATTGGGATAATGTCTCTGACCTTTTGGTTTCCCTTGATTGGGGTTACTGGGAGGTAGGGTCATTACATTTGGTATTAGATCTGTGGTTTATCATTTAATCCTTAGTAATTATTAAATTTTACAAACTCTGTAGAACCGATGGAGTTATTAGAGGATTTTCCAAAGACAGAGGTGTCTAGAAAAGGATCACGGTCTAGGGGCTGGAAATATTTTCCTCCACCCCACTAGTCGGTCATGAGGACTCCCAGATGCAATGTGATTGCCTAGCCAATGTCTTGGTTCTGACTCAAAATAAGATACATTTAGGACTCTCTCATCTATTTCATCCCTTCTCAAACCTAATTCAATGAAGGATTCTAGGATTTAGGGTTTTTCTCTCTCTTCCCCACCCTCTTAAGGTCAGGGTAAGTATGATAAGGATTAAGGGATCCTCCACCAAATTAATAATAGGTATGTAAACAAGATGTCATCGACATAAGTATAATTAGTCTAAATGTATGCTAAAGTTTGATTATATGCTTATGTAGATGGCTCATGTGAAGACCGTATCTACTCCTTTTGGGGCCACTGAGAACCCATCTAGGGGTTTGCCTCCCTATAAGAGGAAGGGATCTTCCGAGAAGAGGAAGAGGGACCGGGGTGATGAGACCTCAAAGAAGAGAAAGAGACCCGAGGGATCCTTGGAAGAAGGCCCCGATCCTAAGCCAGTACCCTTCGACAACCCTGAGATGGATCAGGAAGAGGAACACATGTCTGAGGATGAGGTCAAGTATGATGAGAACCAGACTGGTGGACCAGGACCATCAATGGTAGTTCACACCCCTGATGCCCTATGGATGGAACAGCAGAAGAGGCTAACTGAGGCCATTAGTTCCATGGCCCTTAGGGATATAGTCAGAGATGAAAATGGTGAGTCACTTTCCATTCGTCCCCAACTTAGAGTCACCATTCTGGACTTTGTCAAGTTGAACATCAAGAGATTCTGGGGAGAGGATAAGACCGAAGTGGTTGACAAAGCATATGCTTGGCTGCTGGCAGTTGAGAACGGTTTCCACATGTTGGAGGTATAGCTGAACAAGAAGGTTCCTTTTACTGCTCATCTCTCAGAAGTGGTAGCCAAGATCTGGTGGGAGAACCACATCATGGGTCGAGATATAAGTGAGGAGACAATGGCATGGACCGACTTTAGGACTATCTTTACATCTAGATTCATCCCCACCTTAGATAAGAAGGAGAAGGAAAGAGATTTAACCAACATGATCCAAGGTAACCTATCCGTTGCAGACTTTGGCTGCAAGTTTTGCATCTTGGAGCATTTTGAGCACATGACGACTGAGGAGAGGCGGGTGGACCATTTTGTGGAGTGTCTTCAACCTATGATCAAGCCTCATGTGATGGCGAGTAAACCAACAACCTTTGCTGAAGCCTACAACACTGCCTTAGACATGGAGAGGACAGTGATGCCTGCTTAGAACCCACCCAATGGATATTTGAGTTTCACTGAAGGTACTCAAGGATAGAAGAATGACCACAAGAAAGGATAAGGGAGTAACCACACCAAGGGCAAGCATGTACACAGAGGAAAGATACAAGGTGAGAGTCGCTTTCAGAAGTGGCGTACTTGTGGATGGACACATCCTGGGAAGTGTCGCTTCGAGAAGAGGGTGTGCTACCATTGCCAACAAGAGGTACACTTCATTGCCAACTGTCCTCTGCCTGATCTGAGAGGTCCAGTGACAACACAACCAGTGGTAGAAGCACCCCTAGTAGGAGGAGTACCAGCTAGAGGTCCACCTGTTGGAGAAAGAAGACAAGCCAGAGTGTTCTCCATCGACAATGAAGAAGCTCAATCGAATGCTAATAGGTTGATCGAGGGTAATAACCCATAGAGTTTTCCTTTCAGTTTAGTTTGATCATGTAATAGCAGTCTGATGCAATATGAAACTATGTAGGAATGCTTGAAGTCATGGGAAAAAATGTAAAAGCTCTTTTTGATTCAGGTTCTACTAATACTTTTATTTTGAGAAATCTGGCAACTATGCTTTGTTTGGACATCAAGGATTTAGGCTATGTTTTGGATGTCACAACCCCGAGTGGTCAAATATATATGTCTCTTTTAAAAACCCCTATCTTGCCAATTAAGTATCTCAGTCACAAGCTTCCCACTGACTTCATCCTCCTCGATATGAATGATTTTGATGTAATCATTAGTATGGATTCACTTTACGCCTATAGAGCACATATTGACTGTAGAGAAAAGAAGATCCTTATTAGGAAACTTGTTCATCCACACTTTACCATTCGAGGAAGGAGAGATGCAACTACCAACCTTTATGTGTCAACTTTGAAGGATGAGCAGATGATATCTAAAGGATGTCGAACATACCTAGCCATATTCACTAAGCCTGAGGCCAATGTGTGACCCTTAGAGGAGATAGAGGTTGTTCGAGAGTATGAAAAGGTGTTTCCAGATGATCTACTAGGGATTCCCCCTGAGAGGGAGGTAGATTTCTCCATTGAGTTAGCTCTCGGGACTAGCTCTATATCTAAGGCGCCCTATAGAATGGCCCATGTTGAGTTGCTTGAGTTGAAAACTCAATTACAAGAGTTGTTAGATAAAGTTTTTATCTGACCTAGTACATCACCATGGGGAGCACCAGTCCTTTTTATAAAGAAGGATGGATCACTCCGGATGTGTATTATCAGATGATCAACTAGGTGACCATTAAGAACAAGTACCCCTTACCCAGGATAGATGACCTTTTTGACCAGCTCAAATCAGCTTGAGTCTTTTCCAAGATCAATTTGAGGTCAAGATACCATCAAGTGAGAGTGAGAAGTGAGGATATACCTAAGACGGCTTTCCGAACCCGATATGGCTATTATGAGTTTGTTGTCATGTCGTTTGGGTTGTCCAATGCACCCAATGTCTTTATGAACCTTATGAAGAGTTAGTTCCAGACCTTCCTCGACTCCTTTGTGATCGTGTTCATAGACGACATCTTGGTGTACTCTGATGACCTAGTTCAACATGGTGAACATCTGGGTAGAGTCCTTGATATCGTGAGAAAGCAGAAGGTTTATGGAAAGTTCTCAAAATGTGAGTTTTGGAGAGACTGAATCATGTTTCTCGGACACATAATCTCAGGAGGAATGATCGTCATAGATCCAGATAAAGTGTCGCCAGTTCGAGACTGGCCTGCACCGAAGAACCCCTCGAAGATTCATAGCTTCTTGGGGTTAGCCAGATACTATCAACACTTCATCAAGAATTTTTCAAAGACTGCCTTACCGCTTACCATGTTGACTCAAAAGGATGTGAAATTCGTGTGGTTTGATATATGTGAGGCTCGTTTTCAGGTTCTAAAGGAGAAGCTAAACACCGCCCCAATATTGACCCTACCTTCCGACAATGAGGGTTTTGTGATATTCACCAACACTTTGAAGATGGGACTTGGATGTGTGTTAGAATAGAATCGGCATGTAGTTTCATATGCCTCCCGACAACTCAAGCCCAACAATGTTTGGATTTAGTCAATAAAAATCCTTGCTTATGTGATTTCATAGGCCTTATTGTCTATTGGGCCCAACAACAAGAAAAAGGAAATACAAGAAAAAAGAAATTTAGTTAATAAAAGAATAATTAAGAAAAGGAGAAAAGAAAGAGGTAGAAGCCTCTAGAAGGTTAGGAGGTATCCTCCTAAGGTAGATTTCATATCTTTGGGATTTCTTGGGGTCCAAGGAGCCCAAGATGCAAAGATAATAAGAAAGGAAAGAGAAAATACCAATTAAATTAGCTTTATTGAAAGATAACTTGCTTATGAAGGAAATACCCTTTTCCTTGGGAATTTGGGACTCAATTTTGGTACCCAAGTATATAATATTGATCCAAAGTTTCCTTCAAAAATTTGGTTGAAAAAGGATGCATAGTTTATGAGATATGGGTTTTTGAACTTATCCTAAAGTGGAAAGGAATAAGTGTCACGGTTTAATTTGGGATTAAAATCCCGAATTTTGGTTATTAAGTGCACACTCATGACCGTTGGATTAGCGATCCACAACTTGAGTTAAGTCCCATTCTCACAATGACTGGGAACGCAGAGTTCAGATTGTGAGAAATTTGATCGAAGATTTCGCGGATTGGAGGCAACCTACAAAGCAATGGATGAGTCCATCTCCTTCAAGAGATCGTTCTGAGCTCATCCACCCTAAGGTCAGTTGGGTTTCATGGAGGAGGATTAAAAGAATCCCCAACTCACTAGGGACCTTGGTCAACCCTATATATAGGGGGCGGTTCTATACATCGTGATCCATCCAACAAGTTGTACCCTCATGATAGGAATGCAGAGACGAGTAGTTTTGTGCCTTCAATTTGGTTGTTGCCCCTGTTCTCCCCCCGTCTAGTAGTAGACTCACCGGAGTAGCAAGGGATCGTTGGCGGTGAAGAAGCAGAGCAAGCCAATAATTGAAGGTACCCTCAAGTCCTTGAGGAGAAGGCAAAGCTGTCGGGCCATTTGGTTTGCACACAGGTGGTCGGGAGCTCGAGGTCAACGAGGGAGTTGACTCGTGGAGCTCTACTGGCCGACACAAGAGGTTGAAGATGACACCTAGCCAATTTACCAAACTACCCTCCCGCTCCTTCAGTCCAGGTAAGGGCATTCTTGCCTTTTGTTTCTTTTGATTCGCAGGCGAGGTGGGCACTGTGGATCGTCTGATCTCGCATGGTCCAGTGGACCACTGATCGAACGACTGAGGTTTATGGTGATTTCTGGAAAATAGTTCCTCTCTACTAGATAATTCAAGAAAATAATTTTCTTGGTAAAAATCATAGAAATTGATAGGAAGGTCAGATGAAGAAACTTTATATATGAAAAATGATCAAGAAAATATGATGAATCTATTAAAATTGTTTTTAGCACCTGATTTTGTTTTTAATTGCAAAAGTACCTTGAGTTGATCATAAAGTGCATTAAATTTAGGTTAAACACACTAATGATGATTAGAGATCAAATCTAAGATGCTTAATGGGTTAATTCGAGTATTAATAACACGTTGAAAAGAAAAGTAAGGTTTGAATATGAAATTAGATTATAATTGGTTTGTTTTAGGGTTTTAATCCATGAATATATGATAATACATGTAGAAACCCTAATATAGGGTAAAGAAGGAAATTAACTTGAATAATCGAAAATTCTTGGGAATAATGTCAATATCAGTTGATCCTAAGCATGTTAGGAGGAATATAACAAGTTAATTAGGGTTTATGCTTAGTTTTTCTATTTTAGGGTTTGTCATGTCAATAATGAAGATGAAACCTAATGAAACTGTAAAAGGAAGTAGGAAACCCTAGGAAGTGAGTTCAAATGAATAGATCTTGATAATTGATTAGTGAATAGATTACATGACTATTTCAGGATCCTTGCTTATGTGAACTGCTTGCTTGCCTGGATACTTCCTTGATTGGACAATTGTTAGCTTATTGGTTCGACTGAACATGTATGTGGTTACTTATGAATAATCACCTTTAGTTTCACGGAGTTTCCCAGATGTTTCTCGATTGTTTACAACCTAAACTGTTGAATGTTCAATTCTACAATCCTATAAAGTCCTATGTGTATCACAATTAATTATGCATGTGCTTCTTGAACCTACATGCCACCCTGATGTATGTTGTAAGACCAAATCCCGGAGGAAAGATTTGATTTGGTCAAGCCCCAGAGTGAAGACCATTGGGAACCTCGAGAGGTGACCCCAAGCACCAAGACTAAGATGGAGAAGGTAGCCTTATGTCCCTTGCAAGGACAAAACCCTAAGAGAGGGTAATCTAGGGTTTAGGGCAAAAGCGGTTGAGAAGTCACATTGAAAGCATAAATTGGATTGTTAATAAATTATTTGTGATAATTAGGTTATTAGAAACTATTTGTGAAATTGTGATTGTCCCCCACATACCAGTATAGAAATATACTGACCGACATTTTGTTTATCGATGTTTTAGGTACAATTATTAAAATGGACAAATAGTAAATCAAAATATTGTGAAGATACAATTAACCTATACAAGGAGGATTAGTTAGTTAGACTTTTTCCATGGATAGAAGTCTAGATCCGAATTTTACAAGGTATGCAAAAAGATTTATTTTATTCCAACTTTTTTGTAGTAATAGTAGAATTTGATAATTATTTTTGGATTAAATGTCAAACCATGGATCCTAAAATATTGGGATAACATCTCTGACCTTTTGGTCTCCCTTGATTAGGGTTTACCTGGAGGCGAGGTCGTTACAATCGTCATCCTCTTGACGTTCAATCTATGTTCCTTGAACTAAACAGACTATCTGAGATATATGTGAGCTCAACATCATATATTTACTCACATGTGCATGGCCATACTTCTCTCAATATCACTTATCAAGTGGCCATGATATCAAACTCTTGTAGGAGCGACAAATCCCATCTATATCACCCACAATCATTCCCTATGCATGACAAATGCATATGAGCATCATCTTTATGACAACTCTTATTCAAGGTCATGTTTGATAATGTCAAAGTACATCAAACAACATGTGATGAGTGTAGCGATTTTAGGTCTACCAATCATGGTTTTCATGCATCATTCTCAATGTGGGTATGTCTAATACATTGTTCTCTAACAAGTATCATGGTTTGATATCACATATCATGACTAATGAGATTCTATCATCAACCAACACACACTCTAGTCTCATGTGTTATTGTTGTCTATCAACTCCCACAATAACAACCGACTAGGGACATATCAAGAATGTATATACTCTTAGAATATGTATGATCTCATTATTCAGGTCCTCAACCTGAAGACATATGTCATTGAGTAAAATCATTCTTTAGACATTTATTATGTAATATCATTATCTCATAACTGAATAAAATGAAATAAATGGAACATTGCCTTTATTATCAATCAAATCATTTAAAACACATACCATTACAATCATCATATGATTGTCTCTCTGGGCATACATAATAATAGGAGAAAATGACAAATTAGCATGCAGACTCTCAAAAAATGTTCTTGAAAAAATGATTATATAGTAATGATAATCACAAAGTAATCAATCTCCTAAAGCTTTTTTGTTTTACTTTAAGTTTTTCGACCTTCTATCTTTGTCTATTTTAACAAAATGTAAAGAGTGTTTAATGATTATTTGTAAAAAAAAGTGGCTACATAAGCTGGAACTACTAAGGTGTCAGTAACGGTTACACAAATTTCAAGGACTTAATCAATCTTCAAAATCATTTTGTTTACTTGTAAGTCTTTGGGCCCTATAGTTTTATAGTCTTTGGGCCCTTTAGTTTTATCTATTTTAACAAAAATGTGGAAAGTTTTTAATATTATTAGTATGAAAAATGGCTACAAATGTTGGAACTAGAACAATATCATCACAACTACTTAAATTTCAAGGACTTAGTGTCATATATGAATAGACATGGTGTCTTTTAGTGAAATGGAATTGGAAACCAAAAAATGATAACAAAGGTGTAATATTTTTTTTCTTCCAATTCAATAGTAATTCCAAAGAGTTTTAAAAGAGTATTAGCAAAAAAGGCTACAAATATCAACGCTAGTCAGGAGCCAATCAAAGTTTCTTATAATTCAAAGAGTTAATGTCATATATGAAGTAACATGGAGTTTTTTCCATAAAATGACATTGAAAACTGGAAAACAATAATAATAATTTAAGCCAAAATTAAGCACGTGATCATCCATTTTTTGGACATCCCTACAACCATTGTAGCCAGGAGCCTTTTGTGTCTCAGGCATGGTCAACTCATGTTCACATTCTATCATGTAAACATGAAATATTAATATATTATATATTTTTATGATTTTTTTTGGGACCATAGTCCCTCCTTGCTACCCCTTATCTCAAATAGTAATATAAACTATCTTCCTCTTCTATCATGACCTCTAAAATTGATAATTTTTTGTTGAACTTATTTTTTCACTTTTATTTTTTTATAAACAAGTGTTATCATGTTGATCATCTATCTTCTTATGGGTACCTCATCCCTAGAATAATTCACTTTCACTTCTATAATGGTTCTCCTATCAGCAAACATGTATGTAATTTTTTTCTTTCGAGTATTGGAAAAATAGAATCATCATGTCTGCTCACCTAGGGTTCTCCCGAGGCGGCGGCCTTGGGGGTATTGTCAGTGGCGGTCGGGGCCATGGCCACTTCCATCGTCCACCCGATCCAAGTAGAAGTGATCAACGCGATGCGATCTCTAGTCAGGAAACCACTAGGGCCGAAAAGGAACCTCTTAATACTCCCCACCCTGGTGGTGTGGTGATGGAAACAGACTCCATCCTCACCGTTGAGAAGGGAGCGAAGCCATCTTATGCAGAAACGGTCAGTAGACGTCCGCTCGGTATGCTTACCTATGAAAATCCGATCTCGCCTGATGTTCTCCAGGAGGCCGATATCAGTGTGGATTTTAGTGGGGTGCTCCCATCATTCTCGATCCGCAGCGACGCCATGCAACCTCTATTGGAACCATGGAAATTCGCCATTGTTGTCAAAGCTATTGGCATCAACGTTGGGTTCAAAGCCCTAATCAATAAGATCTACTCCATCTGGGAACCAAAGAGCGAATTTCAAGTTATAGACCTGGAAAATGGCTACTACATCATCCAACTCTCTGGACAAGACGACTACTTTACCGCCATGACGGGAGGACCTTGGATGATATTCGGCAATTACCTATCTGTCCAGTCTTGGTCACCAGACTTTCGCCCGTCCGATCTGATCCCAAAAAAACTTGTCGTCTGGGTGAGAATCCCTGAGTTGCCTGCCTTCCGCTTCCAGAATTAGATGCTAACATCCATTGGCAACTTAGTCGGGAAGATGATAAAGGTCGATGAACATACCCTCCAAGGTCATCGTGGGAAATTTGCTAGGATCACCGTTGAAGTCGAGACATCTAAACCTCTGCTGCTGACAGTGTTCATTAACGGGGAACACTTTCGTCTTGAGTACAAAAACCTCCCGATTGTTTGCATGAAGTACGGCCGCGTTGGCCACACAGACAAGGACTGCAAGTAGGCTATACGCACTGAAACCTGCGAGGCGTCCTCATCAACAACATCGATTCCATTACCTAGTGTCACTTACACCATGGCAATCCATGCCAAATGACCCGATCCAAGGAAGCATCCACCGAAGAAGACTACCATCAGGAAGACGACCACAGCAGATTCCGAGAAGCCTATCCCAGTCTCGGATACTGAAGCCGAGGTTGATGACGAGGGCTTCACGAAAGTGGTTAGCAGGAAACAAAAGTAGAAGAATAAGAAAATGAGCGCAGTTGTTGCTGCTCAGGACGTTCATACACACGTCCCCAAGATGACTGATAACTCAGTTGTCACCCTGGTGGGAAATGAAACCAGTGCTGGCCGCTCCCATCATGGTGATACAGATCAGACATTCCAGTTCCAAGCTCCGCCGTCCACCCAAGGGCAGAACCCACGCAAACCCTTCAACAGGCAAGGGAAGGAAACCGGTAATGGTTTCGTCATTCTAAGAAATCGTAAGGTGGTTTATCAATCAGTTGTTAGCCCTGATCGTGTCCGTAAGAAAGGCAAGACGGACATAGATGAGGCCATACCGCCAGACAAGGAAGCTATCGCTAACTCGCAGAATCATCAAGCTAAAAGAGCCCTGGAGTTCGATATTGAACAATCTGGCAGCGCTACCGATATCCTAATGAGCACAGACCAAGATCAGCAATCTGATGGATTGCTGGCTGCCATCTAATGCAGCATCCCCTCCCTTTTCTATCTTTTAATGTACTGCTGTTGGAACATTCAAGGCGCTTGCCAAGATAGGAAAATTCGTCGCATCAAGGAGATGAAGTTCTCCTATAACCTACATCTTCTAGCTATCATTGAACCCCACTGCAGTGGTGATGTTGCTTCAAACGTCATCCGTTAGTTGGGCTTTCCCTCATCCCATAGGGTTGAGGCTTTAGGCTTCTCTGGTGGCATTTGGATCCTTTGGGATTAGCATAAGTGTGATGTGGAAGTCCTCCTGAATCACAGGAAATTCATCCATCTGAAGATTAATAAAAGTGGTTGTTAACCATCGTTTATGGCAGCCCCAATCCTACGTCTCGCAAGCATCTGTAGGATCATCTGGAAAGCCTTTCGTCCTCTACGAATACCAAATGGGTAGTCATGGGTGACTTCAACACCATGCTACATATCTCTGAAAAGAAGGGAGGCAAGTATTTCGATAGGAGCTCATGTTCCCGATTTAATGAAGTCCTGCTGAATACTGGCCTCTCAGAGCTTCACACACAAGGCAATATTTTTACATTCAGATGAGGTAATCTGCTTGAAAAGCTTGACCGTGCCATTGCTACTAATGACTGGCTTAACAGCTTCAGCGAGGCCACTATTACTGCCATCCCTAGGTTGTGCTCAGATCACAACCCCCTCCTTTTGTGCACCAGTTACCCCAAGAAGCCTCGAAGTGCCTACTTCAAAACAAAAGCTAGTTGGTCGCTTGATCAAGACTTCAGATCTACCATCATGCCCCAATGGGACTCCGCACGACCTTTCCAAGATGCCCTATGAGATTTCCAAAAGCCCGTCCGCAAGTGGGAAACTAACTGCTTGAGGAAATTATGTAAAGAGAAGGACAATCTTCTTACCCGTATCAGCCGCATTCAGGTACAAGCCACGCTGAACCCTGATGATCCCATTAACCTAACTAAAATCGAATTGCAGGAGAAGTATAATCAAATCCTTCTCAAAGAAGAGCTTGATAGGAAGCAACATGCCCACATCAATTGGCTCAGACACGGTGATGGAAATACAAAGTTCTATCAGTCCTTTGTCAAGGCACGCATTCACCATAACAAAATCACCCAACTCAAAGCTGACACAAGGGAATGGATCACCGATCCAGAGTCTCTTAGTAGGCATGTCCGATCCTTCTTTGCTAATCTCCTATCATGTTCCTTCCATCCCAACCTCGTGGATGTATCTCGCTACCCAGGAACTTTCAAGCAGCTTACAGAAGAGGATTCCATCCGTATACAATCTGTACCCAGCTCGCAAGAAATACATGACATAATGTTCATGATGGCACCGTCCAAGGCACCTGGCCCCGATGGAGTATATAATGAGTTCATCCAGAATAATTGGGGACAAGTTGGTCCCTCTCTATCCAAGACAATACAGGACACCTTCATCTCAGGAGTTGTTGACACCACTACTGCAACTCGCATCTTGTGCTCATTCCAAAAACAAAAGCTCCAACTACCTGTAGCGATCTAAGGCCCATCTCTCTGAACAGTGGCTGCTTTAAGCTTCTATCAAAGATAATAGTGGAACGCCTGAAACCTTATCTTAATGATTGGGTTTCCAACCACCAAACTAGCTTCATCCCAGGCTGGAAGATCAGTGATAATGTTCTCCTCGTGCAAGAGATTATACATTCAATGAAGGCAAAGTCATCCAAGAAGAAGTGGGTATGCATCAAATTAGATCTATCCAAGGATTTTGATAGGATGCACTGGAGTTTTGTCGATGACACTCTAAGGAGAATGAGTCTTCCTTACAATCTCAGAACCATTATTATGCAGATCATTACTGCCGGTGAAACCTCCATCCTCTGGGGTGGTCAGCCATTGCACCCTTTCAAAGCAACACAAGGGGTCCGTCAAGGAGACCCTATAAGTCCCTACCTTTTCATCCTCTGTATGGAGCGTCTGTCTCAATCCATCACGGAAGCAGTTGAAGATGGCTCCTGGACACCCATTAGGCTCACCTGAGGTGGAACACCTATGTCGCATGTCTGCTTCGCTGATGACATCCTCCTCTTTGCTGAGGCCTCTGTCCACCAAGCACAGAGTATCAACTCAATTCTCCAGAAGTTCTCCAATGTCTCAGGCCAAATTGTCTCTAAAGAGAAATCCAAATGCTATTTTTCGGCAAATGTCACCCAAACTGAGCGTAGGCTGGTGAGCAGCAAGTTAGGCTTCCCTTGGACCCTCGACCTTGGGAGGTACCTTGGAGTTCCCATTCTGCACCACAGAGTTAATAAGCAAACACACGGCCATATCACTATAACGGTAAAGGACCGTCTCAATAGCGGGGAAACACGACACCTATCCATGGCTGGGCGCATTACCTTGGCGAAAAGCACGCTTCAAGCTCTACTGCCCTATACTATGCAGACAGTCAAGATCTCACCAGCTCTTTGTGATGATATTAATAGACATGTACGGACCTTCATATGGTCAGGAAATGGCAGTAAGAAAATCCCCCTGGTCGCATGGAGGAAACTCACAACTGCAAAAGACAAGGGCGGACTTGGCATCAGGGACGCCCAGGATCAGAATATAATGCTTATGTTGATGAATGTATGGTCTTTTATAAATGAACCTGAGAAGCTGTGGGTTCAAATTCTTAAGGAGAAGTATATCAGCGATGGTCGATTTATGAAGAAACCCTATTCCTCGGCCTGGAGTTTCATCAAAAACAAAATAAGCATCCTCCAATCTATGTGTGGTAAAGTCGTAAATGACGGTCAATCCACTAATGTGTGGCATGATAGATGGCTAAATAATCACTCGATTATGGATATGGACCCTAATTGGGCCATTCCTCCATCTCTAGACACTCTGCAAGTTAGTTCTATGTGCCTGGACAACGGTGAATGGGACTGGAGCTTCATTAAAGCCTTTCTTCCTTGTCAATCTTGGCAGGTGATCGAGACCACCCCACCTCCGTGCCCTGTGGGTGGTGTGGACCAATGGTCATGGCCGCTAGATAATACAGGAGTTCTGAGAAGTAGGTATGCATACCGCTGGCTACGAGTAGATGTTGAAACCAACACTCCTGGCTGCTGGAGCCTCATATGGAAAGCAAGGCTACCGGAACACATTCACATCTTTTTATGGCTATTACAACACAAGGCACTCCTCATTAACGCTGAACGTGCTCGCCGACACATGGACGTCGACCCACTTTGCCCTATCTACAATAATGCTGATGAAACCCTCCTCCATGCTCTCTGCGACTGCCTGAAAACTAAGAAAACATGGAAGGAACTCATCACAGACAATTCACACTTTGACCTAAGCGAGGACGACTGGATCACTTCCTGTATTACTTCGTCCATGAGAGACAACCACAAGGCAAGCCTATGCGTAGTCACATGTTGGTACATTTGGAGCCTACGCAATAAGTTTGTCCACGAGCGGCATGTAATCCCACTTGCTAGCCGTGTTAAATTCATCCTAGAATGCTGCCACTCTATCCACAAAGCCTGGATTAGCTCTCAACCGCCCAGAAGATCACAAACTATTACGTTCCCTCCTCATCAACAGATAGTGATGGTGGATGCCGCTTATCAAATTCACAATGGCCACACAGGCCTGGGACTCTTCATCAACAATAGCATAAGGAAGGACATCTTTTTTGCAGGTCTCCCTACGGTAACCTGCTCAAGTTTGGAGGCTGAGGTCATTGCGATCATCCACGCAACGGCTGAATGTGAAAAGCAGAATCTTGGAAAAAATATCATTCTATCTGATTCCAAATAGGCGATCGCTTGTTTAACCGGTAAGACGGAGAGCAAAGGCAGGCTTAAACCCCTTCTCATAAGATATCGTGAGCTCAAGAGAAGCGACAGTAGCATGCTCTACTATGTCCCAAGAAACCTTAATACTATTGCCGAAAGCTTAGCTAAGAATGTTCTTCGTTCTAGGCATACCTTCTCGATGTCTCAGCAGCCAATCTGGCTGCACTGTAACGTTCAGGAGGCACTTGATTTACTTTCCACCTGTTTTAGGGCACAGGATGAATAAATAGGCCCTATTTCTAAAAAAAACTTTTTTTCTTTCCAATTTATTGTTGGATTGAGATTATTAATAATGAGTTCTAGTATCGATATTTAAATGAAGTTAATATTTTGAAAAACTTGTAATAAATCTATATCACACATAAGGTATCTTTTTAGATTAAAATAAATAGGAACTATTTATATTTAAGTGTTAGATGAACTATGAATTTGACTTAAATATCTTATCAAGGGCTATGTTCTTTAGGTCCCCCACCCTATTACATACTTATGTTATTGTAATGTTTTTACTTTCATCATGTTATGGTTGGTGGTGACACCTTTGATAATTACTACCAACATATTCACATGTTTATGTATTTCACCTCTATGTAGTCACATATGTATGTATATATATATATATATATATGTGTGTGTGTGTGTGTGTGTATATAGGGTTGCAATCTAGTGAGAAACATGCTACAATGAGAGCATGAGAGGCATTTGAATAACTATACAATTATAGCTTGTTTTCAATATCCAACCTTATGGATGGGGAAAACATCATTTTATTACCTTTGACGGTCAGTCTGAAACTCAATATTGAGCGTTGAATAGTATTCAGTTATTGTGAATGCAATAAAAGGCCTATGATGATGAAATTTTGTAGGATGGTAACTAATAAGTTATAATTTTAATCCATAAGGTTGGATTATGAAAATTTTATCATTGTACAAAGCTATTCAAATGCCTCACATGCTCTCACCAAGATGTGTTTCTGATTGGATCATTGTCCTATATGTGTGTGTATGTGCGACAAAGTGAGTTTTTACATTATTTTCTCTCTCTTACAAATTTTCTCAAGTTATTTCCTAAAATACCCACAACTAGCTCCCTCTATTATTATGATCTTTTGGGTACACAAAATTTTAAATAAAGCAAACCCTAAATGTATATTAGGGTAAATTATATGTATCAATGTACTTAGTCGATAACCATGATCAACATTTCGAATTACAATCCCAAATTTATACCATAGTAAGATAATGACATCATGAATATCTACCCAAAATTTCACTTTAATTGAATAAACTATTTAGGAGTTATAAGAAATTGAATTCAAATGTACATAATATCATTTATTAAGCCTAATACCCTATGTTCTGGTTTAATGGATAAAATATGTGACATTTATATGTCACACACAACTTTATCAGCCTGGGTGCGGGCCCCTTTTTGGGATTTTTATGTCATCCATCTCTTGATCATAGATGGGAGGAGCATCAAGGGTGGAGACCTCGTCTCCTACCTTTGGAAGGATGTGGCCCCCCAACCCAACAAACCTGCCAACCAATCACGACCTTGCGAGCCCAACTTAGGAAATATCCACACGAGATAATTGGAGGATAATCTCCTCTCATTGAGATGAGCTCAAAAAACTAAACCACGTCACCTCTAACCCCTAGATCGACGAGAATGACCCCCTCTTTTCTTGCTACCTCACATGGCGACAGACTATTTAGGTCTTCCTCACACGCCCACTCTCATACCTATATAAGTACTTCAATAGCCCATCCTACCTCCCTTTAACCATCCTCAATCCCCAAATGCACTGGAACCTGTCCCAACACCTCCACGCTCAAGCTACCCCCCACCTGCACCTGACCTGGACTGTTGCTCGCCCTGAAGGGTAGCGCTAGTAAATTACTGACACCTACACTATCACATGAGTATGGTGAAGGGATCTTGACCTTGAGCTAAGCTTGCGTAGCCACCACGAGGTCAGTTGACTAGCAGTGGGGCCTAAGTGACATAACATCACCTCTGTAGGGACTGGGACTTCCTCACTCTTCAGTAGGAATCAGGAGATGTCAGTGAACCTCGTGTGAATTTATTTGATCCCTCAATCCAACCCGAGGGTAGGTAAAACCCAAAACCTCCATTCCAGTTCATCACCGCCTATTTGATCGAAACATGGGCTATAGTCCATCTCCTACGACCTTCTTTGGCTTGATGAACTCGACACGACTCTGTGAGTCCAACCACACCTCAGTGAGACCCTCAATCTCCTTGCTTAGCCTCAACCCACCTCACCTTGCATCCATCACACACTACTTCCATGGCACGAGCAGTAGATGAATCGGGTTAATGAAATCCCTGATCCAAACATACCCTATCATGCCCATTCATTTCGATCCCATGGGTACTCCTGTCCTTTTCACACCCTCACTAGACTATCCCTTAGCCAAGGCCAGATCACAGATTAAGAGGAGGATCTGCGGAGCTGGATCATTCCTCTGATTTGCGAGGCCCAACCGCTTTTTTTTTTTCTTTTTTTCTTTTTAAAACCCTAGTTTTTTTTCTAATTGCTTGATCCTATAAAATCAATAATAAATGATTACAACATTCAAAAAAACCCATAAAATACCCATGTTCTCAAAAAAATGAGGAGAACCTATATAAATTATCACATGTACCTAAATTCAATCCTAAAATCGATGTACCCTTTTATAACTTTAATTAATGTTCTATTATTAATTAACCTATAGAAAATGAATATAAGAACATGGCTCAATATTTATGAAAAACCCTAAGGCATCAATCTAATCCTGTGTCCTCTGACCCCAAACCCTAGGTTGATGATTAATAGTGGACTTATATGCCCTACCATCATATGAATGGTCTATTTTCTCTCTCTTTCAATAATGGCAATTAAGGAAAATTAACCGTCCTAAATATTTGAATCACTCAAATCCCTAACATGAGGATCCTCTTTGTAATACTCTGATCTAAACCCAATACCTTAAATGAAAACCCTAGTGAATCCCAATCCCTAATATGAGGTGTTCAGAACACACAATGACATTAGGTCTTTATTTTTCTTTCAGGGTGATCTACTCTTTTATTCTCGACTTGAGAAATCGAGATCTAAGATTCAAGGTATGTGGATATAATTATATGACTAGTTTTGATGGATGATATAATTATGATTACTTGCTTGCATGTAGTTGCATAAACTTGCTTGGATGTATATCTATATATTAATACTCTTCTTCCTAGAATACTAGAACATTAAAGAAAGAAAATGAAATGTAGTTACTGATGGTGTTCATTAATCTCTCTATTAGAGAGAGAAAGTATTAATATTGACTAGCACCTCCCTGATAATATATGGTATGCAAGGAGATCCCTAATGGTACAAGGTATGCATGGAATTGGCCCAATAATATATGTGATGTTGTGCTAAGTCCACCATTGAAATATAAATATTAACTTGGATTTACATGATTCTCCACCTTAAATAATGTTTTCATTTTCTTTTCTTCTTTCTTCAAGTATTTTAAAAATGCAAGCATAGTATTAATATCTTTCAGCCACATACCAACTTTATTTTGATCGTATGTTTCTCGTATTTTATAGGTATAAGGAACAAGTAATGCACCTCAAAGTACCTGAAGATATTAAATAATGTTCGTGGAGGATAATTAGCTAGATGGCTGCCTCTCATCTTTATTTCTGTTTAGTTAGTTGTGTCATTTCTTTAGATGATGTGTAGGATGTCTATGCCCTGTGTATTTTATTTCTTTAAGAACTCATTTCTTATTCCAGTGAATAATGTAATATGACCTTTTATCCTTATGCATGATGGTTGTGTGGCTACTTAAATGATGTTTGTAAACAATGATCCAACTTCTTATCATATACTAGTTGACAATCACAATCCCTTATATTTTCCCTCTTGACATCTTATAGATATGAGTGCACGCATATCTAAGGAATGTCATTATGGAAAGTATATAGGAATTGAGGCTGTGATAGTTGGTATCAGATCCATTATTCACACATCATAGTCACATTCAACCTCACTCACCCTATTGTGAGTCTAGGGTAGTCCTTAAGTTATGGATATGAAGGGTGGAGGTGACTAGGATAGCATCTGGCATGGGTCAAGCTAAAGTCTCCAAGCCACTTTCATTGGCAATCATGAGGCTACCTATATGGCAATATAGGTCTACCTGGCCAATACCCTAAGTGTCCCCTAATTCTTAGACATACTTTAATTAAGGACCCTTCTCATCTATAGATATTCCCTCTCATATCCTCTATAGAAAATCCCCCCCTCATCTTTATTTTATAAATATTTCCCTCTCATCTATGTGATATAAGATTAAGAAGGAGTCACTCTATTTAGAAGTCCTAAGGATCAACTGATAAGGATTATTAGGGTATCCTCCATAAATCATAACAATAAGATCATGAATAATCAATAGAGAAGAATAATGGAGTATAATATAATTCAAAAAGAAAGAGAAAAAGACATAAAGTATCTAGTGTATTTCACCTAATTTTCATGATGCCTCCAAAAACTTGTAATTCCAAGGCTTCTGAAGAGTCATCCTCTAAGAAGAGAAAAGAACCTAAAACTCCTAAAGAACTTGATTATGAGAAAATGACCAGGGAAAGGTGGGAAAACAAAAGAAATTCCTCCTAGACTTCATGGAGACCATTGCCCTAAAAGGAACCCCTGAACCCAATTCATCTAGGAAGAAGGAAGTGACTGTGTTAGATTTCATCAAACTTAACCATGACACCTTTTGGGGGGTGGTGGGGAGACCATCCTGAGGTAATCGATAAGGCTAAAGCTTGGACCCTATCTGTGGAAAATGCCTCCTATACTCTAGAAGTACCCAATGAAAAGAAGGTCAAATGTGCCACACATCTGCTTAAGGGAGGGGCTAAAATCTAGTGGGAAAACTATGGCGGGAATAGGGAAGAAGAAGTGGATAGCATGGAATGGGAAGCCTTCAAAACCGCCTTTACTAACCATTTTATGACCATAGTTGAGAGGAAGAGGAAGGAGAGGATGTACACTGAGCTTAAGCAAGGAAGTCTTTCAGTGGATGACTATACCCAGAAGTTTAGACTTTTGGAGTGTTATGCACCCATTAAAATTGAAGATCACCTCCTGGAGCACTATGTTGACTGCCTAGCTACCCATCTGAAAACCCTAGTCATCCCCTTCTATCCCAAGAACATAGATGAAGCCCTAGATATGCCCTTTAAGTAGGAAAGGGAGCAGGGTCTGCAAAAACCTTCAAGTATGCGATACCTAGTGTTAACCACTGTTGAGGAGGACAAGTCTAGTAAGTTCCACCCTGGCCATATTAACAAGGGATATAGAAAAGGAGGAGGTTTAGGTAGAGGAAGATAGAAAAACCATCAGAACCAGTAGAGGATAACTTACCCTAAGTGCAAGACTTGTGGGCGATACCATGGTGGGATATGCCGTCATCCCAAGCCAGACTGCTACAACTGCAAGAAGGAGGGTCATTTCATCACCAAGTTCCCGACTTCATCTATCTTTGGTAACCCTCCAACAAGTGTTCCACCCCCTCAGGGACACCATAATGCTAGAGTGTTTGCAGTGACTGTAGAGGAGGCTAAGTCAAATCCCAATTGGCTTGTTGAAGGTAACCTTAATTCTTTTCACATATCTAATATCGTGTTCAATGCCTTCAAATTATTCATGACATAATTATCCTGTGTAGGAATGGTATTCCTAAATGATCATCTTGTTAAAGCTATATTTGATTCTGGATCTACAAATGCATTCATATCTCGAAATCTAGCATCTATGTTACATCTACATATAAGAGACTTGGGGTATATTCTTGATGTGTCAACTCCTAGTGGAAAAATACTCACTACATTACAAAAAATTGATGTCCTACCTCCAAAATTCAAAAATCATGATATTCCCTTTGAATTCATCCTCCTAACTATGGAAGACTTCAATATTATAGTTGGTATGGATTTTCTATACAAGTATCATGCCAGATTGACTGTATAAACAAGATGGTAGTCCTCTCTCAACCTCATTCTTGTCCTATGGTGATCCCTAGGGTAAGCAAATTATATAATAATATTATATTTTCCTCTCTTAAAGATAAAAAGATCATTTCTAAAGGATGTAAAGTCTTCCTTATCTTAGTCTCAGAGACCAATCCTAGTAGAGGGCCGATAGAAAGATTGGAGATGGTACATGACTTTCTTAACATATTTCTGGAGGAGCTTCTTGGGCTGCCTCCAAAGAGAGACATTGAATTCCCCATAGATCTTCTTCCTAGAATCACTCTGATTTCTAGGGCACCATATAGGATGGCTCCTGTTGAGCTTACAGAGTTGAAGAAAAGTTACAAGAACTTCTTGAAAAAGGTTTTATCCATCCTAGTGTTTCCCCTTGGGGTGTGCCTATTCTTTTTGTCAAAAAGAAAGATGGTTATATGCGTATGTGTATTGTCTATCACATGTTGAACCAGGACACTACTGAAAATAAGTACCCCCTTCCTCGCATTGATGGCCTCTTTGATCAGCTTCATACAACCAAAGTTTTCTCTAAAATTGATCTTCATTCTAGCTACCTTCAACTTCAAGTCAAGGATTCTGATATTTCTAAAATTTCTTTCCGAACTTGTTATGGGCATTACAAATTTCTAGTGATGTCATTCTGGTTGACCAACACACTAGGCATATTTTATGAATCTGATGAACAAAGTTTTCCAACCTTATCTTGAAGAGTTTGTAGTCATCTTCATTGATGATATCTTGATTTATTCTGACTCCATGGAGAAACATCGTGAGCACTTGAAGGCAGTCCTTGAAATCCTTCAAGCTTAAAAGTTCTATGGCAAGCTCTCTAAATGTGAATTATGGATTGATAAAGTCATGTTTCTTGGCCATGTTATTTCTGGGGGTAACATAACTGTTGATCCTGCCAAAGTATATGTTGTTATTGATTGGCAACCTCCTCGAAACCCTTCTAAAATCCAGATCTTCTTGGGTTTAGTTGGATATTATCATCGCTTCATTCCCAATTTCTCCAAAGTTTCACTTCCACTTACTAAGGTCACTCTAAAGGATGAGCATTTCATCTGGTCAGTTTCTTGTGAGTCCAGTTTTCAGGAGCTAAAGCAGAAGTTGACATTAGCCCCTATTTTAGTTCTACCTTTGGCAATGAAGGGTTTGTGATCTTTACTGATGCTTTGAGGAATGAGTTAGGATGTACCCTACAACAAAATAGAAAGGTGGGGGAATTTGCATCCATACAACTAAAACCCAATGAACTTAAATATCCCACACATGATTTGGAATTAGCTACAATCATTCATGCTATCAAAATCTAGAGACATTACCTGGGTAATGTTTGATATCTTCACTGACCACAAAAGCCCTAAATACATCTTGACTCAGAAGGACTTGAATCTGCATCAACATCGATGGATTGAGTATCTAAAGGACTATGATTTCACTATTGGCTATCATTCGGGCAAGACAAATGTAGTTGATGCCCTTAGTAGAAAAGGGTTACATGTGTGTCTTTAGCTGTTCTCGAGTGGAGGAACATGGAGGATCTAGTGGACTAGAAGCCATAATTTTTGTCTGATCATATCCAGGTCAATAACATCTCTATCATGTCTAATCTTCAGTCTGAACTTATTGATTTACAAAAAGCTAGTCCTGGTCTTCAAGAGCTCTTATATCTCTTGTCCAAACATCAAACACATGTATGTGGGTCTCGAGGTGGTCTTCAATATAAGAACCGTATATGGGTTCCTGAGAAGTCAGCAGTGTAGATGAAGATTCTCAATGAGCCACATGGGTCAAAGTACATAGTTCATCCTGACACAACTAAGATGTATAAAGACCTACAACATCAGTTCTGGTGGAGGGGCATGAAGTGTGATATTGCTGAGTTCGTGTCCAGATGTCTGACATGCCAAAGAATCAAGGTAGAACACCAGAGGCCAGGTGGTCTACTACAACCCCATGAAATCCTAAAATAGAAATGGGAACACATCACCATGAATTTTGTGGTGGGGATACACAGGACCAGAAAGGGGTATGATGTTGCATGGGTTATAGTGGATCGTCTCACAAAGTCAACTCACTTTCTCCCTATGAAGACTACTACCAAAATATTTGAGCTGGCCGATCTCTACATATGGGAGATAGTACATCTGCATGGAGTTCCATCATCCATTGTCTCAGATAGGGACCCAATGTTTACTTCAAAGCTATGGAAGTAGGTTTAAGAGGAGCTAGGTATCAAGTTGAATTTCAGTACAACATACCATCCATAGACAGACGGGCAGTCAGAATGCACAATATAGATTCTAGAGGATCTTTTGCAAATTTGTGTTCTTGATTGGGAAGGCTCATGGCACCACTATCTACATTTAGCTGAGTTTTCATATAATAATAGCTATTAGGCGAGTACTGGAATGCCTCCTTGTGAAGCCCTCTATGATCGACCCTACAGATCTCCATTACACTAGGATGACGTCAGGGAACACACCTTGATGAAATTTGAGGAGATGTAGTTGTATACAGACAAAGTTTCACTAATTAGGCAAAGGATGAAGCGGGTACATGATAGACAGAAATCTTATGCAAATGCTCATCGACAAGAATGTCAGTTCAAGGAAGGTGACCATGCCTTTCTAAAGATCAGACCTATCCAGGATTTGGCAAAGAACAAGGGAAAGCTCAATCCTTGCTATGTGGGACTCTTTGATATCTTAGAAAGGGTTGGTGAATGTACCTATGGTCTTGATTTTCCACCTCAGTAGAGTGCCATGCACAATGTATTTCATGTATCTAATCTAAAGCCTTATGTCAAAGACCTAAGTCACATTCTAAATCATGAGCCTCTAGAGCTGAAAGATGATCTATCGTATGCTGAATCCCCAGTCAGAATTCTTGATTCCAAGACAAAGGAGCTTCCTGATAATTAGTGAATAGATATGGTGAAAGTTCTTTGGAGACACCATGATTAGACCCATGCCACATGGGAGCTCATGTCTGAGATCAAGCAGAAATATCTGCATCTCTTTCAAACTGCTTGAATTTTGAGGACAAAATTCTTAAAAAGGAGGGGAGAATGTGACATTGAGTTATTACATTATTTCTCTCTTTTAAATTTTCTCAAGTTATTTCCTAAAATACCCACAACCATCTCCCTCTATTATTATGATTTTTTGGATACACAAAATTTGAAATAAAACAAACCCTAAATGAATGTTAGGGTAAATTATATGTATTAATGTACTTAGTCAATAACCATGATAAACATTTCGAATTTCAATCCAAAATTTATACCATAGTTAGATAATGACATCATGAATTTCTACCTAAATTTTCACTTTAATTGAATAAACCGATTAGGAGTTATAAGCAATTGAATTCAAATGTACATAATATAATTTATTAAGCCTAATACCCTAAGTTCTGGTTTAATGGATCAAATATGTGGCATTTATATCTCAAGCGTGGATTTATCATCCTGGGCACAAACCCATTTTGGGATTTTTATGTCAGATGTCTGATCAAGCCGATCATAGATGGGAGGAGCATCAAGGGTGGAGACCTCATCTCCTACCTCCCGCAGGACCCGACCTCCCAACCCAATGAACTTGCAACCCAATCACGACCTAGCGCGCCCAGCTTAGAAAATATCCACGCAAGATAATTGGAGGATAATCTCCTCTCACTGAGATGATCTCAAAAAACTAAACCACATTACCTCTAACCCCCAGATCGATGAGAACGACCACCCTCCTTTCTCGCTGCTCTCACATTATAGTGACACCCTATTTAGGGCTTCCTCACACACCCACTCTCATACCTATATAAGGAATCCAATAACACCTCCTACTTCCCTTTAACCATCTCCAACCCCAAATTGCACCAAACCTGCCCCAACACCTCCACCCTGAAGCTAATATAATGCCTAGGCCCACTGTCCTAGGCTCTACTTGACACACTCCAATCCCACAATTACCACCAATCATGAGATTAGGGCATGACAATGCAGATTACACTTAATACAAATACACCCTTAACTTTTTTCCTTTTCTTTTATTAATCACTTAAAATTAACTTAAAGGAAGTCTTATAACTTTAATAACACCAAATATTACTAAATTGCGGAAGCAACTTACTATTTACCTTACTTGGAAGAAAACCAAACTTACTTGACATATTACATTGTTCATGCATAAAGTAAACCCAAAAAGATAACTGAAATCTAATCTACATATTACATTGCATTCTCTCTTTACCACACCATGTGCCCAAGGACTGAGGGGAAAGGACTAAGAGACCTCTATCTAACTACGAACTACCTTCTAAGAACTTGGGTGATATGATCCTTCAACTTCCTTGTGCTGACGCTGACCTAAAAAATGTTTCAGTAGGTTGGTGAGCTACTGACTCAGTGAATAGAATTTCACCCAACCATCACAGATAACTAATTTTATGATTATTAATTGGAATAAAATACAAGATAATACTATATTGAGCATATCTAAGCAATATAATTTAAACGACAGGAGATGTCATCATTTCATTAAGATAAGAACTGCGGCAAAATTGCAGATACAATTAAACAATAGAGAATACTAAAATTTCATTTAATGGAAAACTACTGTGAAACTAACTCAAATCTTTCTTAACTCTTAAACTTATAAAAACTCTGTTAAACTATATGAACATAATTTATCTAATGCCCTGATCATATGCAGTGTACTCTACATATGAAGACTCGTAGAGAACTATGATCCCACCGTACAAGACTTAGCCGACACCCCGGGATAGCTAAGTCTGACTTTTGTCTTGGTCTGCAATAGGAAAACTGGCTCTCTAGCCTCGACACTCCTATAGTGTCGTAAACTGGACTCCTCCTCTAGTCTGAGTACATAGGCGGAGGGTCTGAGACGCTCTGTGGGCCTCAACTTGGTACACTCTGTGGGTACCTCTAGGTTACCACTGGGATTTCCGATTCATGTTGGGTAACCTATCTTCTCTTAGGAGACTTCCTTAAGAGCTTCGTCTCCCCACACGCTCTATGGGTGTGTTCCAACCCCCGTATACTAGACGCACCACCAGGGTAGGTCGTTTCATCCCTAAGGCGCATACCTCAAATAGGGATTCTACAATGTCAGGGCCCTTAAATCTATTATTTTATTATTCTAGAAAAGCTCTTTCTATAGTGCATCTCTCTCTCTTACTTGTTCTTGGCTTTGGTATCACTATGGTATTGGGTCTATTTACTTGAAGTTTACAACACAACATGAATATCAATCTAAATTTGACAGATCAGTTTATTCAAGCATTGCAAATGCTGAGAGATTCAACATATTAAGCATGCAGGTAGATTTCAAGTTCTTAAATAAACTAAATACATGTCCACTTGTAATTTACTAAGAAATCAAAATTATTATGCATGCAGACAGACTAAAATTCTTAAATAAATAGAATTCATGTCAACTTGGCACATATACGTTAAAATCATACAATTGAACATCGTAACACACTAACAAGAATTAATTACTCGATATATGAGTAATCGTCAGTAGCACTTGTAATTTATCTGTAATTCCTCCAAAATCATGCACATCAACCCAAGATCAGAGTTGTGCATCACATAACTCAATTAAGAGTTAAATTACTTATTATGGCATGAGTTATTAATATTAATTGAGAATTTCAAATAATTTCTTTGGAAAATGTGTCAATTTGTATAGTTATTAAACTACTCGCATTAAGTATAGTAGGGAGCGTGCAACTAGGTTTTTCTTGAACGTTTTCATATCATCATCATTTCTTTGTAATTGTGCATCAATTGAATTACAAAAATTGTGCAACTTGGGTTTATACCCAAACTGTACCGTTATTTGTCGTGTGCTACTGATCCCAACTTTTAAACATGGCAAATTAGGTTTTAATCAATTGTTTGATTTCACTAATCTAAACCACATTCATCAATCAACTAACTAGCAGCGTGCAAGCGTAACTAAGAAATTCATGCAATTTAGAAATTAAGCAACGATGGCACTGCCCGACACCTGGGTAAACGTTGACATTCACGAATAACACTAATTTCAAATGAAAAATCTGACTATTTGAGTTACACTTGCATTTGGGAGTGAGATTCTACTCATCGTGATTCGATATGTCCAAAAAAACCCTTAAACGTGTCTAGAGGCAGTTTTCGGGCATCAACAGGTTGTCTTCAACCTTGGAACTGCCTGGTTTGAACGTGCTGAATGCAACAGGTTGAAGAGGGGCTGGGCTAGGTGCTGAATAAGAGCTAAGTGGATGTGGATTCTTGCAAGGATATCAAGGTCGATCTCAAGGACAATGCTTGGTGCTGCTGCTCACACCCAATCGACCCCTGGCCATTATTGCAGTAGCTGCTGCAGCTCTTGCAAGATGGGACTCTGCCCCTGCTAAAGTGAGGCGCATGTGGCGCAATGGAGGCAGGGTGCTGCATTTTCTTGTCTAGACCTTAAGGACGGAGTCGGGGTGGCCGTTTGGTGGTGCTTCCTTGCCCAATCAGGCACCTGGCCACTTCTACGACTGCTTGGCCGACCACTGCTACTGGGCGCTGCCCTAGCAGATTAGGGCTGCAGTGGGGGCAAGGTAGAGGAAGGATGGAGGAAGAAGAAGGATGGACAGAGGTGGTGCCGTCGAATCAAGCTAAGGCTCGAGAAATCATCTTGTCGTTCACCCCCTGCTGCTATTCTATCAGGTAGATTGGGCACAACTTAGACGGTGCCCTGGTTCCTTTGGGAAGAAAGGATAAGGAAGAAAAGGAAAAAGGGAAATAAAAGGCCAATAAATGGAGAAATTGCATCTTAAACCCAAGGTTCTAGAATCGCCTCAAGTGTCTGATTGAGGTGATTTCTTTTGCAACGTTTCAAGTGCGAAATCATGCTAATTAAACTATCTCACTTAATCAAAGCACTGATCACATCTTGAGCACTTAACTTATCTCAATTAACTTAATGATGTTGTTATCATGATACTTACTAGTTAACTTTGGTGTGGGTCATAACAATCTCCCTCCCTTATAAGAATTTCATCCCAAAATTCCTAAAAGAGAAAAGGAAACTTGTTACACATCTCTGACTTAAGCTCCCACGTGGCTTCCTCTAGGTTGTGGTTCCTCCACAGAACTTTCACTAACGATATCTCACGATTATTAAGCTTCTTGATCCTCTGATCAACTATCTGTACTGGTCCTTCAACACAGGACACATATGTTCTGAGCTGTGCAGGTTCTGGATCTACTATCTTCTCTGTACTAGGGTAACACTTCTTTAGCATCGATACATGAAACACATTATTGTAGATTAGCCAACTCGGATGGAAAATCCAACCTGTAGGCTACAAATCCAATCATCTCACGATAAGATATGGGACCATAAACCTAGGAGTCAGTTTGCCTCTCTTGCCAAACCTCAACACTCCTTTCCATGGTGAAACTTTCAAATACACTTCATCACCAACCTCAAACTCAAGAGGTCTACGTCTCTTCTCAGTGTAACTCTTCTGCCTATCCTGTGCATCTTTCAACTGTTCCCTAATCACTATAATCTTTTCTATAGTCAAATCTACTATCTCTGGTCCAATAATCTGCAAGTGTTCTTCCCAACTTCCACTAAAATGCAGGACACATGCTCTCATCATGTCCTCAAGAGTCTGAATGGTCCTCTCTGACTGACCATCCGTCTGTGGGTGAAAAGTTGTACTGAACCTCAACTTTGTGCCCAAAGCATGATGCAACTGATCCCAAAACCTAGATGTGAATTTAGGATCTCTATTTGATATAATTGAAACTGGGATACCATGCAACCTGACTATCTCATCCATGTTTATCTTATCCAACTTTGGGACATCAAAGGTTGACTTAACAGGAAGAAAGTGAGTAGACTTAGTTAGTCTATCCACAATCACCCATATCGAGTCACAACCTCTAGGTGTCCTGGGAAAACCTACCATAAAATCCATTGTGATATGTTACCACTTCCACTCTGGTATAGGAATAAATTTCAAAGTACTTGCTGGTTTCTGATGCTCAGCCTTAACCTGTTGGCACACACCACATCTAGCCACGTACTCAGCTACATCCTTTTTGATACCTGGCCACCATTACAACCCCTTGAGATTCATGTACATCTTAGTGTTACCTGGATGCATAACATACATCGATGCATGCACTTACTCAAGAATCTATTCTTTCAAATCACTATCTCTAGGTACACACAACCTATCATGTTGATACAACAAACCATCATCTGAAAACATGAACTCTAGTCATTTTCCCCTTTGCATATCCTACATAATCTGTTGTAAATCACTACCACTCTGCTGAAGTTCCTTGATATGATCATAAAAAGTAGGCTTGACTTGCATCTGTGCAATCAAACCACTCTGCTCTGTCACCCCTAAGTCTAAGTTCAACTTCCACATCTCTACTAGCATGTCTCTCTTGAAACATGCCATAGAGAATGCATCAACTGTTGAACTTGACTTTCTACTGAGGGCATCTACTACCACATTTTCCTTACCATGATGATAATCTATCATCACATCATAATCCTTGATCAATTCTAACCATCTCCGCTGTCTAAGATTCAGATCTTTTTGGGTGAAGATATATTTCAAACTCTTATGATCCGTAAACACCTAACATGCCTCACCATAAAGATAGTGACACCATGTCTTAAGAGCATGAACTACTATAGCTAACTCCAAATCATGTTTCGGGTAATTATCCTCATTCTTCTTAAGCCGCCTAGATGCATAAGCTACTACTTTACCTTCCTGCATCAACACACAACCTAAACCTTTCCTTGAAGCATCACAAAACACTGCGTAACCTTTATCTGCCTCAGACAAGATCAATAGTGGTGTTGTAGTCAACCTCTTCTTCAAGATCTGAAAACTCTTCTCACAGTTATTTGACCAGACAAATGGTGCATTCTTTCTCGTTAAGTGTGTCAGAGGTGACGCTACAACACTGAAGTTCTGAATGAATCTCCTATAGTAACATGCCAATCCTAAGAATCTTCTAATCTCAGTAGGAGTCTTAGGCTGCTCCCACTGTAGAACAAACTTGACTTTCTTAGGGTCAACACTTACTCCATCTCCTGAGATGACATGTCCAAGAAAAGACACCTCAATTAACCAGAACTCACACTTACTGAACTTAGCATATAATTGGTGCCATCTCAACAACTGTAACGCTATCCCTAGATGATGCTCATGTTTCTCATCATCTCTGGAGTAAATCAGAATATCATCTATAAAAACCACTATGAATAGATCCAAGAACGGCTTGAAAATCTAGTTCATCATATCCATGAAAGTTGCTGGGGCATTAGTCACTCCAAACGACATGACTAGAAACTTATAATGCCTATATCTTGTTTTGAAAGCCGACTTAGGAATATCTGAAGTCTTTATCCTCAACTGATGATACCCAGACCTCAAGTTTATCTTAGAAAAGATCATCACTCCACACAACTGATCAAACAAATCATCTATCCTTGGAAGCGAGTACTTATTCTTGATGGTGATCTTATTCAACTATCTATAGTCTATACATAGCCTCATAGTACCATCTTTCTTCTTCACAAATAAGACTAGAGCTCCCCATGGTAAAGAACTAGGTCAAATGAAACCCTTATCCAATAATTCCTGTAACTGGATCTTGAGTTCCTTCAACTCTCCAGGTGCCATTCTATAGGCTAGTAGCTGTAACGAACTCAAATCTAGGTATCACGTCTATTTTCCATTTTCCTAAAAAAAATATTAAATCCTATTTCCCTTAAACTTTGTTGAGTAGTAATTTTCGACCTTGATAATAATTTTGGATTAGTTTGGAATTTGTATCACCACCCTTTCGCATAATCATACATGGTAGAGAGACTGAAGAATTTTGAGAATATAATTCACATATTGTGGGATAATCACACATAATGTTGAGTGAGAAATCGAATCGGATAATATATTCTCCTTTTATCCTAGAGAGAGATTTAATCAGGAGAAAATACTTAGAACTAATTTGATAAATATTATTTCAATTGAATGTCATACTTTTGACGTACATACTGACTGCAACGCAAGATTGGTAACGCATATCGTGACGGAACGAGGAGTGAGACGGACTCCCATCGTCTCCCATAGCTGCGCGTAGGAGTTATAAACTGTGGCGACTCCTTTTTGCCGGTTTCACTGACGCTGAGCTTTAATGACTCACGGTTCCTTGGCACCCGTTTTGGGAGAACGGCCGACCCCTTCGAATTCTAAATAGAGGCCTCAGTTGCCCTAGCCGCAATACGCCCAAGCAAGCTTAAGAAATAACCTGTGAGATAACGCTGGCCTCACCCTCTTGCGGTCGATTACTTCGAGTTTCCCTAATCACGAACACAGCCATACGCGAGCACATGTTCCCCACTAGTGACTCTGCCACTACATACTTCCCTCGTGTGCATCCACAACACTGTATCGGGTGGTCGTCATCTCCGGCAAGGAGCAGGCCGTGGTATCGATGTGGTTGCCTTCAGGCCGATAAAAGGTAAACACACGATCATTAGCCCTATGACTCTGTTGTACATCTTCAGTTTGCACTGGGATCGACCCGACTTCTGGTTTGACCAAGGATGCTACATTATTTAGGATCCTCGTCTGCCGGGTTCCGATCTATACCCCGGTGAGGTTTGACGCAAGAAGGTTTCCGGCCTTGTTTTGATTCTGCCCTATTTTGCTGTGAGAAGCCTGGGTTGGAAAGACCAGTACTTGTATGCCAATGATTCGTTCTGAGATTTCTTTCCGCCCACGATCTCATCTCTGTATTTCCTTCTTGTATCCGTACAAAATCGCGATTAGCCGCCGGCGGGTTTGGGTATTAGTCCACCTATGTATTCTTTTGACCAATGTTGCTCAGCCTGAATTCCACTGATTCCCCGCCGTGATTAGACACTAGGAGTTCAGGGCATTGTTTTGGGTCCTGTGTAGTTTGTCATCGTACAGCCAGAATTGTGAAGGTATGCCTTGGAGCCTACTCCCACATTCGATCATTCCAGGTTGGATTGCAAACAAGCTCCAATACCAGCGATTCTCGGTGGCCATCCTCTGCTTACATGGGCAAGGAAGGAGTCATGACTATGATTGGGAATCCAGGGAGTACGTTTGGGAGACCAGAGAACAATGCCGTTGCTTTACATTTTCTCATCTTATTAGAATCTCAGTAATTAGCCTAACCTGATAAATTGGTAATAAACTAGCAGAGGGTCAGAATGTGTTTTCGCTATCGTGCAAAATTTCCAGAATTGTTGACTCTGGTTTCATGGCTTTATCCCGAGGTTTCAAGGAAGGAGTTTAGCAAGACGATCATACTGGACTACTCGCAGATTGGCAAAGATGGATTAGAACGCGTGGTTGATTCGTTCATGTTAATCAATTTTCTGTCGTGCTCTCTTTTGTATCGACACCAGAAATAATTGAGCACAATCCTGTTCTGCTTCGTCTACTAATGACCGAACGAGACTGGTGCCAACGGCGTGCGTGATTTTTAGGTTGTTTATCCGTGTCCGCTGGTCCGCTGTGAATGCCGAGTTCGCCCAGTTTTTCTGGAGATTTTATCCGCCTTCAGATCGGCGCAGAGGTCACGACGCTGATCGGAAGACTTTGAATTTGGAATTTCCGGTATCGGCTGACCGCGCTGACGCTTGGGAACCATGATCCATTCCTGGGCATAGCCGGCTTCTTCAGAATTTGCCCCTGTAGGGGACACGAAGGGCAGGCTACGCTTTGTTTTCAGTGTGAATTACTTCAGACTGACCACGGCTATGGTGGAGAAACCTGAGGACAATATTCTTAATTTTCCAGTGGCTTCGTTAATTATAGCTTCCAGCACTTGGTTTGACCGGGTCAATTCATATTGCATTAGTAGATATTTACATATGAGTGGTGTGGGCGTTGCGAGATCAGAGAATTTTCCTAATATTAGACTACTGGACCAAACTCCAACAAACGAAGTGTTTTATGTTCTCATATTGTATGATAAATAATATTAACACAAAATATAATCTTATGCATAGGTCACATTATTCTGGTTTGGACTTAGGTCTAGAACAAAACCGGAGGTATGTACTCCTCCCTATTTATAACTGGGCATTTATGTGACTAAATTTTCCCATAATGAGGCATCTTTTGAAATACTTTCTCTTATTCCAATTGTTGGACAATTCATATAATTTCAGTTGGATTTATTATTCTTTTGAAATTATTATCATATTGAATTGAGTTAATGACCCCATCTGTGATTGTTCTTAAATCATGCCACATGCTTGTGAAAGGTATATCTTGCCACTCTATTTATGCATGTTAGATAATTCGACTAGTTGAACTATCGTAGATGCTTATGTGTAACCATTAGGGCGCGCTACTTCCGCCTGGGGTGTGCTACTTCCACCTTTTTATATACAGAGGCGTGCTACTTCCGCCTAGGGTGTGCTACTTCCACCCATTTTTACTTAGGTCAACGACTCAGTGGTGTCTTGGCCCTATTATAGTTACTTTAGTCAAATATATCTACATGCAAAATTATTATGATTGTTGTGATATTGTGAATGATTAATGGCAAGATGTGTTATTTCATCTGTTTATTTATATGCCTCATTCTTTTGGAAATTCTTTCTCTTGTTACTTCTCCTTGAAGCTTACCTAAATTTGTAATAGCCCCTTTTGATGGGAACATCTTACTTTACTTTTTAAATGCCCTAGTTAATCTTTTAAGGTACATACTCAGCTTTTGCTGATTCATATCTTGTTTTCCTATTTTTCCGAGTGTTCCCAAAACTACCCAGGTATAGGTGCTTTGAAGGACGTGGACACATGCAGGTCGTACACCTGAAGTTTGTCTTAAGGATATCTTGGAATAGCTGAGTTGCCCTCTGCATCTGGGGTTCTTAGGAAATATAGTTATAGTATCTTTCCTTTTTATGTACCACCTTTTGGGTGAGAAAGTTTTGTACATGGAACATTGTGTAGATTTGTAAATAGTTATGTTTTCCGCTGCTTAAATATTTCATGGCTCGTGTTTTTACCATTGAGTGGACCCACTATCGGGTCCCACTCTTTACAAAATGGTATCAGAGCCTGAGCAGTCGGTAACTAGACTATTTCAAGTTATCTTAGATTGTCCTTAGTAGGCAGGTGACCCTTTAGAGGTTTTTGACATACCTAAACTTGAATTGTGTTTACCAATTAGGGTTTCACCCCCTATCAAATTTGATGGTTTATAAGTATCCCAAATAAATTGTGGATGACCTAGTATTGGGTAAACTCTTATCAATACTTCCATCTCTTTATATCCATAGCTTTCTATACATAAAGGTTGCTTCTCCTAGGAAGTAGCCTCTACCTCCCGCCTTAGGGGAGGACAATTCATCTACTATAGAAAGAGTAGGTTGACTTCACATAATTTTGCGTAACCCTAGTAAAAGTCATTAAACCTTTTACTTTTGTTGTATCCTAGTTTATGATACATGCATTATGTGAACTATGCATGCATGGATACAAACTTAGGATGTTGACATGACTTTTAGATTTTGAGGTATTATATGATGGCACATGATGATATGAACTAGATCCTTTAAGGTTAGTTTAGTCTTTCCTGCAACGTGGAGTTATCTCAACATAGTTTTGCTTGAAACTCACCATCCAAGGGTTGGATACTATCCAAGATAAACTTATGATATATCGTAAATGAGGGTTTATTGAAGAAAAATATAGGTTTCCAACAATGATACTTGGGTTTTCTTCCCTCACATACTCATAAGGTAGGAATGATGCTTATCTCCGTTGTCCTATAAAGGAATGATCACATAGTTGGATCATATAATAAAACTTTGTTGTATATTATATTTCTTGAGGATATATAGGTACAATCATATTTGGAAACTATAGTAGATACTCTTTTTCTTGAAACATTGTATGTACGTCGACACTTAGATTATGTGAGGTAGGTACATCTAGGTTTGATCCTTAAAGAGTTGACCACTCTCTCATCGACGTCGTGTAATTAGTTTACCTGATGTATGAGATGTAGAGTAGTTTGAATATCCAGTGCACCTGCGCTTGTCTTGACACCATGGAGGATAGCCAACTAAGGTAGTAGAGTCCCTAATCTCTTTTTATTATGGTTATCCATGGTGTTATAAATAAATGATGTTTTGGGATGTGATGGCATAAACCACGATTAAGAGAATGGTGAAATAATGAAGGTCGTGTCTAGTTGGACCTACTAGAGGTTCACTACATGCTAGAAGTAACATGTATCCCCTCATTTAGAATTGGCCTATGCATGTTGTAATTTTGATGAGGTGTGTAGAGAAGAATATTTTGTGAATATCAAGTGATGTTTGGGTGATAGCATATGTGGTGCATGGTAAAAGTGGTTGACTTGGTTCTCAGATTGATTTTAGCACCATTTTGGATTCTAATCGCTAGGTTTTCATTGTCAAACATATTTTCATTATTATATTATATTTACAAAAAAAAACTTTTTCAGATTTCATCGATGATTTTTGAACCAAGTCACCACAAGAAGGAAGTTGTAGTAGCACGAGAAACCTTTGATTTACATATTCAACCCTCCGAGCCTAGGCATCAGTGTGATGTAGGAAAAAAAAATATAATAGTTATGATCTAGTCGGCTGCCCTCTTGATTCTTTGTATAATGAGATATGTCCTTTCAGGGGTGGAGCCCTGTACACTTCGGTCTGTAATATTATTGGATGAATAGTTGTAATCAATGGCTATTATGTAGGAAAAAGGGAATTTTGATGATATCATCCTCAACCATAGTATAAATTTCCTAGACCAATTCACGATTTGAGAAGACAATAAGACGTGATGGATAAAGTAATGTAAATTCACGTCGGGTTCAACATACAATTGTTATGTGACTATGTTATGCTAGGACCCATATATTAGCTTTGTCTAGTGAATTAGAAATTTATAATTGGTTAGAAAATTACAGCATAGTGTTTTGAGTTGTAGCTTGGTGGATTTCGGGGACAAAATCCTCTTTAAGGGGTGGTATTCTGTAACGAACTCAAATCTAGGTATAACGTCTATTTTCCATTTTCATAAAAAAAATATTAAATCCTATTTCCCTTAAACTTTGTTGAGTAGTAATTTTCGACCTTGATAATAATTTTGGAGTAGTTTGGACTTTGTATCACCACCCTTTTACATAATCATACATGGTAGAGAGACTGAAGAATTTTGAGAATATAATTCACATATTGTGGGATAATCACACATAATGTTGAGTGAGAAATCGAATCGGATAATATATTCTCCTTTTATCCTAGAGAGAGATTTAATGAGGAGAAAATACTTAGAACTAATTTGATAAATATTATTTCAATTGAATGCCATACTTTAGACGTACATACTGACTGCAACGCAAGATTGGTAATGCATATCGTGACAGAATGAGGAGCGAGACGGACTCCCATCGTCTCCCATAGCCGCGCACAGGAGTTATAAACTGTGGCAACTCCTTTTTGCCGGTTTCACTGACACTGAGCTTTAATGACTCACGGTTCCTTGGCACCCATTTTGGGAGAACGGCCGACCCCTTCGAATTCTAAATAGAGGCCTCAGTTGCCCTAGCCGCAATACGCCCAAGCAAGCTTAAGCAATAACCTGTGAGATAACGTTAGCCTCACCCTCTTGCGGTCGATTACTTTGAGTTTCCCTAATCAGGAACGCAGCCATACGCGAGCACATGTTCCCCACTAGTGACTCTGCCACTACATACTCCCCTTGTGTGCAGCCGCAACACTGTATCGGGTGGTCGTCATCTCCGGCAAGGAGCAGGCCGTGGTATCGATGTGGTTGCCTTCAGGCCGATAAAAGGTAAACACACGATCATTAGCCCTATGACTCTGTTGTACATCTTCAGTTTGCACTGGGATCGACCCGACTTTTGGTTCGACCAAGGCCACTACATTCTTTAGGATCCTCGTCTGCCGGGTTCTGATCTATACCCCAGTGAGGTTTGACGCAAGAAGGTTTCCGACCTTGTTTTGATTCTGCCCTGTTTGCTGTGAGAAGCCTGGGTTGGAAAGACCAGTACTTGTATGCCAATGATTCGTTCCGAGATTTCTTTCCTCCCACGATCTCATCTCTGTATTTCCTTCTTGTATCCGTACAGAATCACGATTAGCCGCCGGCGGGTTTGGGTATTAGTCCACCTCTGTATTCTTTTGACCAATGTTGCTCAACCTGAATTCCACTGATTCCCCGCCGTGATTAGACACTAGGAGTTCAGGGCATTGTTTTGGGTCCTGTGTAGTTTGTCATCGTACAGCCAGAATTGTGAAGGTATGCCTTGGAGCCTACTCCCACATTCAATCATTCCAGGTTGGATTGCAAACAAGCTCCAATACCAGCGATTCTCGGTGGCCATCCTCTGCTTACCTGGGCAAGGAAGGAGTCATGACTATGATTGGGAATCCATGGAGTACGTTTGAGAGACCAGAGAACAATGCCGTTGCTTTACATTTTCTCATCTTATTAAAATCTCAGTAATTAGCCTAACCTGATAAATAGGTAATAAACTAGCAGAGGGTCAAAATGTGTTTTCGCTATTGTACGAAATTGCCAGAATTGTTGACTCTGGTTTCATGGCTTTATCCCGAGGTTTCAAGGAAGGAGTTTAGCAAGACGATCATACTGGACTACACGCAGATTGGCAAAGATGGATTAGAACGCGTGGTTGATTCGTTCCTGTTAATCAATTTTCTGTCGTGCTCTCTTTTGTATCGACACCAGAAATAATTGAGCACAATCCTGTTCTGCTTCATCTACTAATGACCGAACCAGACTGGTGCCAACGACGTGCATGATTTTCAGGTTGTTTATCCGTGTCCGCTGGTCCGCTGTGAATGCCGAGTTCGCCCAGCTTTTCTGGAGATTTTATCCGCCTTCAGATCGGCGCAGAGGTCACAACGCTGATCGGAAGACTTTGAATTTGGAATTGCCGGTATCGGCTGACCGCGCTGACGCTTGGGAACCAGGATCCATTCCTGGGCATAGCCGGCTTCTTCAGAATTTGCCCCTGTAGGGGACAAGAAGGGCAGGCTATGCTTTGTTTTCAGTGTGAATTGCTTCAGACTGACCACGGCTATGGTGGAGAAACCTGAGGACAATATTCTTAATTTTCCAGTGGCTTCGTTAATTATAGCTTCCAGCACTTCATTTGACCGGGTCAATTCATATTGCGTTAGTAGATATTTACATATGAGTGGTGTGGGCGTTGCGAGATCAGAGAATTTTCCTAATATTAGACTACTGGAACAAACTCCAACAAACGAAGTGTTTTATGTTCTCATATTGTATGATAAATAATATTAACACAAAATATAATCTTATGCGTAGGTCACATTATTCTGGTTTGGACTTAGGTCTAGAACAAAACCGGAGGTATGTACTCCTCCCTATTTATAACTGGGCACTTATGTGACTAAATTTTCCCATAATGAGGCATCTTTTGAAATACTTTCTCTTATTCCAATTGTTGGACAATTCATATAATTTCAGTTCGATTTATTATTCTTTTGAAATTATTATCATATTGAATTGGGTTAATGACCCCATCTGTGATTGTTCTTAAATCATGCCACATGCTTGTGAAAGGTATATCTTGCCACTCTATTTATGCATGTTAGATAATTCGACTAGTTTAACTATCGTAGATGCTTATGCGTAACCATTAGGGCGCGCTACTTCCGCCCGGGGTGTGCTACTTCCACCTTTTTATATACAGAGGCGTGCTACTTCCGCCTAGGATGCGCTACTTCCACCCATTTTTACTTAGGTCAACGACTCAGTGGTTTCTTGGCCCTATTATAGTTACTTTAGTCAAATATATCTACATGCGAAATTATTATGATTGTTGTGATATTGTGAATGATTAATGGCAAGATGTGTTATTTCATTTGTTTATTTATATGCCTCATTCTTTTGGAAATTCTTTCTCTTGTTACTTCTCTTTGAAGCTTACCTAAATTTGTAATAGCCCCTTTTGATGGGAACATCTTACTTTACTTTTTAAATGCGCTAGTTAATCTTTTAAGGTACATACTCAGCTTTTGCTGATTCATATCTTGTTTTCCTATTATTCTGGGTGTTCCCAAAACTTCCCAGGTATAGGTGTTTTGAAGGACGTGGACACATGCAGGTCGTACACCTGAAGTTTGTCTTAAGGATATCTTGGAACAGTTGAGTTGCCCTCTGCATCTGGGGTTCTTAGGATATATAGTTATAGTATCTTTCCTTTTTATGTACCACCTTTTGGGTGAGAAAGTTTTGTACATGGAACATTGTGTAAATTTGTAAATAGTTATGTTTTCCGCTTCTTAAATATTTCATGGCTCGTGTTTTTACCATTGAGTGGGCCCACTATCGGGTCCCACTCTTTACAGTAGCGCTATAGGTTGACTACCTGGCAACATGTGGATCTCAAAGTCTATCTCTCTTTTAGGAGGTAGACCTGGAAACTCATCTGCAAAAAAATATGGGAACTCACAGACTGTTGGCACATCTCATAGGATGACTGTGCTCTTCTCAGCTCTAGTATCTACTATATGTGCTAAAAATGCCTCACAACCCTTCTGCAACATCTTATCAGCTACAACGGCTGATATGATACGCGTAGGCAAAACTTTCCTATCTCCAGAAAAGACATAAGAAAATTTACCCTGTTGAAAGATAGCCTCCTTCTTCCAACAGTCGAGTTGAACTCGATACATATCTAGGCAATCCATACCCAAGATAACTTGAAAAGAGTTCATATATAGGGGTATAAGATTAACCATGATGGTGTAACCACCAAAAGTCAACTAACATCTGGGACAAAACTCTGTCAACAATGTCGGTTCACCTTATGGAACCCTCAACAACAACTCAACCGGTAACTCCTGGGTTAACAGGTTAAGCTCACAAGCTAAAGAATGTTGTATAAACGAGTGAGTAGCACCCAAATCTATCAAAATTGTAACTAAAATGCTATTAAAGAAAAGCATTTCTCCTGTAATCACTTGAGAAGAAATAATACCTTCTTGTGGTGTCAAAGAGAAGAAGCATCCTGAAGCTCTTCCTCTCCCACGATGTCCTCATTGTCCTTCCCTAGCACTGGGTGCTACACCACCTCAGGAACCTGAAGCTACAGAGGAACCTGATCCTCCAGCTGGAGCCTGTCTCGGGACATTCTGGTACTATGATTGGGAACCCTATGATCCTGACTGCTGTAACTGGGGGCAATTCCTCTTGATATGTCCCATTTGTCCACATTGATGACATCCTTGAAACCCTATTCCCCAACACTTTCCAGAATGTGGTCTTCCACAGATATCACATGCTCACGTCTCTCACCTCGGTGGACCTATCACTGACACTAAAGATCTTGAAGACCTAGTTGCAGGTGTCCATGTAGACTGTGTATTCCATCTACCGGAGTTAGGTCTTCCTCCACTTGATGAAAAACTAGATCCTTGTCTACCAAAATAGCCAAGTCCTCGTCATATCCTTGAAAAGAAACCACCACCTCCTCTGTATCCACCACTTCTTTGTCCCCTTCTAATAAAGTCTCCAGATCTTTTCTTAGTCTTAGTCAGCTTATCAGCATTAACTAACTCTTCTACATGTCTCACTGCTTCCACAAATTCACCAAAGTTTTCTCTATCTCTTCGACCAATGGCTAAAACGGTGTGTCTAATTTCTGACCTTAATCATTCTTGAAATATTATGCACTTTTCTACATCATTAGGAACAAGTTGCGAACAAAAATTTGCCAACCTTGTGAAGTGTGCCTTGTATTCACCAATTGTCATACTTCCTTGTCTGATATTCTGTAGCTATCTAATTTTCTCACTCAGAAAAGTAGGTGGGTAGTACTTAAGATGGAATTCATCAACAAAATCCCTCCAGGTCAGTACCATGTTCCTCCTTTTATCTTCCACTCCATGCCACCAGAGCTCTGCATCACCTTTAAGCAAATCAACTGTGTGATTGATTTGTCTTTCTTCATACAACTCCATCAGATGGAACACTTTCACTAATTGTCTTAGCCATTCATCTGCCACTACAGCTCCATAGTTCCATTGAACTCAATACCTCCAAGCTTCTTAACCAGCTCATAGGATCTCATCAGGTCCTTGCTGCTCAAGGTAGAAGCTCACCTTTCCATCTTATACTTTTCCCTGGTCTCAAGAAACATCATGTACATCCTTGATGCCTCATCCACATCATCTCCACCACCTGAACCCATCTCCTGAGGATCAGGTCCAATGTGGCTCTCAGCTTGGTCCTCATGACCACATCCTCTTCCTGCCATCTGCAATAGTATAACATAACACTTCCTATTAGAAAATTATAGATAGAAGGAAAACACCTAAGTCCTAATCCTATTGGTCTCTTATCATCCCCTGACCTTGACTTAGAGTAACTATGTACTCAAACCTATGCTCTGATACCATATTAATAGACACGCCCCGATCCCAAAATTACCACCAATCATGAGATTAGGGCTTTACAATGAGGATTACACTTAGGCCCTGTTTGGTAGGGTGTTTTCGGAGGTAGAAGGAAGAATTAAAAAACACAGATGTCAAAAACACGGATGTGTAACTGCATTAGTTTCATTTGGTTAGATGCTGATAGAACTATTCAAGTTTATTTTCTTCTGTTTGGTACATCACATTTTTATGTAAATGATGGTCCATGCTCGTCGTATACATTGCTTTTTCTGTACTGCTGTGTGTTGTATGCGTGTTGGGAAGGTTGATACTTGATAGGCTGTGTCCTTGCTAGTTGCTATTACCTCCGTGGGGTCATTTTTTTCTGGCGGATGATGGTTACAGAACGGTAGAAGCATGTGTATCGCGATGCTGAGTTAATCTGTGGCCAGCTGTCAGACCGTTTTTGTTGCCCAGCCTGGCTTCTACACCCGACCACCCCCGATTTGGGAGTGGTACAAACTCCAGGATTTTTATATAAACTGTGTAGTCAGATGGAATTGATATTCATCGAAATGCCCCCATTGCATCGTACCAAATAAAAGTTAAATGAGAAACTGTAACATTCGAACATCACTCTAAACAACTTCATCCTACCAAACATGCCCTTAATACAAATACACCCTTAACTTTTTTTTTCTTTTCTTAATCACTTAAAATTAACTTAAAGGAAGTCTTATAACTTGAATAACATCAAATCTTACTAAACTACGGAAGCAACTTACTATTTACCTTACTTGGAAGAAAACCAAACTTACTTGACATATTACATTGTTCATGCATAAAGTAAACCCAAATAGATAACTGAAATCTAATCTACATATTACATTACATTCTCTCTCTACCATACCACGTGCCTAAGGACCGAGGGGAAAGGACTAAGAGACCTCTATCTAACTACGAACTACCTTCTAAGAACTTGGGTGATACGATCCTTCAGCTTCCTCGTGCTGACGCTAACCTGAAAAATGTTTTAGTAGGTTGGTGAGCTACTAGCTCAGTGAATAGAGTTTTACCCAACCATCACAGATAACTCATTTTATGATTATTAATTGGAATAAAATACAAGATAATAATATACTAAGTAGATCTAAGCAATATAAATTAAATGACATGAGATGTCAACATTTCATTAAGAAAACAACTGCTGCAAAACTTTAGATACGATTAAATAATAGAGAATACTAAAATTTCATTTAAAGGACAACTACTGTGAAACTAACTCAAATCTTTCTTAACTCTTAAACTTATAAAAACTCTGTGAACCTATATGAACATATTTTATCATATGCCCTGATCATATGCAGTGTACTCTACATATGAAGACTCATAGCGAACTACGATCCCACCGTTCAAGACTTAGCCGACACCCCGGGATAGCTAAGTCTGACTGCTGTCCTGGTCTGCAATAGGAAAACCAGCTCTCTAGCCTCAGCACTCCTATGGTTCCGTAAACTGGACTCCTCCTCTAGGCCAAGTACATAGGCGGAGGGTCTGAGATGCTCTGTGGGCCTCAACTTGGTATGCTTTGTGGGTACCTCTGCATTACCACTGGGACTTCCAATTCATGTTGGGTAACCTATCTTCTCTTAGGAGGCTTCCTCAAGGGCTTCGTCTCCCTACACGATCTGTGGGTGTGTTCTGACCCCCGTATACTGGACGCACCGCCAGGGTAGGTCATTTCACCCCTAAGGCGCAGACCTCACATATGGATTCTATAGTGTCAAGGCCCTTAAATCTATTATTTTATTATTCTAGAAAAGCTCTTTCTATAGTGCATCTCTCTCTTACTTGTTCTTGGCTTTGGTATCACTATGGTACCGCGTCTATTTACTTGAAATTTACAACATGACATGAATAATATTCTAAATTTGACAGATCAGTTTATTCAAGCATTGCAAATGCTGAGAGATTCGACATATTAAGCATGCGGGCAGATTTCAAGTTCTTAAGTAAACTAGATACATGTCCACTTGTAATTTACTGAGAAATCAACATTATTATGCATGCAAGCAGACTAAAATTCTTAAATAAATAGAATTCATGTCAACTTGGCACATATACCCTGAAATCATACAATTGAACATCGTAACACACTAACAAGAATTAATTACTTGATATATGAGTAATCGTCAATAGCACTTGTAATTTAACTGTAATTCCTTGAAAATTGTGCACATCAACCCAAGATCAGAGTTGTGCATCACATAACTCAATTAAGAGTTAAATTACTTATTATGGCATGAGTTATTAATATTAATTGAGAATTTCAAATAATTTCTTTGGAAAACATGTCAATTTGTATAGTTATTAAACTACTCGCATTAAGTATAGTAGGGAGCGTGCAACTAGGTTTTTCTTGAACATTTTCATGTCATCGTCATTTCTTTGTAATCATGCATCAATTGAATTACCAAAATCATGCAGCCTGGGTTTATACCCAAATTGTACCGTTACTGGTCGTGTGCTATTGATCCCAACTTTTAAACTAAGCAAATTAGGTTTTAATCAATCGTTTGATTTCACTAATCTAAATCACACTCATCAATCAACTAAGTAGCATCATGCAAGTGTAACTAAGAAATTCATGCGATTTAGAAATTAAGCAATGCCGGCACTGTCTGGCACCTAGGTAAACGCTGACATTCATAGATAACACCTATTTCAACCAAAATGTTTGACTATTTGAGTTACACTTGTGTTTGGGAGTGAGATTCTACTCATAGTTATTCGAGACATTTGAAAACACCCTGAAACGCATCTAGAGGCCAGTTTTCGGGCGTCAACAGGTTGTCTTCAACCTTGGAAATGTCTGGTTTGAACATGCTGCACGCAACAGGTTGAAGAGGGGCTGAGCTAGGTGCTGAATCAGAGATAAGTGGTTGCGGATTCTTGCAAGGACCTCAAGGTCGAATTCAAGGATGACGCTTGGTGCTGCTGCTCGCACCCAATCGGCCTCTGTCCATTATTGCAGCAGCTATTGCTGCTCTTACAAGATGGGGCGCCAACCCTGCTAAAGTGAGGCGCAGGTGGCACAATGGGGGCGGGGTGTTGTGCTTTTTTGTCTAGACCTTAAGGACAGAGTAGGGGCGGCCGTTTGGTGGTTCTTGCTCACCCAATCGGACACCTGGCCACTGCTGCGGCTGCTTGGCCAGCCGCTGTTGTTGGGTGCCACCCTAGTAGATTAGGGTTGCAGTGGGACGAGGTAGAGGAAGGATGGAGGAAGAAGAAGGATGGATGGAGGTGGCACCGTCGAATCAAGCTAAGGCTTGAGAAATCGCCCTGCCGTTCACCCCTTTATGTTGTTCTATCGGGAAGATTGGGCACCCCTTAGACGGTGCCCTAGTTTGTTTGGGAAGAAAGGGATAAAGAAAAAAAGGAAAAAGGGAAATAAAAGGCCAATAAATGGAGAAATTGCATCTTGAAACCAAGGTTCTAGAAAATGATGTAACTCTCGCCTCGAGTGTCCGATTGAGATGATTTCTTTTGCAACATTTCAAGTGTGAAATCCTCTACAACCTAAAGGCATGAAATCATGCTAATTAAACTATCTCACTTGATCAAAGCACTGATCGCATCTTGAGCACTTAACTTATCTCAATTAAATTAATGATGTTGTTATCATGATACTTACTAGTTAACTTTGGTGTGGGTCATAACAATCTCCCTCCCTTATAAGAATTTCATCCCAAAATTCCTAAAAGCGAAAAGGAAACTTGTTACACATCTCTGACTCAAGCTCCCACATGGCTTCCTCTTGGTTGTGGTTCCTCCAAAGAACTTTCACTAACGGTATCTCACGATTCTTAAGCTTCTTGATCCTATGATCAACTATATGTACTGGTCCTTCAACATAGGACACATCTATTATGAGCTATGTAGGTTTTGGATCTACTATCTTCTCTATACCAGGGTAACACTTCTTCAGCATCGATACATGAAACACATCATGTAGATTAGCCAACTCAGATGGAAATTCCAACCTATAGGCTACAAGTCCAATCCTCTCAATGACAGGATATGGGCCCATAAACCTAGGAGTCAGTTTGCCTCTCTTGCCAAACCTCAACACTCCTTTCCATGGTGAAACTTTCAAATACACTTCATCACCAACCTCAAACTCAAGAGGTCTACGTCTCTTCTCAGTGTAACTCTTCTACCTATCCTGTGCAACTTTCAACTATTCCCTGATCACTGTAATCTTTTCAGTAGTCAAATACACTATCTCTGGTCCAAGAATCTCCAAGTGTTCTTCTCGACTTCCACTGAAATGCAAGACACATGCTCTCAACATGTCCTCAAGAGTCTGAATGGTCCTCTCTGACTGACCATCCGTCTGCGGGTGAAAAGTTGTATTGAACCTCAACTTTGTGCCCAAAGCACGATGTAACTGATCCCAAAACCTGGATGTGAATTTAGTATCTCTATCTGATATAACTGAAACTGGGATGCCATGCAACCTGACTATCTCATCCACATATATCTTAGCCAACTTTGGGACATCAAAGGTTGACTTAACAGGAAGAAAGTGAGCAGACTTAGTTAGTCTATCAACAATCACCCATATCGAGTCACAACCTCTAGGTGTCCTGGGAATCCCTACCACAAAATCCATTGTGATATGTTCCCACTTCCACTCTGGTATAGGAAGAGATTGCAAAGTACCTGTAGGTTTCTAATGCTCAACCTTAACCTGTTGGAACACACTACATCTAGCCACATACTCAGATACATCCTTTTTCATACCTAGCCACCAGTACAACCTCTTGAGATTCATGTACATATTAGTGTCACCTAGATGCATAGCGTACATCAATGCATGCACTTCCTCAAGAATATGTTCTTTCAAATCACTGTCTCCAGGTACACACAACCTGTCATGCTGATACAACAAACCATCATCTGAAAACATGAACTCTAGTCTTTTTCCCCTGGTCATATCCTACATAATCTGTTGTAACTCACTATCACTCTGCTGAAGTTCCTTGATCTGATCATAAAAAGTAGGCTTGACTTGCATCTGTGCAATCAAACCACTCTGCTCTGTCACCCCTAAGTCTAAGTTCAACTTCTACATCTCTACTAGCAAGTCTCTCTTGAAACATGCCATAGAGAATGCATCAGCTGTTGAACTTGACTTCCTGGTGAGGGCATCTGCTACCACATTCGCCTTACCAAGATGATAATCTATTGTCACATCATAATCCTTGATCAATTCTAACCATCTCCGCTATCTAAGATTTAGATCTTTCTGGGTGAAGATATATTTCAAACTCTTATGATCTGTAAACACCTGACACGCCTCACCATAAAGATAGTGACTCCATATCATAAGAGCATGAACTACTATAGAAAAATCATGTGTCGGGTAATACTCCTCATTCTTCTTAAGCTGTCTAGATGCATAAGCTTCTACTTTACCTTCCTGCATCAACACACAGCCTAAACCTCTCCTTGAAGCATCACAAAACATTGTGTAACCTTTATCTGCCTCAGGCAGGATCAACATGGGTGTTGTAGTCAACCTCTTCTTCAAGATCTGAAAACTCTTCTCACAATTGTCTGACCAGAAAAACAGTGCATTCTTTCTGGTTAAGCGTGTCAGAGGTGACGCTACAACACTAAAGTTCTGAATGAATCTCCTATAGTAACCTGCCAATCCTAAGAAGCTTCTGATCTCAGTAGGAGTCTTAGGCTGCTCCCACTATAGAGTAGACTCGAATTTCTTATGGTCAACACTTACTCCATCTCCTGAGATGACATGTCCAAGAAAAGACACCTCAGTTAAGCAGAACTCACACTTACTGAACTTAGCATATAACTGGTGTTGTCTCAACAACTGTAATGCTATCCTCAGATGCGGCTCATGCTGCTCATCATCTCTGGAGTAAATCAGAATATCATCTATGAAAACCACTATGAACTGATCCAAGAACGGCTTGAAAATCTAGTTCATCATATCCATGAAAGCTGCTGGGGCATTAGTCAGTCCAAACGACATGACCAAAAACTCATAATGCCCGTATCTTGTTCTGAAAGCCGACTTAGGAATATCTGAAGCCTTTATCCTCAACTGATGATACCCAGATCTCAAGTCTATCTTAGTAAAGATCATCGCTCCACACCATTGATCAAACATATCATCTATCCATGGCAGCGATACTTGTTCTTGATGGTGATCTTATTCAACTATTTGTAGTCTATACATAGCCTCATAGTACCATCTTTCTTGTTCACAAACAAGACTGGAGCTCCCCATGGTGAAGAACTAGGTCGAATGAAACCCTTATCCAGTAATTCATGTAACTAGATCTTTAGTTCCTTCAACTCTGTAGGTGCCATTCTGTAGGCTGGTAGCGCTATAGGTTGACTACTTGGCAACACCTGGATCTCAAAGTATATCTCTCTTTCATGAGGTAGACCTGGCAACTCATCTGGAAAAACATTTGGGAACTCACAGAGTACTAGCACATCCCATAGGCTAACTGTGCTCTTCTCAGCTCTAGTATATACTATATGTGCTAAAAATGCCTCACAACCCTTCTACACATAGGCAAAACTTTCCTATCTCCAGAAAAGACATAAGAAAATTCACTCGGTTGAAAGACAACCTCCTTCCAACAGTCGAGTTGAACTCGATACGTCTCTAGGCAATCCATACCCAAGATAACTTGAAAAGAGTTAATATCTAGGGGTATAAGATTAACCGCGATGGTGTAACCACCAAAAGTCAACAAACATCTGGGATAAAACTCGATCAACACTGTCAGTTCACCTAATGGAACCCTCAACAACAACTCAAACGGTAACTCCTGGGTTAACATGTTAAACTCACAAGCTAAAGAACGTTGTATAAACGAGTGAGTAGCACCCAGATCTATCAAAACTGTAACTGAAATGATATTAAAGAAAAGCATTTCTCCTATAATCACTCGAGAAGAAACAATACCTTCTTGTGGTGTCAAAGAGAAGAAGCGTCCTGAAGCTCTTCTTCTCCCACGATGTCCTCGTTGTCCTTCCCTAGAACTGGGTGCTGCACCACCTCAGGAACCAGAAGCTATAGAGGAACCTGCATCTCCAGCTAGATGCTATCTCAGGATATTCTAGTACTATGACTAGGATCCCTATGATGCTGACTGCTGTAACTGGGGGCAATTCCTCTTAATATGTCCCATCTGTCCACATTGATGACATCCTTGAAACCCTATTCCCCAACACTTTCCTGAATGTGGTCTTCCACAAATATCACATGCTCACGTCTCTCATCTCGGTGGACCTATCACTGACACTGAAGATCCTAAAGACCTAGTTGGAGGTGTCCATGTAGAATGTGTATTCCATCTACTAGAGTTAGGTCTTCCTCCACTTGCTGAAAAACTAGATCCTTGTCTACCAAAATAGCCAAGTCCTCATCCTATCTTTGAAAAGAAACCACCACCTCCACTGTATCCACCACTACTTTGTCCCCTTCTAATAAAGTCTCTAGATCATTTCTTACTCTCAGTCTACTTATCAGTATTAACTGATTCTTCTACACATCTCGCTGCTTTCACAAATTCACCAAAGTTTTATCTGTCTCTTCGACCAATGGATGAAACAGTGTGTTTAATTTCTAACCTTAATCCTTCTTGAAATCTTCTGCACTTTTCTACATCATTAGGAACAAGTTGCGGACAGAAATTCACCAACCTTGTGAAGTGTGCCTCGTATTCACCAATTGTCATACTTCCTTGTCTGATATTCTGCAGTTGTCTAATTTTCTCACTCAAAAAAGTAGGTGGGTAGTACCTAAGATGGAATTCATCAACGAAATCCCTCCACGTCAGTATCGTGTTCCTCCTTTTATCTTCCACTCAACGCCACCAGATCTCTACATCACCTTTATGCAAATAAACTGCATGATTGATTTGTCTTTCCTCAGACAGCTCCATCAGACAGAACACTTTCTCTAACTGTCTTAGCCATTCATCTGCCACTGTAGGGTCCGTAGTTCCATTGAACTCAGTACCTCCAAGCTTTTTAACTAACTCATAGGATCTCATCAGGTCCTTGCTGCTCAAGGTAGAAGATCACCTTTCCATCTTATACTTTTCCCTGGTCTCAAGAAACATCATGTACATCCTTGATGCCTCATCCACATCATCTCCACCAACTGGACCCATCTCCTGAGGATCAGGTCCAATGTGGCTCTCAGCTTGGTCCTCATGACCACGTCCTCTTCCTACCATCTGTAATAGTATAATAGAACACTTCCTGTTAGAAAATTGCAGATAGAAGGAAAACACCTAAGTGCTAATCCTATTGGTCTCTTATCGTCCCCTGACCTTGACTTAGAGTAACTATGTACTCAAACATATGCTTTGATACCAAATTAGTTGACACGCCCTGATCCCACAATTACCACCAATCATGGGATTAGGGCATGACAATGAGGATTACACTTAATACAAATACACCCTTAACTTTTTTTCTTTTCTTACTTAAAATTAACTTAAAGGAAGTCTTATAACTTGAATAACACCAAATCTTACTAATCTATGGAAGCAACTTACTATTTACCTTACCTGGAAGAAAACAAAACTTACTTGACATATTACATTGTTCATGCATAAAGTAAACCCAAATAGATAACTGAAATCTAATCTACATATTACATTACATTCTCTCTCTACCACACCACGTGCCCAAGGATTGAGGGGAAAGGACTAAGAGACCTATATCTAACTATGAACTACCTTCTAAGAACTTGGGTGATATGATCCTTCATCTTCCTCATGCTGACGCTGACCTGAAAAATGTTTCAGTAGGTTGGTGAGCTACTGGCTCAGTGAATAGAATTTCACCCAACCATCATAGATAACTCATTTTATGATTATTAATTGCAATAAAATACAAGATAATACTATACTGAGAAGATCTAAGAAATATAATTTAAACGACAGGAGATGTCAACATTTCATTAAGATAACAACTGCTGCAAAATTGTAGATATGATTAAACAACATAGAATACTAAAATTTCATTTAAAGGATAACTGTTGTGAAACTAACTCAAATATTTCTTAACTCTTAAACTTATAAAAACTATGTGAACCTATATGAACATATTTTATCTTATGCCCTGATCATATGCAGTGTATTCTACATATGAAGACTCGTAGAAAACTATAATCCCACCATACAAGACTTAGCCGACACCCCAATATAGCTAAGTCTGGTTGTTGTCCTGGTCTGCACCATGAAAGCTTGCTCTCTAGCCTTGGCACTCCTATGGTGCCGTAAACTGGACTCCTCCTCTAGGTTGAGTACACAGGCGGAGGGTCTGAGACACTATGTGGGCCTCAACTTGGTACGCTCTGTTGGTACCTCTGGGTTACCACCGGGACTTCCAGTTCATGTTGGGTAACCTATCTTCCCTTAGGAGACTTCCTCAAGGGCTTCGTCTCCCCACACGATTTGTGGGTGTGTTCCGACCCCTGTATACTGGACGCACCACCAGGATAGGTCATTTCATCCCTAAGGTGCATACCTCACATAGGGATTCTACAGTTTCAAGGCCCTTAAATCTATTATTTTATTATTCTAGAAAAGCTCTTTCTACAGTGCATCTCTCTCTTACTTGTTCTTGGCTTTGGTATCACTATGGTATCGAGTCTATTTCTTTGAACTTTACAACACGACATGAATACCATTCTAAATTTGATAGATTAGTTTATTCAAGCATCACAAATGCTAAGAGATTCGACATATTAAGCATGCAGACAGATTTCAAGTTCTTAAATAAACTAAATACATGTCCACTTGTAATTTATTGAGAAATCAACATTATTATGCACGCAGGCAGACTAAAATTCTTAAATAAATAGAATTCATGCCAACTTGGCACATATATGCTGAAATCATACAATTGAACATCGTAATGCACTAACAAGAATTAATTACTTGATATATGAGTAATCATCAATAACACTTGTAATTTATCTATAATTCCTCAAAAATAATGCACATCAATCCAAGATCAGAGTTGTGCATCACATAACTCAATTAAGAGTTAAATTACTTATTATGGCACACATTATTAATATTAATTGAGAATTTCAAATAATTTCTTTCGAAAACGTGTCAATTTGTATAGTTATTAAACTACTCACATTAAGTATAATAGGGAGTGTGAAACTAGGTTTTTCTTGAATGTTTTCATGTCATTGTCATTTCTTTGTAATTGTGCATCAATTGAATTACAAAAATCGTGCAGCCTGGGTTTATACCCAAACTGTACTGTTATTGGTCGTGTGCTACTGATCCCAACTTTTAAACTGAGCAAATTAGGTTTTAATCAATCATTTGATTTCACTAATCTAAATCACACTCATCAATCAACTAACTTGCGTTGTGCGAGTGTAACTAAGAAATTCATGCGATTTAGAAATTAAGTAACACCGACAGTGCCTGACACCTGGGTAAACCCTGGCATTCACGAATAACACCGATTTCAACCGAAATGCCTGACTATTTGAGTTACACTTGCATTTGGGAGTGAGATTCTACTCACCGTGATTCGAAACGTCTGAAAACACCTTGAAACGCATCTAGAGGCCAGTTTTCGAGCGTCAGCAGGTTGTCTTCAACCTTGGAACTGTCTGGTTTGAACATGTCGCATGCAACAGGTTGAAGAGGGGCTTAGCTAGGTGTTGAATCAGAGCTAAGTGGCTACGGATTCTTGCAAGGACCTCAAGGTCGAACTCAAGGACGACGCTTGGTGCTACTACTCGCACCCAATCGGCCCCTAGCCATTATTGCAGCAGCTACTGCTGCTCTTGCAAGATGGGGGAGGGGGGGTGCCCCTGCTAAAGTGAGGTGTAGGTGGCACAATGGAGGCGGGGTGCTGCGTTTTTCTTATCTAGACCTTAAGGACGGAGTTGGGGTGGCCATTTGGTGGTTCTTTCTCGCCCAATCGGGCACTTGGCCGCTACTGCGGCTGCTTGGCTGGCCGCTACTGCTGGGCGCCACCCTAGCAGATTAGGGTTGCAGTGGGCGAGGTAGAGGAAGGATGGAGGAAGAAGAAGGATGGATGGAGGTGGCGCCATTGAATCAAGGTAAGGCTTGAGAAATCGCCCTGCCATTCACTCCCTGCTACTATTCTATTGGGTAGATTGGGTACCACTTATATGATGCCCTAGTTCATTTGGGAAGAAAGGGATAAGGAATAAAAGGAAAAAGGGAAATAAAAGGCCAATAAATGCAGAAATTGCATCTTAAACCCAAGGTTTTAGAAAATGTTGTAACTCTCGCCTCGAGTGTCTGATTGAGGTGATTTCTTTTGCAATGTTTTAATCACGAAATCCTCTACACTCTGAAGGCATGAAATCATGCTAATTAAACTGTATTACGTGATCAAAGCACTGATTGCATCTTGAGCACTTAACTTATCTCCATTAACTTAATGATGTTGTTATCATGATACTTACTAGTTAACTTTGGTGTGGGTCATAACACTAGTAGAGTTGTAGGAAAGACAACTAGCCCCAAAAATCACTACTAGCCTTAACTACACACTTTGTCCTCACTCACACACAAGCTGGGGTCAACTTCCCGAATGATCACCCTATTGGCTAAATTGGACATTATTATAATCCCTTTCTTTTGATGATGACAAACATTTCTTTCTTGTGGTTTTAACTTTCTATTTGAGTGTTTTAGGGACAAGCATATAAGGTGGTGGATAGTGAAGACTTGGAAGATCAATTTTCTTAAATTACTTTATTTATATGATTGTAATCAAGTGTAAAAAACTTATACAAGTATATAATGTACAAGTACTTAGATATCATGTAAATCAAGCGTTTAGATCTTCCCTATCCAAACACAACACTTATACAGATCATCTCCTAAGTTAGCGTCACAATTGTACATTGATACACACACTCAGTAAATGAATACATTGAATCTGGGAGATTCTCGGTCGACAAACTCCTCGATCGAGAATAGACCCTCCTAGATGTTAGACTGAGTTAGAAAAGTGGTTGGGAGTTTGAATCAAATGTTACAACATATTGACTCATACTCCCACTCGATCGACAAATTCCTTGACTGAGAAACTCTCGGTCGACAAATACTTTGACTGAAAATGGTTCTGTCTGCACTTTTCAGAATTAATTAACTAGACATTACAAATGCAATTAGTGGACACTTAACGGCTAGTTGAGCACTAAGAACACCCTAGAAGGTGTCTATAACATACCCAAGCATTATAAATCACTCCTATAAATAGGACAGCCATAGGACACCTCAAAACACAACTTGCATACACAATTACACTTGAGATTCAATCCTTGTGAGCAAACAAGCTAAGCTACACTTGCAATTTGTTTTCTTTGAGCTCTACATTAGTGTCCTATAGGATGATATCCCCTATCTACTATACATCCACATCCATCCACTTTGGTTAGGAGATCAAATGCTTGATATAGGATCAAAGTGCTGTACTTAATTGGTAATATTGTTTCTTTCTTCCAATCTTGTTCCTTCTATTGTATTTTGTTCTCCTTTGCTACTCCTAGGTTGGAGGCTGCAAAAAGGAGGTTGTTGGAGCTTCTTTGGTGGTGAAGGTAGCTCGGTGGACTTAGGATTACTTCATGAAGGCTATCTCAACGGGAAGCTACTTCAAGAGGAAGGCTACTTCAAGGGGGAGCCTGGAGTTACTTCAAGGAAGGCTGCTCCAAGGTTGGTGAGACTACTTCTAGGTGAAGGCTATCCTAAGGGTGAAGGTATTTGTATCTTATGTAACATCCTTGCGAGGTAATAAAATACAAGTGCTTTCAAAATCCCAATTGAAAACAATTGGGTAGTGGACTGACTCCCTTAGTTTTTGCTAAGGGTGGAACCACTCTAAATGTCGTGTCTCCTTCTCCAAATTTCAATTGTGGTTGCTTGGTTGAATTAATTTTAAAATCATTATAAAACCCTATTCACCCCCCCTCTAGTGTTTTTCAATTAGTATCAGAGCAGGCTTCAAGGAACTTTAAGAAAGTCTTGAAGAAAATGGGTGATGGGGTACTCAACAACCTCAACTTGGAAGGAACACTAGTAGATCAACCTCCACCATTTGATGGCACCAACTACACCTATTGGAAGAGGAGGATGCAATTCTACTTTCAAGGGATAAGTTGGGATCTATGGAGAATGGTCTCAAATGCCTACACTCTTCCTCAAATGGAATATGCTACATGGGATGCTAATACGATAAAGCTAGCCCAATTGAATGTAAAAGTTGTAAGTATTCTTTATTGTTCAATTTCCATAGGTGAGTTTAATAGAATATCAAATTGTGAAATTGCATATGAAATATGGCATAGACTCTCTATTACTTATGAAGGAACTGTTCAAGTGAAGAATTCCAAAATTGGTATGCTTAAACAAAAGTTTGAAAAGTTTCATATGGAACCAAATGAGTCTATTAGTGAAATGTATGCAAAGTTTTCTTCTATTGTTAATGGTTTGAATGCTTTAGGTAAAGAAATTAGTGAAGAGGATCAAGTGTATAAAATCCTTAGGTGTTTTCCTCCAAAGTACAAACCAAAAGTGACTGCAATTGAAGAAGCCAATGACCTCACTCAACTAAGGATGGAGCAACTCATTGGCAACCTAGAAGCACATGAGGCAACCTTGGAGGAAGAAGAAAGATTGGCAGATGAACACAAGAAGGAGAAAAGAAAGGACATTGCATTCAAAGCTTCAACCAAGAATAGTCATGACACAAGTGAAGAAGATAGTGAAGAAGAAACACTCATTGTAAATGGTAAGCAATATAGAAGTTTTAAAACTAACAAAATCCCTAGTGCTTCTTCCTCCAGGTGCTTTGAATGTGGCCAAAAGGGACACTTGAAAGGTGATTGTCCAAAACTTAAGAAGGGGAAGAAATCATTTCACAAGAAGAAAGAAAGAGCATATAAAGTTGCATGGGATGATTCAAGTGATGATAGTGAAGATGAAGAAAAAGAAGTAGAGTGCCTTATTGCTACAACAAATGAAGAAGAAGAAGAGGTAAGCCTTTTTTATTTGCCAAAAGAAGATCTAATTGCTAGTCTTAGTTAAATGGTAAACCAATCTCAGACACCAAATATAACAACCCCCTCCCCCTAATATCTCCAATTAAGGTGGACCAAGAGGGCAAGGGCCATTATCATAATACAAGATCAATGGTTTAGAAATTAACCAATAATAGTTAATAAATTTTACTAAATAAAAAGGAGTTTGGTAACAAGATGAAAGATAAGCTCTCCACAAGGGATTTACGTGATATGGTATTTTATTGTTCCAACAGATAATAAAACTACCTTTCTAAATCCTCCAAAATTACTTTAGATCTTTCCTTTTGGTGCATTCTTCGTGGAATGTCCATTTTCCATCATACTTCCTTAATTATAGTAATTTAACCTAAAACATCGTGAAACAAAAGCACATTCAGTATAACAAGTTATATTGGTATGTGGGAAAAACAAAATAATTTCATGTAGGTGTAACAATATAATCAACCATAGAATCAATTATGATTCAAAAATTGAACAAGCATTTTCTTATTTTAACCTCGCAACACTTATCCTATTACTCAATAGTGTGCCCTCTCTAAGGGGACCCTCTTTATGGGGAATCCTCTTTAAGGGTTTTGGTCCTCCTTGTGTGGACATTTCATATATAGGCCTCCCTTTGTAGGCCTAATCATACCTAGTCGTCCCTTTGTAAGCTTGATCATACATAGACTTCCCTTTATAAGCCCATAATGACATAATTCACCCCATATTCTTTAACTCACCAAAGATTAATATAGGGTTTGAGAAGGTTATAGTTATATAAAATGATATCCTTAGTGACTTTATAGATTGTAGGATGTAAATAAACATGCAAACATTTAATGGCAATCAATTGGGAGAACTTCGAGAATCCACGAGAATCATTTAAGGTGAGTATTCGTAGGCATAACCACATACATTTCTCAGGAGTAACTTGATGTCCAAATCAAACAACAATAAAACCAACCAATCAAGCAACTACCCTAAAAATAAAGCATAACACCCAAGTATTTCTAATATGTCAAAATCTATCATTTAACTGACTTGTGTCCTAAGTTAGGGTTTTAGGGCTAACTTAAGGTTTCATTAGGGTTTTTGGCTTCCTAAACCCTAATTATCACTCTTCATGGCTTTTTGGTTTACAAATCCTAATTGTATCATCATATGTATTGTTAACTCAAGAAAACCCTAATAGGATAACTTATGATTTATTAATCTCAAATTAGATATAAGATACCCTTTTATCCAAAAGGATCAATCCTTGACTATTAAGAACAATTAAACAATATTAAGATCATTAAAACCTAGAAATTAGTGTTTTTACACATTAAACACATGAAAATTGGTAACTTCAAGTACTTTTAGAATTGGATACAAAACTAGGTCTTTATTATATTTTGTTGCATTCTTCACATTTTCTTGAACAAGATTCATATATTATATTCCATTATCAGACCTTCCTATTTATTTTTGAAATGGGATGAGTATTTTATTCATTCGCTAAGATCCCTCCTTGCCTGTTCGATGACACAAATAGGAAAAGGGCCATTACATACATGAGAGAAAGAGTTACATAGTTGCCCACTTGCGACTATATGGGCTACCCCATTCCCCCTCCTCAGAATATGTTCGAATGAAATACTCACAAAATACCTACTCAAAGCTATGCAATCTCTGACAATGAGACTAAGCAAATCCCTATCCTCCAAGACTCCAACCATCTTGCCGATAACATGAGTAGAATTTGACTCCACAATGATGTGTTGATAGCCCTCTTGGATCGTACAGGTCATTGCCCACCTAATGTTGAGGGCCTTGACTGTTGCTGTGTTTGGAGCATAGATCAGATTTCTTCTGCCCATCAAAGTCAGCTTCCCATGGTTGTTACGTGCCATAAAATGATGAATGCATATTCATCTCTTATTTTTGCTTCATTTAGAATAATTAATTAGGACTTTTTTGTTAATTTTAGTTAATTCAAAAATAAATAGCACTTTTATCTTCTTGATATTTTTTCCTGAATTTGTATGATATTTTTCTTAATTTTCAGGAATTATCTCAGTAATAAAATTGAGAAAATAAAAGATGAAGATATGAGGCTTTCAAATATTCCCGCAGTGCCTGAGATACTCGTCACCAAAATAGCCATATCTTTTGCGTCTAAAGGAGAAATTTTAAGATAAAGTATGGAATGAAAAGAGAATTTTATTGGCTACAAAAAAGACATATTTTGCGACAATTTTGGTGTTTATTTGGCTGCGCAATTAACCAGTGAAAGTAGCACTACGTTTTCCCGCAGAATCTGATTTCAGTATATACCTTTCACCAAAATTGGTATAACTCCCACATCCCAAGGCGGAATTTATTGTGCAAGTATGCGTTGGAAAGATAATTCAATTATCTACAGGAAAAATATATTTTCGGGACGCTTCTGAATATTTGACTGACCCAAAAATACGCTCGAAACTGCTGTTGCGGGAAATTAATGCAAAAGGGATGCAAAGAAATCAATTGTTTCCTCTATTGACTAGATCTAGAAAGTTGGCAGCCGCCGGCGGCCATTTCTTTTTCCCTAAACCTAATGTATACCCCCCTCCTTCTCCTATAAAAGGAGGGGCACTTCCTCCTCCTCAAGGCATCTTGGTCTTCTTGTATTTTTCGGAATTCTGCAGCAAGCAATAGTGTAATCCTTTTCTTTTAAGCAATAAAATAGTTTTACTTCAAGCACATTCTTCCAACCTTGTTCTTGTCTCATCTTCTCGCTTTTCCTTAATCTTCTTTTCTTCACACTTATTTTTGGAGCAAGGAACAAAGGGCTAAGCCATTTCATTAACTCTAGCATAAGGATTCATCTCCTGATTTTTGGGCTAGACTATGGCTTTTGAACTTTCTTCCTCCGTCTCCTATTTTTCCATGTGTGAGTAGTTTCTTATCGGGGCAAGGGGAATAACCCCTTAGCCATGGTTTTAGCAACTTAATCTCGTACGATTAGATGGTAATCGATTTTACTTGATTGATCTTCGGATCGTATGTTAATCCGGATGGATATGACCATGGAAATCCGGATTTAGAACAATAAAATCGATTACATAGACGTTTTGATATGATCGTGGATTTTCGTCTCTTAGGATGATAAACTAGGAAGCATGAGCACCAGGACCAATGGGCTCATGTGGAGTTTCTCTTTTGTGAGTTTAAAATTCGCAAGCCTTCATCGAATCGTCCGTTAAGATTTAGTTGCTATCACCTAGGCTAAGGTGGTGAAAACCCCTACGAGCCTCGATTCCCTTCTCTTGATTTCAATCACCGAATTCTTGTTTGCCTTTGTTTCCTTTAATTCTTAGTCTTCCATTCATTTAATTTGCTTGTGTTTACAATCTTTTTATTTTTCCCTTGTGCATGTTAATTCTTGTTAGTGCATTTTTTCTTTCATTCCTTAGTGTAATCATCAACCCCCAAACCCGACTTTTATTTTCTGTTCTAAAAATACAAAAAATAACAAAATAATCCTTCAAAAATAATTGGGAATAAAGAAACAATCTCTAAAGTTGTCCTGTGGGATCGACCCTTTATACTACCCTTAAAACCGGAAGTAAAAAAGGTTTAAACTCTAGGATTAATCATCTTAGTGATTGATAGTGCAAAACGACGATTATCATAAAACGATCCCTATGCTTTGACCTTCCTTCCACGAGGCATCTGTGTTGATCTTCATGTGTCCTTCTAGTGGTATTGTCCACTTTTCTGCTCCCCTTCCTTGTACTTGTGGTCGTTGCCAAGTCACACAACCATTGTATCGTCTGTAGTCTGCTACATATTATAGAAGGCCTTGAAAGATACATGTCAGTCTTTATTCATCTTGGTTGAAGATACAATCATTCCTCTTGGACCAATTTGCCCAGCAACGAGTGACTTCCTCTTCAACCTCGCTGGTGGTGCAGTGATCTAGCAGCCAATTGCAAATTCTAGCAAAGTTTTCCCACGAAACATCTTCCATGGTGATTCCATCATGGATGTGCTCTAGGATATTGATGGCCTCATTGCAAAATACAAGAGTGTGGATAATAGATTTAGGTTCTTCTCCACATAGTGGGCATGTATCTTCCTGGATGATGTGGCATTCCATCAACCTCTGCTTTGTAGCGAGGCACCCTATGGACACTCTCCAGATGAAGTGTTTTAACTTTGGTGGCCATTCCTTATCCCATATCCTCTCCCAACCTTTCCCTCTCCCGTCTTGTACTGCAGGTTCCCAATTCATTGTGTTGCCTAACATCCCAAGCCAGTAGGCTAAACGAACTGAAAAGATGCCATTTCTAGTCAGATGCCAGGCATATTGATCTTTCTACTTTGTGCACGGTAGTGGGATTGCAAGGATGCATGAGACCACCTGTGAACTCACTTTGCATCTCATTAACTCCTCATTCCAACACCCAACATCCTGATCTATTACTTCCTTGACCCATTGAATCTCAGTGTTTCCCTTGATGTCTTCTTGAGGGATATTGAACTTAAGGTTTGGTATCCATCCATCCTTCCAGAACATGACCTCATCACCTCTCCCCACTCGCCATTCTAATCCTTCCTTGAGTAGAGCTTTTGCTCCCCAAATGCTCCGCCACATGTAACTGGGGGTATTACCTCTGCCTGCCTCCAGCAGAGATGATCTCCTATAGTATTTTTCTATAAGCATCCTACCTGCCAGCGACTCTGGGTTTGTGATTAGCCTCCAACATTTTTTGGCCAACAAGGCCTGATTCATGACTTTAAGAACCCAGAAGCCCATTCCTCCTGCATGCTTAGGTAAACATAGTTGCTCCCATGCTTTCCAATGTACCTTCCTTTCCTTTCCCTTAGAACCCCACCAAAAATGTGCAATATAGTTGTGTATATCATCTATTATCCCCTTTGGTATTTTGAAGATACCCGTAGTGTATGTAGGTATAGCTTGTGCCACCGCCTTAATGAGGACTTCCTTGCTTGGATGTGAGAGTAGTTTTTCCTTCCATTCTTGCATCTTGTGCCATATTCTCTCCTTGACTTGAGAGAACACTGCCTTTTTTATTTTCTCATCCTGGTTGGTAATCCTAGATACTTCTCGTGTCTGTCTACCTCCCTAATTTGCAAGAATATGCAAATTTCACTCCTCCTTTTCTCCGATATATTTTTTCTAAAAGAAATCTCTGACTTGGATGCTTTAATTTTCTGCCCAGATGTTCCCTCATATTTGTTGATAATTTCAACTAGCATTCTTCCAGAGACACTCTAGAAAAAAGGATATTGTCATCTGCAAAGAAAAGATGAGAAATGGATGGTCCGTACCAACTTACTCTTGCCCCATGAATTTTCCTTGCACTTGTGGCCTTGTGTAGAGACATAGAAAAAGCTGCAACACAAAAACAAAAAAGGTATGGAGAGATAGGATCACCTTGGCGTAGACCTCTGGTAGGATGGAGGTTCCCTTTATTCTTCCCATTCAGAAACATTGACTAGTATACGCTAGACACACATTCGGTAACCAACGTGCACATCTTCTCCCCAAAACCCATTCTTCTCATAATCATGTCTAGAAAATTCCATTCAATCCTGACATATGCCTTGCTCATGTCCAACTTCAATGCCATCATAGCCTTCCTCCCCTTTTTCTTTAGCTTCATAGAGTGGAATAGTTCATAAGACACCAAAGCATTATTTGTGATGAGCCTTCCCGGGACAAAGGCACTTTGGTTCTCAGATATCAGCTTGTTTAGCACCGGTTTAATTCTAATGGCCATGACTTTTGATAGAATTTTATACAGGATGTTGTAAAGACTTATGGGCCTGAACTCTGTCATACGTCTCAGCTGTTGGAATTTGGGGATAAGCACTATTGTTGTTTTATTTATTTCCTTCAGGTCTCAGCATCCACCCCACCACTCGTTAATAAAGCTTATAACATCTTCTTTCACTATGGGCCAAATTTTTTGGTAAAAGATAGCTTTCATACCATCTGGGGGACCCACTTCCTTCTCCATGACCTCCCTCTCTATCAAAACTTTTTCAATCCCCCAGTCCTCCTCAAGATCAAGGCTCCCATTATCTATTTTGAAAAGTTTGTCAAAATAATTAACAACAACTTTTGTAATACCATCCTGTGTCATCTGAAGAACGTCCTCCTCATCCATCAGCCCCTTTATTGTGTTGGTCCTTCTTCTTTGATCAGCTTTGTTATGGAAGTACTTAGTATTCTTATACCCATCTCTCAATTCGTTCATTCTATCTCGTACATACCACCAACTCACTACTTGTTTTTGGAGTTCCAGGAGTTTACCATGTATGGCCTCACAATCTTGGATCATATCATCACAGGGTGGTCTTTCTTGCACCCTTGCCAACTTGTTCTCCACCTCTTTAATATTTTTTTGGATGTTGCCAAATTTCTTTTTCACCTAAGATGCTAGTCCATCACTACATCTATTAATCTTGTCAATTGTATCTTCCCCTTAGCCCACACACCATAGATTCCTGACCACCTCCTTGCATTTAGAGTCTGAAAGCCACAGAGTTTCGAATTGTTTCCTTCCATTAGAGCCTGGAAATTCTTTTCCTGTACTCATCGTGAGCTAGATAGCAACATGATCTGACTTGGTGAATGGTGAGTGGTGAACAACCGGTAACCCATGTATTTGCAACCAAGCATTGTCAACATGAAATCTTTCCAACCTTTCCTGAATCCTTGTACTAGCTGTCCTTCCTCTAAACCATGTCATTTTCCTCCCTCTAAAACCCAAATCATGCTGATAACAATCGTCCACTGTGTTTTGGAAGTCATCCATGACCCTCTTCACCCTCGAGGGCCCTCCCTCTTTCTCCGAATTCGACATGATTTCATTGAAGTCTCCAAACCAAACCGTCAGAAGATTTGATCTCCCATGTAATTCACGCATCATATCTCACGTCTTGTACTTCTCGTTATACTTTGCCCACCCGTAAATCCCTATTGCATGCCATCTGTCCTGTCCTCTATCATCCTTTACCACACAATCCACATGATGCTGCGAATAGGACATGATTTGTATATCAATGTACTTCCACCAGAGAGAAATGCCCCCGCAATGCCCACACTACTCATCCTGACCCCATTGATGTATCTACACCTTCTTTTCACATTCTCAGTCACCTTTAACTACACCATAGTTTCCATTAAGAACACCACCATGGGACCTTCTCTCCAGCACCACTGCCTAAGAGTGTGTATCATGTTGAGCCGTCCCAAACCCCAACAATTATATGCTAGGATTTTCATTGGCCTTCACAGGATGGGTTTGCTCCCGCGTCTACTACTTGATCAAACATCTCAACCTGCTTTTCAAACCGAGTCCTCTTTTCCACCTGTTGAGTGTTGTATTACGCTTATATTCATTCCTCTATAATCTCGTCACTTTCCCTCCTTTTCCTTCCTCTTGTATTGACCCGCCGTAGTTCGTGACTAGCAACACTTTCTTTGCCCCTCCTGTGGGTATCTATGTCTATACTTGTCACTATGGTCCCCTTGCGTCCTATTTGTATCTTCCCCCTCTTCTATTTGCCTTTGGGATGCACCTGCCTGGCTGGAATTTCCCTAAGCTTTGCTGTGTAATATTCTCATGCGTCCTGCCTGGTACCTCCTCTGTCGGGTTAGTAGCCTCTATGCTTTTCTTGTGATCAACTAGTGTCATTCCTCCCTCTCACCCTACGGTCTCCCCTTCTTCTGGTGCTATAGTGTTCCTCTTCTCTGTGTCCTCTACTTTCTTGACTCTGTCTCCTTCGCATTTGCCCTCATTTTGGGTCGTAGGCCTCATCTCCTCCCCAAGACCCTTTCTCCTCACACTCTACCCCGATCTCCTCTCCTGTTCCACCAACCAAATAATATCACTATTTATGATCGTAGTAACCTTATTCTTGATTTTTTTGCTTTTCCCCTTTGTCTTCTCCTGCACCCACTCTACCTCCCACTCCATGAACTCACTTCCTCTCCTTCCCCTTTCTAGAAACTAGGTGCATTACTATTGTGGGTGCTGTTGTGGTTGCTACCCCCACTCCATGGATGCATTTCAAAGCTAAGTTTCTTCTTGCACACTCCTTTCCCCTCAAGCTCTTCCTTCACAGAAACTCAGTTGTGCCTTGTTGGTGATGCCCTGATCCATGTCCCCACCACCTCTCCTTTATTTCCTCATCTTCGTCGTCTGCTGTTGGACAGTCTCTATCGATATGCCCTATCAGACCGCAAAGGTAACAAAGCTTGGGAAGACACTCGTACTTGATCTCCACCTCTAGAACTTTCCCCAATCGATCCTAGATATGAAGGATCTACTTGATTGGTTTCATGACATCCAAAATGATTTTCTTCCTACAGAAACTGCCCCATCCCATATTTCCTTCCTCCACTTCAATAACTTCTCCGATACATTTGGTGACCATGTCGATTGCTGTCGTGCTCCTGTAGCCCATTGGTAGGTTGTATATGCAAATCCACACAGGACTCGTATTGATCGATATGCTTGACAGTTGTTCGTTTGGAAGTATTTCTCTGAACTATAACAGGTGCCCCTCAAACGACCACGGTGCACCCTCTAGCACCCAATCCCAGTCTTTCCACTAGGTAAATTGCATGACAAACAGGTTGCTTTCGATTTGCCTGAACACCACTTTCTTCTTCAGACTCCATATTCATAGTTCTTGTGAGAGTGTTGAAATTGAAATTTCATTCAGTAGCTAGACTCCTAATTAAGACAACATTTAAATGATTCTCTGTCAGCCCCACTCCCTCTGTTGCAAAACTAATAACTTCATCCTCCTCCTACCAGATCCATAGTCTAGCGCATCTTGAGATGATATCGTCTACCATTGAGAAGAACCTGCAAAAGACTAAAAAGGAACCTGAGCCAACCAGTGGTTACTTCCCCCCAGATGCCCTGGACTCAATGAAGTCAGATGCACTAATGTGTGGAGGCAACCAAAGCACTCCTCGTCTACCCCTACCCCATGGCACATGTGTCGCCAGAGATGGCTAGGGTTTGAGAGATGATGTATTTTTATATTTTTATAAGCATATCTTATTGTCAGACTTTCCTATAAATTACTATGATTTTTGTAAATTTAATTAGTTTTTGACCAATCATAGGTTGCCACCTAGGAAGTGCACCCCAGTCTCGGCCTTGCGAACTAGACTGAGCCAACCAATGGGCTCAGGTCACCTAGGTTGGGTGTGCTCATGTGGAACCGCTCTAGCCAGAACAAAAATAAGGAAAAGGACCAATATGTCCTTACCTATCTTGAAGAGGAGACGAGGGTAGAAGGGTCTTTTAATCACGACCTATCTTCAACCCCACTTTTTTACAAGAAGGCCTAGAGCAAGTCAACCTCATCATTGACTCTGGGATCATGCCCTTCTGGGTATCAAGTGAGAGTACCACAACCTTCGTGTTGACTCGGCGAAGCTATAAAGGGCTTCAGTTGCTTCAACAATGATCAGAGTCATGAGGACAACAATAAGGGAACTCTGGCGAGGTTTCAAAAAGTCTAGAGGCAAAAGGGAAAACCTAGGAGAGGAATTGAGATAAGGGAGAGAAGCATAAGGTTATGCTGAGTCTCAAGAACAATTTGGTGATCTTGCAGAGGGTCCTTAGCCCCCTATTTACACTCATCCATGATAGTGGGGTTGTTCTTGGGATCACGAATTAGGCAAATCTTTAATTGCCTCCCAAAGTGGGTAAAACATAGGATGGTTAGGTGTGTTTTCTTGTCACAAATCTACTGGAACAACTGCTAGACTCACCTATTAACTGTATTGAGAGAAACTTGATTAGGAAGATTCCATGTAGGCTCCATGTTTCCTTTTTCCCACTTAGGGTAGAAGATGATCTAAGGATCATCAGATCATCATCCAATGACCACAAAATATACACGAATAAAGGGGCCAGGTCCCTAGGTCTTTTCCAAATCAAATCATGACATTTTATATATAGACTCATTAATACTTTCACTTTAAGGATTTTTGTAATATCCATATCTCTCACACTTTTAATAATTTTTATCCCAAATTTTAATAATACCCACCCCAATCGAGCACACATGCTCTCAACCGATTTTCTAAAGTCTAAATCATCTTTTCTAACCATCCATCAATCTAGGGGTGTAAGCCGTATTGAATTTCAATCTCATCCCAATTTCTTCATGCACTTGCTTCCTTAACTTTGAAGTGAACTTATGATCACGATCGAAAATAATAGAACCCAGAACACCATGTAAGTGAACTATTTCTCTAACATATAGTTCAACTAGGTCTGACACCATGGTATTAATGTTTAAGGCAAGGAGGTGTAGTGACTTGGTTAGGCGATCTACCACAACCCATATTGTATCATGACCTTTATTTGTCTTGGGAAGACCTACCATAAAATCCATGGTGATCTGATTCCATTTCTACTCTGGAATCTCAATTAATTGTAGTAATCCATTGGGTCACCGATGTTCAACCTTCACCATTCGACACATGAGACAACTAAGAAGCTATGTCTCTCTCTTTGTTCCTACCACCAGAAGTATATATGTAGGTCCTTAAACATCGTATTGGTGCTAGGGTGTACTATACACTTTGACCCAGGAGCCTCTTGCAAGATATGAGCCCTTAAGGATGAACCCTTAGGAACCCAATGTGACTCTTATCTCAGATTCCACTATCCACATCCACTGAGAGGTGTGTCAAAAATCCTTCATCTTGTCTAAATCTGGGTTGGCTAATTGGGCCGCTACAAGCTTGTTCAATAGGTCAGACTTGATTTATCTTTATTTGGCACCTCAACACTTGTATTCCATACATAGTTAGATAATTACTCTTGTATTTCTTACCGAATTAAGTCTTATAAATATAGAGTTCAAATTTCATTTCCATTTGCAATTTTACTTGTTGAACTAGGCTTCCAAACCATTTACTCAATTATCATCTCATAAGGGTGAGGTAACACCTCCAACTCTAGTTAAAACCACTAGGATTTCAACTTAGGTATTCTCATATCATTTCATATATATATATGTATATATGTATATATATTTATATATATATGTATATATGTATATATATATATATAGAGAGAGAGAGTCAGGCTAGAATACACTCGAGTGTACAAATTATGCCGTACACCTCAATGGTGTTTACCTATCTAGACCTTGTCTTACCAAAATCCAATCAATTCATCTTCATGGTTACCATAATAATAGGTCAAATACAAAATTTGATCTCATTTGGATGAGTGTAAGTCACTCATCCAAGGACAAAAAAATCAACACACACAACTAATTTGAAATGCATGGTTCTTTCCTCCTTTATATGCACGACCTATAAGTATCCAAATGAGCTAAAATTTATTATATAGTATGTTCTTAAAATATTTAAGAACATCAATGGTTTAGAATTTTCAAAAAGTTACTGCATCTTTTAAAATGACTGAGGTGTACGGTGCTTCTGGTACACTCAAGTGTACACTAGCCTAACTCTCTCCCTCTCTCTCTCTCTCTCTCTCTCTCTCTCTCTCTCTATATATATATATATATATATATATATATATATATATATATATATATTGGTAGGTGTTTGTACAATCTCTCACACTCATAACAAGATGAAATAAGTATTTGGTTGCAGTCCAAATACAAACATCACCCTGTTCCAGGATTGGATAGAGTACATTCACACATCATCTTTTAATTTCTGATTTCTGATCAGTCATCCTCAACCATGACTCTATACTGTGAATACCTTTAGTTTCAAAATTTTCCTGCCATTTCATGCAGTTACATGGAGTATAATTCTCAAGTCTATGCACAACTTCTTTTAAGATGACTTCTCATATCTCTTTATATTTACACCTCATGTATCTCAAGGTCTCTCGGGGTACAAATACTTATGGAGTGATCTCATCCTTATGAATCTAGGGAGTGCCTCTCACATTCAACCCTTGGACCACATGAACTCATAAAGGTGGCCCATTTACCGACCTATGTCCTCAGGCAAACCTAGCAGTTACCTCTCGACCCTATGGTCTTATGCATTCAAGGAACAATCATGTCCTAATCCCATCGGTCTTATGCACCTTTAATCCTCCCTACATGACCTCAGGTTTGACTCAGGGCCCTACCCCTTCCCAATGGCTTTTATTGAGACGTCATTACTTTATCTATTCCCTTACATGTTATACTTGAGGTTTCTCTGATGATATCTAATCACACTATATCCTTTAAGTTATTTCACCTAAAATTTTCCTTCATCTCTTAATGGACACTAGTTTTCTTTTCCCTTCATCAAGCTCATGATTACCTTCCCATCTGGCTTGGTCCCATCCTATCGGTCACTTTCATAGAGACTTTCCTTCATGTCTCTTCTAGATGGCATACATGGGTACAAAGAATCATACTCAATATAGGTGCTCTTGTATATATTGCACTTAATCTCTCAAGTTTTTAGTGACAATTAATGTTACCTTGATTCTTAAACGTACATGTGAATTTACCCTTTTCAGGGGAGGCCCTATCCCAGGACAAGGTAGAACTAATACCTAGTAATAACAAGGACCACAAAAGCATAGTTGAACCCAAAAAAAGATTTCTATCATTACAAGAAAACACTATATCATCGATGTATTTTCTACCTGAGAGTTATATCATTATGCCATGTGATTCATCATCAAACAAAAGGTAAATACACAAAAAATGTTATGTCATGTTTCATATGCTCAAACCATATCATTTGATTTTAACCATATTCTTTTTGATACAAGGTGTACTACAAAATTCGAGGGATGTCCACCTTCTGTAAGTCGGTTTGTGTCGAACCAAGCTCCTTCATAATCCATGGCAAAGACTTGATCTTGTCCATGTTCCTCAACAACGGGGACCACTTCCTCCATTGATGTTAGCCATGGTCTAAACTTATGCTAGGTCTAAACCTCTAGGGTTAGGAAAAGGACATTCATGTCGAATATGTCCTTCTTGCTAACAATGATAACATACTTTATTCTCATAGTGGCATCTACTATGGTGCTTATTTCCGTAGGTGCATCATGCAAGTTTGGAATTCTTGCGACAACCTTTTCCTTTTACACCATTTCTATCTCTTCCATGGTCTAGGTCATGCCCTTTTCCATTTTCATTTCTTGGGGCCGAAGTGTCCTCAGAAAACCCTAGATATCTCTTGGGTGGTTCCTAAGCAGGGATGACAGTCTTATCCATTTATAGGGCAAAGTTCAGGGCCTTAGTGGAGTTTGGGGGTTTTCTAGTCATCTCATGGGGCCTTATTTGGGGGTGCTTGCGTTCCACAAAAAGTTCCACTCACCGTCCTTCAGTCAGCATATAACCAAAATTCTATAGGAGGTGGAACTTTCGAGCACAGCCTGCCACTATCATATTACCTTGATATAGGGACATAACTTGATTTTGCTTCTCTTTTTGACAGAGGTGGGTATGAATCTGGCAGAGAAGATAGTACAAAAGTCCATCCAGTCCATTGATTCCTCATTCAGATCTTCCCATGATTTGATATTTTGACCATAATTTTATGACTCCTTCTAGAAAATGAGTGGCAAAGTGAACCTTTTTGTTTGGTTGCACCTCTAGAATGCATAAACTATTATCTACAACAATAAGTCGACATCTACCTTATCAACTACCTCAATTTCATTTTCATCCCAGAACTTCTCTATATTTATCTTGACCAAGTCGAGGATGGTCGCACTAAGATGAGGGCGGATAGGTAGAGGTTCACCATTCTCTTCTCTAGAAGCACCCTTGAGTGCTAAGGTATCTATGGACTCAATGGGCTCCTTCTATTTTTCCATCTAGAGTGCATCAAGAATGTGTACTACCACTTTCTTGACTGTAGGTCCATAACTAGCAACATGGTCAGGGTAATCCTTGGGCTCATCTTCCATCATAGGCTTGCGCCTTGGGCTAGGACTATATTTAGGGTTCAGGATGTCAAACAGAGTAACTTTCGGCTCGAAACCTTCCTCAGTGATGGCCTCCTCTGGCCTCTTCCGCTTCTTGGAATTCTCATCTTCCAACATCCCCGCTAAGGACATTCTCTTCTAGTAAGAGGGCCATCCCTCATGGCATTCCTACAATGTATCATCAAGGATGACAGTGGTCTTGGTGTAGGCCATACTCTTTCACATAAATAAAATTATTTTAGTTTTATTTTTAGGGCATTTAAACATCATAAAAATTATGTCCATGAAATCTTATTTACATGCATTTTATTATTTGGAAGATGATGCTTTAATCCCTAATATCCATACCCAAGTACTTAGAAATGGATAAAGAGAGCAGTTGTCGACACCTAAGATTTAGTGAGTGAAGAAAGGGTTAGAGAAGAGATGAAAATAGATGAGAATCCTAGAGGTATTTTATTTCCAATATAATCCTCTAACTTTGGCCAGGTAGGATGCACATGTTCGAGAGTCTTGGTAAACCGACTAGCGACGCTACTAAATTTTTTTGTCAACCCCTAGATCGTGGTCCCTACTAGACACCATCATCTTTGGAAAGTACTCTAATAATTCCCTTGGGCTCTACAAAACTCTTAAAATCAATAATTATTAATGATTAAATGGTAAACCAGGCTCAAATACCATTTGTAATGACCCCCCCCCCTAATATCCCTAATTAATGTGGACCAATTGGGCAAGGGCCATTATCATAATACAATATTGATGGTTTAGCAATTAACCAATAATAGTTAATAAAAAATTCACTAAATAGAAAGGGGTTTGGTAACATGATGAAATATAAACTCTCCACAAGGGAGTTACATGATATGGTATTATATTGTTCCAACATACAATAAAACTACCTATCAAATCCTCCAAAATTACTTAAGATCTTTCCTTTTGGTGCCTTCTTCTTGGGATGTCCATTTTTCATCGTACTTGCAGAATTATAGTAATTTAGCCTAAAATGCCCTAAAGCAAAATCATGATCATCCTAACAAGTTATACTGGTATGTGGAGGAAACGAAACATGTAGAATCAGCCATAGCATCAATTATGATTATAAAATTGAACAATCATTTTCTTGTTTTAACCTCACCACCCTTATCCTCTTTTCTCAGTGGTGTGCCCTCTCTAAGGGGAGCCTCTTTCTGGAGAACCCTCTCTAAGGGTTTTTTCCTCCTTGTGTGGACATTTCATACATGGTCCTCCCTTTCTAGGCCTGATCATACCTAGGATTCCCTTTGTAAGCCTGATCAAACATAGGTTTCCATTTGTAAGCCCATAATGAGATTATTCACCCCATGCTCTTTAGCTCACCAAAGATTGATATAGGGTTTGAGCAGGTTATGATTATATAAGATGATATCCATAGTGACTTTATAGATTGTAGGAAGTAAATAAGCATGCTAACATTTAAACACAATCAATTGGAAAAACTCCAAGAAACCACGAGAATCGGTTAAGGGAAGTAGTCATAGGCGTAGCCATATACCTTTCTCATGAGTAACTTGAGGTCCAAGGCAAAAGGCAATAAAAGCAACCAATCAAGCAACAACCCTAAAAATAAAGCATAACACCAAAGTATTACTAATTTGTCAAAATGTATCATTAAAAGTGACTTGGGTCCTAAGTTAGGGTTATGGGGTCATCTTAAGGTTTCATTAGGGTTTTTTTCTTCCCAAACCCTAACTATCACTTTTCATGGCTTTTTGGTTTACAAACCCTAATTTTACCATCATATGAATTTTTAACTCAAGATTCCCTAATTGACCAACTTATCAAAGATATCCTTTTTATCCAAAAAATATCAATCCTTCACTATTAAGAATAATTAAACATATTAAGATAATCAAAACCTCGAAATTAGGGTTTTTATATATTAAAAATAATAAAGTTGACAACTTTAAGTACTTTTAAAAATAGAGATAGAACTAGGTATTGATTATATTTTTATTTCATTTTTCACATTTTTCTGAGAAAGATACATACATTATAAGCCATTATTAGACCTTCCTATAAATTACTATGATTTTTTACAAATTTAATTGCTTTCTGACCAATCACAGGCTACCACCTAGGCAGGGTGCCCCAGTCCCGACCTTTCCAACTAGGTTGGGATGATCAATGGGATCACACCACCTAGGTTGGGTGCACTCATGTGGAACCATGCTAGCCAGAATGAAAACAAGGAAAAGGACCAAGATGTCCCTACCTGCCTTGAAGAGGAGACGAGGGTAGAAGGGTCTTTTCACCATGGCCTATCTTCCACCTTACTTCTTCGTGAGCCGACCTAGTGTGAGTAAACCTCGTTGTTGACTCTAGGATTCTATCTTTTGAGGCATCAAGAGAGAGTACCATGACCTTTGGCTCACCTCGATGAAGCTACCAAGGGATTTAATTGCTTTAGGAATGATCGAAGTCCTGAGGAAGATGACAAGGGAACTCCAAGAAGGTTTTAGAAGGGCTAGAGGCAAAAGGGCAAGCCTGGGAGAGGAATTGAGATTAGAGAGTCAAGTGTAAGGTTAAGTCAAGTCTCAGGAGCGATTTGGTGATCTTGCAGAGGGTGCTTAGCCCCCTATTTATACTCATCCATGACGACGAGGTTGTTGCTAGAAACACAAATTAAGAAAATATTTAATTTCCTCCCAAAGTGGGTAAAACCTAGGATGGTTAGGTGTGGTTTTTTATCACCAATATATTGGAACAACTTCTAGACTTGCACATTAACTGTGTGGAGAGAAATTCGATCGGGAAGATGTCCATGTAGGGTCCCTGTTTCACTTTTCCCACTCGGGGTAGAAGACAATTTGAGGATCATCAGATCATCATCCAATAGCCAAAAAATATGCATGAATAAAGGTGTCAGGTCCCTAGTTCTTTTCCAAATGAATATTGTGACGTTTTGATATATTGACTCAGTAATACTTTCACTTTAAGGATTTTTGTAAAATCCACATCTCACACATTTTTAATCCTTTTTATCCCAAATTTCAAGGGAAAGTCTTTGATAACTTTATCTAAGCACGGGCAAGGTTTGAGGCTAAAACATGAAAATAAAAGACACTTTTCTAAATCTCCAAGTTTTCTCTTTTATCTCATTATCAAAACAGTCCTTTTCTCTTTCTATGTTTCCCATATCCTTTATTTGAATTAATTTTCTTATTAGGAACCATGTGAAAATGAAAAAAACCCATTAGTGGCCTTTAACACCACTTTTGTAGAAGAATTCCTCACAATTCCGTATTATTTATCTATTATATTTAGTAATTCATTTTTTTTTGGATTTTCTCTCTTTCTTTTCCCCATATCCATTATTGGATTATTGAAAATAGTAGAAACCACGAAATATATAGCCAATGGAAATTTGCAAAAGAAAATCATTCTTTTAAAACAAAGCACACCAAGTTTCCAATATGCCCTTTTTATTCAAGTAATTGCATTTTGATTATAACTACATCTAAAAAACCATGATATAACAATTATGTTTACTTGATAAAACATAAGTCAGAAACTCTTGAAAAGTTCAAGGATTTCATGAATGAAGTAAAGAAGCAACTTGTTAAAAGTATTAAGGAACTTTGTTCTGATAGAGGTGGAGAATACTTAGGTCAAGAGTTTGAGGGCCTTCTGAGAGACCATGGTATCGTATCACAATGGGATCCACCTAGAACACCACAACACAATGGTTTATTAGAAAGAAGGAATCACACATTACTAGATATGGTGTGATCAATGATGAGTTTTTATGTTCTTTTGACTTCCTTCTGGGGTTATGTTCTTCAAACCACCATGTTTACACTAAATCATGTACCATCTAAATCGGTTAAAAAGACACCATATGAGATTTGGTATGAGAAGCATCCCATTGTGTCTTTTATGAAGATTTGGGGTTGTGAAGCTTATGTGAGAAAGAAGTTTCCTGAAAAGCTTAGACCCAAAATTAATTAATGTTATTTTGTTGGATATCCTAGGGAAACCAAAGGATATTACTTTTATACTCCATCTGTCAACGAAGTTTTTGTTTTCAGGGATGTTGTATTCCTAGTAAAGGAATTCATTTCCAAAGGAATCAGTGGGAGGAAAGTAGAACTTGAAGAGGTTCAAGGCCAACAAGAAAGCATTGAACCTATATAGGTATAAGAGGATCATAGAGAGTCACAAATTTTTGTGGAATCTCAAATTCCTCATGTACCATAGGAACCTCACAAATCTTGTGGGACACACCTTGAGCCAGATAGATTTGGTTATCTTCTGGCTCAAGAAGGCGATGAGTCGGTCACTGATGATGAGCCAATTACCTACCTATAAGTTGTTAAGGGACCAGAATCTAAGAAATGGCTTGAGGGCATGAAATATGAGATGGAATCCATATATACCAATAAGGTATGGACCTTGGTGGATCCACCTAAACGGGTAAAACCCATAGGGTGCAAGTGGGTCTTCAAGAAGAAGACGGACATGGATGGTAATGTACAAACTTACAAAGGTTGATTGGTTGCAAATGGCTTTGGACAACTTCAAGGTGTTGATTACAATGAAACCTTTTATCCAGATTCCATGGTAGAGTCCAACAGGAATATGCTTGCAAACACAACTTATCATGACTATGAGATTTGACAGATGGATATTAAACCACATTCCTTAACAAGAATCTTCTTAAAGATGTGTACATCACACAACCTGAGGGTTTTATAAATACAAGTGATGCAAATAAAGTGTGTAAGCTAGAGAGGTCAATCTATGGATTGGATCAAGCATCTCGAAGTTGGAATCTTTGATTTGATGAAATAGTAAAAGAGTTTGTCTTTAGTCAAAACGAAGATAAACCATGTGTTTACAAGAAGGTTAGTGGGAGCATAATTGCATTCCTCATATTGTATGTGAATGACATAATAGTGATGGGGAATGACATCTCTACTTTACATATGGTAAAGACCTAGCTAGGAAATACATTCTCTATGTAAGATTTAGGTGAAGCATCCTACATCTTAGGAATCAAGATCTATAGAGATAGATCTAGAAGGCTTCTTGGACTAAGTTAGAGCACATAAATTGACAAAGTTTTGAAGAGGTTCAACATAGAGAACTCAAAGAGAGGAAACCTTCCCATGTATTATGGTGGTACTATCTCTAAATCTTAATGTCCCATTTCTTGTGAAGAAAGGGAATGCATGAGTAGGACTCCATATGCATTTGCAATTGGATCTATCATGTATGCAATGTTATGTACTCATACCGATGTCTCATATGCCTTAAGCATAATGAGTATATATCAGTCAGATCCTGATGATGCCCACTAAATTTCCATGAAGAACATCCTTAAGCACTTGAGAAGAACTAATGAACAATTCATTGTCTACGGTGGAAAGGAAGAGTTAGTGGTAAAATTCTACACTGATGCAGCTTCCAAACTAACAAATATGATCGTGGATTGCATTCAGGATTTGTGTTTAGCCTAAAGAATAGAGATGTAAGATGGAAGAGTTATAAGTAAGAGACAGTTGCTGATTCTACAATAGAGGTTGAGGATATTACTGCATCTAATGCATCAAAGGAAGCCGTTTGGATCCAGAAGTTCATTTTTGAACTTGGGGTGGTTCCAAGCATCTGTGATGCAATTGACCTATATTGTGAAAACAATGGAGCTATTGTAGAATCTTAAGGAACCCATATCACATCAATGTTCCAATCACATACAATGACAGTTCCATCTCATACAAGAAATCGTATAGAGAGGAGATGTGAAGATTTGCAGAGTACTAATTGAAAGCAATGTGGCTAAACCCTTGACAAAAGAACTTGCAAAGCAGAAGCATGAAGGTCATGTTAGATCACTTGGGATTAAGTTCTTGGGTGATTGGCTCTAAGTATAAGTGGGAGTCTATTGGTATGTATGCGCAGAGAGTCAATCATATGATGATCATAATGGCATGTCATGTAAACAATTTGATTAATAATAAAGGCAATCTTCCGTTTATTCTATTTTATTCAGTTATGAGATAATGATATTACATAATAAATGTCTAACGAATAATGTTACTCAATGACACATGTCTTTGGGTTGTTGACCTAAACAATGAGATCATATCGATGCTAAGAGTATATACAATCTTGATATGTCCCTAGGTGATTGTTATTGTGGAAGTTGATAGACAAAAATAAAACATAAGACTAGAGTGTGTGTTGGTTGATGACAGAGTCTCATTAGTCATGCCATGTGATATCAAACCAAACACATAGATGCTTGTTAGAGAACAATGTATGAGACAGACCCACCTTGAGAGTGATGTAACCATGATTGGTATTCAGAATTATCTCTCATAGTGATGGTGATGATTGTTGTTCTTACACATGAAATTTATACACTCATCACATGTTGTTTGATGTACTTTGACATTATCAAACATGACCTTGAATAAAGGTTTCCATAGAGATGATGCTCAAATGCGTTGTGACACATGGGGAATGACAGTGAGTGATGTAGATGGGATTTGTCCCTCCTACAGGAGTTTGATATCCTGGCCACTTGATAAGCGAGACTGAGAAAAGCATGGCCACACACATGTGAGTAAATATATGACGTTGAGCTCACATATATCTCAAAAAATTTTCTCTAATTCAAGGAACATGGATTGAACATTGAAAGGATGACAATTCAATGCCTCAAGTTCAACTTGGATATTAGAGACAAAGGTGTCGACTTTAGAGTTTTACATTGTCCATATTTTGATAAAGACTTAACCATTCCACTTCTATGTATCTAATATGTTTGTTCAAGATTGATTTCAGGCTTTAGGTACATGAAAAGAATCAAATTACACAAGCCCTAACTTGTCCAAGTTCAAGTCAAAAGTAATTGAAGTGTGCATTTTGGGAAATCACTCCAAATCACCTTAGATTAATTTTTTAATCACTTGTATTGATGATATGACTTGTAACTAAGATGAGAAAAAATAGGGACACATAATTCCAACATTTGGTCACTCAAAAGTCAAATTAGAATTTTTTTCACAGGCTATTTATCGGTCGAGTTGGAAACTCGACCGATCTAATGATGGATTTTATGAAATGACCAATCAGTCGAGTTGTACACTCATAGAACTTGACCAATCGATCAACTAAGCAAAACTGATTTTGACTTATTGGTCAAATTTCCCAGAACAAACTCAACTGATAATTTGAAAATTGGCTTTGTCACTTAGTGGATCAGTCAAGTTACCTTTATTGAAACTCGACCAAATGTACTGTATGGAAAACGTAGAAGAAGTTATTATAACTGTTAGAGAGTTGTTATGAGAAAAAATAGATCCATTACAAGTTGTAGAATGACTATATTTCGTTCTTAAGTGATCCCACACTCAAAGGAACACCCCTAGCTATAAATAGGACCCCTTGGAGTTCATTCCAAGTTTGCTCATTCATGCTATTCTAAGTCCTTTCCATAGTTGAGTGTGTTGGAACCCTTTGAGCCCCTTTCTCTCTCTCATTTACAAATCATTTCGTGATTATGAGTGAGTTAGGTATGTTGTAAGAGAGATACCTCCATGTTCTTGTAAAGCTCTCATTCCTTCCATCTTCCCTACCCCCTTTCTCAAAGAGCAAAGGTTGAAGCAAGATACTCTGAGTGAAGGTGAAGTTGTTGTTGGTCTTATTCAAGGTTGAAGAAGAGGTGAAGATCTTCTCCAGGTGAAGGAGAAGGGCAAGGAAAAGATTCAAGAAGAGTGGGTAAATCCTTCAAGGCTAAAGACTTGATTAAAGTGTGGGTAAGTAATTGTTGAAGGCTGAAGACATCTTGATCAAGCAGGCAAGTCTTTGTGCAGGTGGAGGACTATTGTCTTGAGTAGGTTAGTCCTTGGATGTATGGTGGTCTCCTTATATCTCTTATGAATGAATATAAGTATACACAGATCAGAAAGTCCTAGAGGCTAACCTCTCTAGGTAGTGGATTGATAGTCTCCTAGTTTGGAGATTGGAACCACTCTAAACCACCTTGTCTAAGTGCATGTTTCAATTTCTCTCATCCTTTATATTATTTCTTAGATAGGACTTCAAATTATTCTTAAGCTGTTGGTTTTGATTGATATAATTTGAAGGTCTAACTTATCTTGTGAGAATTTTGAAGCTCTATTCACCCCCCTCTAGAGCCCTAGATCCAACAAGTGGTATCAGACCTAAGGATCTTCTCCAACAATCTCTCACAAGATGAGAAGATGGGCAACAACCTACTTGGTTCACTCAACCTAGAGGGAGGCTTCTCCATGCATCCTACAGTGTTTGACTCCACCAACTTCCTCTATTATAAGAGGCGCATGCAGTTCTACATTCAAGGGATGAAATTTAATATGTTGAAGGTGATGGTCACACCATACAAGGAACCAACCAGAGCTGTGTCAACATGAAATTAAGTTTCACTAAAAGAATCCCAGCTCAATTCCAAAGCGATAGGCATCCTCTATGCAACCCTTACCCCAATAGAGTTCAACAACATCTCCTCAATGGATACAACCTATGAGATTTGAGATATGTTGTGCATTACCTATGAGGGCACAAAGCAAGTCTTGGAGGCTAAGATCTATGTTTTGAAAAACCTTCTTGAGAACTTCAAGATGGGCAAGAAAGAAGGGATTGCTAAGATGTACTCCAAGCTCAACGTCATCATCAATGGCCTAGCTACTTTGGGCAACAGTTTGGATAGAGGTGTAATGAACTCCAAGATCTTGAGGACTCTACCAAAGATATGGGAGTCTAAGGTGACCTCCATTGAATAAGTGAGAATCCTTGGTGATATCCCAACCGAAGAGCTCATTGGCAATCTACAAGCTCATGAACCAAGGCTTGACAAGCAAGAAGAAGAAGCCAAGCAAGAAGAGAAGGAAGCAAAGAAGATCAAAGATAGCGCCTTCAAAGCTCAAGTGAAGGTTGTCATCCTTCAACAACAACTTACTTGCCAGACCTCTCCCTCCTCCTCTAGTGAAGATGATGGCCTTAGTGAGCATGAAGCCAACTACACCAAGGGCAATCACTTCAAGAGAAAGTAATCCTCATCCTCTACTCCTAGATTCTACAAGTGTGGCCAAAAGGGACACTACAAGAGTGAATGTCCTACATCAAGAAAGTCACACCACAAGGGAAGCTCCAAGAAGGAGGAAATGTATAATAAGGAGAGAAAGTACAAGAAGAAGGAAAAGAAGGAGAAAATACAAAAGAATGTAACTCATGCATCTTAAGAAGAATCATCCTCAAGTGGCTTTAGCTCCAAAGAAGACAGAGAGTGCCACCTTACACTCATGGTCTATACAAGTGAAGAGATTGGTGAGGTAAGTGAGGTAAGCTTGCATGATTTATCTAAAGAATCTCTTATTGATATGCTTGTTTCTATAGGGTTCTTCTTTTACTAAATGTAAATCTAAAAGAAAAAGGTTAGGAAAAATTATTGATGATTTGTATCCTAAACTTGACATTCTTGAGGGAAATGAGAAAACTCATCTAGAGAGCATGGATAACTTGCAATGCCAATTTTTTGATCTTGAGATCCAATATAATGGAGTTGAGGTAGAGAGTGGTGTCTACCTTAAGAACATTGAAACTCTTAAGGAAGATAACCAAACATGCCTAAATGAGCTTGAAATTCTTAAAACTAAAAATGCTAAATTTAAGCTCATTATTGATGCACTTAGGGATGAGAGGGATGTGTATCTTAAGGAAATTCAAGTGCTTAAATATGAAAATGCTAGGTTTCTTGGTCAAGTTAATGATTTATCTTATAGACCTATCTTGCCTAGTAATGATGTCACTTCTATTTCTGTTGAGAAAGATTCTTATTTGACTAAAGCCCTCTGTTTAGAGGACAACCTTATTCATGCTAGAGATGATCTTTCTAGTTTGTTTTCTACTGTTATATCTCTTAATGATGACAATCATATACTTAGATCCTCTATGTAGAAATTCCTTAAAGGAAAAAACTCCCTAAATAAAATCCTTGACCATTTTACCAAACAAAGTGGTACTAGTGGTTTGGGATTTGTAGGGGGGAACCTAAGGGGAAGAGCAAATCCAAAGGTAAGAAAAAGAGTAAGGAAACCTCCTATTTCATTGGAGAGTCTTCTGGCACTAAGAACCCTATGATTTGTTCTCAATATAAATGTGATGATCATTACTCTACTTATTGTCCTTACAAGCCTAAGGGGACCAACCCAAAGATGAAATGGGTCCCCAAGCTAACTACGGATCCCAAAGTTTGAGTTGGGAACTGATACTCTCCTTTCTTGTAGGAGAAAGGTAGATAGATTGTTGATATTGGTTTCACTAAGCACATGACAGGTGATATAAGCCATTTCAACAACTTCACTAATAAGAAAGGAGGTTTGGTTACCTTTGGGGACAACAAGAAAGGTAAGGTTGAAGGTGATGGTGATGTAGGTGAATCCTTGTGTATCAAGAATGTTGTCTTTGTGTATGAACTACATCATAATTTAATAAGTGTAAGTCAATTATGTGATAATGGTTAACTTGTTCTATTTACTTCTTTTGAATGCTTGATTCATGATTTTCTCACCTATCAAGTCATATATAAGGGAACTAGAAGTGGTAATCTTTATGTTATTCTGATTGACTCTATTAAGCCTATTGTTGGTAGATGCCTAGTAGTTAACTCGATTGATATTTCTCTTTGGCATCGTCAGCTTGGTCATGTAAATATGCACCAGTTGAAGAAGTTGAGCAAAAATGACTTGGTTAAGGGACTTCCTTAATTGGATTTTGAAAAGGATGAATAATTCCAACCTTTTACCCAAGGAAAGCAAAGCAAGTCCTCCTTCAAATAAAAAGGAGTCATTAGTACCAAGAGAGCTCTTGAACTTCTTCACATTGATCTATTTGGACCAATGAAAACTCAATCACTTTGTGGTTCCAAGTATTGCCGCTTTATTGTCGATGATTTTTCTAGATATACTTGGACTTTCTTTCTCATTTGCAAGAGTGATTCACTTGATCTTTTCTCTAGTTTTTGCAAATGAGTTGAGAATGAAGATTCTTGCCGGATGGTTTCCATCGGTAGTGATCATGGGGGAGAATTTGAAAATGATATTTTTGAATGCTTTTATGAAGAATCTAGATATGCAAATAACTTCTCTTCACCTCGAACACCTCAACAAGATGGGGTTGTAGAGAGGAAGAATAGGTCACTATAGGAGATGGATAGGACCATGATTTTAGAGTGTGATACTCCAAAGAAGTTTTGGGCCGAATCCGTTAGTACCTCATGTTTTGTGCAAAATTGGGTTTTTACACATCCTTCTTTGAAGAAAACCCCCTATGAGTAATGGCTTGGTAGGAAGCCGTCTATAGAGTATTTCCATGTTTTTGGATGTCCTTGTTTTGTTTTGAATATGAAGGATACTCTCAACAAGTTTGATCTGAAATATTATAAGGCTTTCTTTCTTGGATATAGCACTACTAGGAAGGCTTATAGAGTGTTTAATGTGGATCTTGTTGAAGTAGAAGAATATATAAATGTTAAGTTTATTGAGACTAACCCCTTTATTCCCAAAGATATTGTTCCAAATGATGATGTTGCAGGTGAAGTGATTCCTATTTTATAAGAACTCAACATCACTCAAAATGGAAAAGAAGTGGTCACTCAAGAAGAAGAGAAAGATGAAGAAAAAAGGATCCAATTACCCACTTTGCAAAGAATCATCCAAAAGAGCTGATCTTAGGTGACCCATTTGAAAGAGTGAAGACGCGGGCTGCCTTCAACAAAGAACAAACTAACATCACCTTCATCTCACAACTTGAGCCAAAGAATGTCAAAGAAGCTCTTGGGGATGATGAATAGATCCTAGCCATGCAAGAAGAGTTGGAGCAGTTTGAAAAGAACAAAGTATGGACCCTAGTGACAAGATCAAGTGATAGAAATATCATTGGCACTAACTGGGTCTACCGCAACAAGATAGATGAAAGCGACAAGGTGGTAAGGAACAAAGCAAGGTTAGTGGCTCAAGGCTACAATCAGTAGGAAGGTATAGATTTTGATGAAACATATGCACTTGTAGTTAAACTTGAGTCCATTCTTATGTTACTTGCTTTTGCTAGTTATAAAAACTTTCTTCTTTATCAAATGGATGTCAAAAGTGCATTTTTGAATGGTACAATTGAGGAGGAAGTGTATGTTACCCCCATGATTTGAACATGATAGTTTACCTAACCATGTTTATTTCTTGTAAAAAGCTCTCTATGGACTCAAACAAGCACCCAGAGTTTAGTATGAGAAATTAAAGAACTATTTGTTAGATCATGGGTATATCATGGGAATAGTAGATTCTACCTTGTTTGTAAAACACACTTCTAACCATTTTCTTATCATTCAAATATATATTTATGATATCATTTTTGGAGGAACTAATATTGATCTTTATAAGGAGTTTAGTGATCTTATATAGAGTGAGTTTGAGATGAGCATGATGGGTGAACTTACATTCTTCCTTGGATTTCAAATCAAGCAAACTAAAGATGGGAACTTCAACAACCAAGGCAAGTACACAAGTGAGCTACTTAAGCACTTTGGGATGGAGAACACCAAGCCAATGGACACACCCATGTCAAACACGGCCAAACTTAACAATGATGAAGAAGGTGAGAAGGTATATGAGAAGCTCTATAGAGGTATGATTGGAATTTTACTTTATTTAACTGCCTCTAGACCTGATATAATGTTTAGTGTTGTCTTTTGTACTCTCTTTCAATCAAATCCAAAGAAATCACATCTTATAGCTGTTAAGAAGATTTTAAGGTACTTAGCCAAACTCCAAATTTTGTACTATGGTATCCCAAGTCAAGGACTTTACTCTTATGGCTTATAGTGATGTGGATTACACAGGATGCTTGATTGATAAAAAGTGCACAAATGACACTTGCTTTCTCCTAAGACCATGCTTGGTGTCTTCGTTCTCAAAAAATAGAGCACAATGGAATTATCAACCACCAAGGATGAATACATTGCAGTTGGGAGTTGTTGTGCCCAGGTGCTATGCGTGAAGCAAATGCTCCAAGACTTTAATATTCATTTTGATCCTTCTCCCATCTATTATGATAATACTAGTGCAATTAATTTGTCTTGCAATCCTATATTGCATAGTAGAGCCAAACATATAGAGGTTCATCACCATTTTCTTCATGATCACATTGCTAAAAAGGATATATATATCACGCATGTGGACACAGAAAATCAGTTGGTGGACATTTTCACTAAACCTCTAGCTAGAGAGCTAATTTTATTAGATCTAAAATGCTCATAACTACTTTGAATGAATTTGATATGCCTTCTAGAAAGTTGTCATCTATCCTATATACTTTGCTTATGTTTGATCACCCTTGCTTGCTAATATGCTAAAAATCAAATTTTCATGTTCTTTTTGCTTTGTTTTTCACTTGTTTTTGGGTGTTTTATGCAAACACTTGTTTTATCGTAAAATAGTACCCAATGATGAGTGATATGTGCCTAAGTGTGTTTAAAATACAAAATGGACTTGAAAAATAAATTTAAATAGCACTTTAGTGTCTAGAATTTAAATTTCTAAAGTTGGTCTAGGTTGACCATCGGTCAAGTTGCCAACTCGATCGATCAGTGGCCGAGGGCTTTTCTAAAGAGCCATTTGGTTGAGTTTCCCAGTCACAAAACTTGACCGATGGCCGGGATGGAGCAATCTTAAGTTAGGTTCGACTGACTTCTCTCCCTCTCAACTAGAGAAAAATCGACCGATCCAACCTCTAGCTCCCTCAAGATCTCAACCCTAGCCTCGACCTTCCTCTCCCTAGCCCTGGTTCAACCTAGATCAACCTCCCTTGACCTCGTTCCCATCAACCCTAGGCGTGTGGACAATTTTTGGTGGTTCTTCCATCATTTTTGTTCTCAATGACGTTAAATAGGAGAAAGAGAGTCACCCCATCCAAAGCAGCATCCTCCTCCTTCAAGTCGCACCTTATACCCTTTGATGATACCTTCTTTGTCTCCAATGATGCTCTAAATAGGAACACATAGCTCCTTCCTAGTAACCCCTTTACTTTTCGTGCCCTTTTTGAGCCAATCCCTCATAGGCAAAAGATTATCGATCAAGTAGCCGAGTTGTTGTACGCCCACCACCTCTCCGCCTTGAGTGTTGAACACGCATGCTACCATAATTCCATCACAAGCACCAAAGCCATTCATGAATTCTATGCTAACTTGCAATGGAATTATGACACTCTCACACCCTTGCCTAATGCTCAAGTAGTCCTTACTTCCATTATATCCAGGAAGAAATTCCAAGTCTTTGAGGATACCCTAGATATCTTTTTCTCGGGTACTGAGGTGACTGACACTTACAGGAAGGATTACCCCGAGTCTTTTGACCTTGTTGACGTTGGGGTCTTCTACAAGAAATATAATCTCACTTTTTCTGACATTCATAATTTCTTGAAGAAGCCTCAATTTCCCTATAGGAAGAAGTGCACCCTTCCATCCTCATCCTTAGACCTCAAGAACTGCATACTCACCCTAGTTGTCGACTGCAATATTCATCCAAAGAAAAACTAGAATGAAATTGTAGAAAACACTACGGTGATTATGTTATGTATCTTAAAGAAAACCAGAGTCAAGTGGGAAAGATATTTTCTCCACCAGATGACATGTTTTGACTCTGGTAAGAACACCCGTGGCACTTCCCACCCTACCCAACCCTGATTTGTGGTCTCTTTTAGACTGCCACTAGAAAATCTCTTTTCCATGACTTTCATTACAAACCTTCCTAGAAAGGAGTTTGAATAAGTGAGACCACACTTTAAAAGAGTGTTCCTACCCATTCCTCTACAACACCTAGAGCCTCCACCTCCACCCAGGCACATCCACCTCCTTAGTAATTCTGAACTGCCTATGCCTCTTTCAATGTATCAAATGAAACCCTCATGGGTTACATGATTCATCAACATGCGTATAACCTTCAGGTTTAGGAGCATATGAATCATGATCTTTGTGCCATTATGTCTACCATGAACCTTTCCCGTGCACATCCTTATCCTATCTACCAGCCCTACCTAGGAGGTGACTATGAATCCTTTGCATATGATGACTTTTACCCTAGCCATCCACCTACTACTTCTGCTACTACACCCTTTGCTACTGGTGGATCTACCCCTACTATGTTACCTCTCCCTACTGGTCCTATAGCTACCTTGATTGTAGGATTTGGCACTTCTACTCTTTCTTATCCTCAAGCCCAGGAGTTACATGACCTTGGTATGTCATGGGCTGAGCAAAATGCCAGGTGGCCCAGTCATGGTTTCTGTTCCTCTGTTGATGAGGAGATGCTAGATCAGGCTGGTGAGGAAGTCGGTGCTGCTGATGAGGAGGCATTTGAGGATGATGATGGAGATGATGGTTCTGATGGCTTTGCTGGTGCATCTGGTGATGAAGGTGACCCTGCTATCTCTGTTGCGCCTTCAGATGGAGATGATGACTATGATCCTGAAGCCTCTGATGCTAATGCTGATGCTGATGATCATGATGTCATCATAGATATCCAAGATGTTAGATGTTTTAGTTTTTTTGTCTATAGATGCAGATCATATATATCTTTCTAGACTATTTTGTACTAAAACCATCTGGGTACATTATCTGAGTTGTACTATTTATCATCATATTGTTTTCATGGTTTTGGCTTGTAGTTGTTTTGAGGACATGCCTTCTATGTTGTAATCTTAATCATATGTACACTTACTCTTTGATTTACTATATATCATGAGTTGGTGCCATGTTTCCCATATTTTGATTATGACCTAGATTGCTTGTTTCTCTCGTCTCTATTTGGTGTATGCTTTGAGATTGTATGCATTTATGTTGTGGATGTATGTTTTTGGTTTTGCTTGGAGAAGACCTACTTTTGTGCTCTTCTACCCCCTACATTTTTTATAATGTCAAAAGGGGGAGAGAAGTTCAATGTATTGAATCTCAACCATATTGCCTTTATTGTCTATGTGATCCTTTTCTTGTTCAATATATGCTTTATCATGTGACTTGCTAAAGGACCATATAGTATACATGTTATATTGTTTTGTGTAGAAAGACTAACTATATAGGTAAGAGCAAGCATAGATTGAGAGGGAGCAATTCACATTGTTAAAATTCTAAATCCCCCTACAATTGACAAGGCGAAGGTATAAGTTTACATATCCTTTTCAATATGATTGAGGAATGGTTTGTCATTGTCAAAAAGGGGAAGAATGTTGACTTGAGAGTTATACATTGTCCATATTTTGATAGTGAGTTAACCATTCCATTCCAATGTATCTAATATGTTAGTTCAAGATTGATTTTATGCTTTAGGTACATGGAAAGGATCAAATTACTCAAGCCCTAGCTTGTCCAAGTTCAAGTCAAAATCAATGCAAGTGTGTGTTTTGGGAAATCACTCCAAATCACCTTAGATTAATTTTGTAATCACTTGTATTGATGATATGACTTGTAACTAAGATGATAAAAATTCAAGGACACTTAATTCCAACATTTGGTCACTCAAAAGTCAAATTAGAAATTTTGTCACATGTTATTTTTTAGTCGAGTTGGAAACTCGACTGATCTAGTGATGGATTTTCTGAAATGACCAATCGGTCCAGTTGCACACTCACATAAATCGACCGCTCGATCAACTAAGAAAAACTAATTTTGACTCATCAGTCGAGTTTCCCAGAAAAAACTTGACCGATAGTTTAAAAATTGACTTTGTCACTTAGTGGATCGGTCGAGTTACCTTTATTGAAACCTGACCGAATATACTGTACGGAAAACACAGAAAAAGTGATTATAATTGTTGGCGAGTTGTTGTGAGTGAAAATAGATACGTTGCAAGTTATAAAATAACTATATTTCGTTCTTAAGTGATCCCACACTCAAAGGAACACCCTCAGATATAAATAGGACCCCTTAGAGTTAATTCCAAGTTTGCTCATTCATGCTATTCTAAGTCCTTGCCATAGTTGTTTGTGTTGCAACCCTTTTAGCCCCTTTCTCTCTCTCAGTTAAAAAGAATTTCATAATTATGAGTGAGTTAGGTATGTTGTAAGAGAGATACCTCCATGTGCTTTTAAAGCTCTCGTTCCTTCCATCTTCCCTACCCCCTTTCTCAAATAGCAAAGTTTGAAGCAAGCTACTACAAGTGAAGGTGAAGTTGTTGCTGGTCTTCTTCAAGGTTGAAGAAGAGGTGAAGATCTTCTCCAGGTGAAGGAGAAGGGAAAGGCCAAGATTCAAGAAGAGTGGGTAAATCCTTCAAGGCCAAAGACTTGATGCAAGTGTGGGTAAGTCCTTGTTAAAGACTGAAGACATCTTGATCAAGTGGGTAGGTCCTTGCGTAGGTGGAAGACTCTTATCTTGAGTAGGTTAGTCCTTGGATGCATGGTGGTCTCTTATATCTCTTATGAATGAATATAAGATTACATGGATTTCAAAGTCCTAGAGGTTGACCTCTCTCGGTAGTGGATTTACTATCTCCTAGTTTGGAGATTGGAACCACTCTAAACCACCTTGTCCAAGTGCATGTTTCAATTTCTCTCACCCTTGCTATGCTTTCTTAGATAGGACTTAAAATTGTTATTAAGCTATTGGTTTTGATTGTTATAATTTTAAGGTCTAACTTTTCTTATGAGAATTTTGAAGCTCTATTCACCCCCTCTAGAGCCCTAGATCCAATAAAAGGAACTATATGATCACTATAACATTGATCACCGATTGTAGGTTGAAGTTGTTATCCAACGTTTTGAATTACTTGGGTAGCAATGATATCTTTCTAGATACCACTCATTGCTTGTGATGTCATAAACACATGGACGATAGGCCTACAGAGAGAGGGACGAATCGACCTTTAGGGAGAGGAATTGGCGGACAAGTGTCGTCGATTTAGGTCCAATTTTTTCTTCTGGGATCAGAGCACTATCCAGACTCAAATCATTGGAATTCACTTTCATTATATTATTATTAAAGAGAATGCCTGATCTGTTCTCAGTCTTTATTCATGAATGTGGTTTAAACTTGATTACTAAAGTGTTAAGTATTCAATTTAAAAACGATTGGCAATCAAGACTCTAAAATGACCAGTTTACTATGCAAACCAATGGACTCATATGTCTGAATCGACCAGTTTAGGTTGTAAACCGATCATTTGGTTGATCAATGTGATTGGATCATGGATTGATGTTGACGTAATGTTGTGCATTAATTGAATATTAATTGTAATACATTTGCAAATAGGAAACATAGTGAAAAGACTGGTTCAAAGGTTGAACCGATCATCTCATGTGTGAAATGATTGGTTCACTGGTGAACCGACTGGTTAAACATTCACATGTTCTAGATATTCATCAAAATTTGTCTCTTTGACTCCCAGATGAACTATAAATCCTAACCCTAATCCTCCTATAAATACAAAGATAGTGGAGGCCTCCAGAGATACAACGATAAGATCTGACAATTGTCGTCTTCTCACAGTTGTGGTAATGTGAGCACCCGAGCAAGTCCTACCCTTCAAAGGGAGGGATAGCAAGGGATACACAATTGGGAGAGCAAGTCGATGCTAGCACACTGACTAGAAGGGACAACTCCTTCTTATTCATTCATATAGAATGACAATAGTTTCCAGTGGCCCTTGTGGACTACTCTAGAGGCAAGGAGGCCTTTGCCACCCATTAGGAGGACATTGTAAACTACCGTCTGTGGTGATCAACCAGGAAACAACTGTTGATAGCCGTCCAGGGGCGACTTGAGAATGAAGCACACTACAACAAGCATTGTCACCGGGACTTGCTCCAGAACCAGGTATATGCTTTGCAACCATCTTTCCCATTACATAGTTGTTGACACGATCTACTATCTAAGGGGAATATCACAATATGTTTTATTTTTCACTGCCGTATTTGATGCCATATTTTCCTACACCTATTTTCTTATCAATCATGTAGATTGATACTATAATACTTTGAAACAAGTCATTTGAAGAGGAAAGAAACGAAAAAGAAATGATGTGTATATGATTTATCCATGATACATACATGTATTCTTTATGGATGGAAGACTCTAAAAGATGTGATGGTTACATTCACACTAACATGATACAACAAAAAAAAGGATACCTTTATTTTATAGTGAATTGATAATTTTCAAGTTATAAAGGAAGGGTCATAAAATGCATACCATGAATGACCACAACTTCATGAAAAAACGTCATTTACTAATTAATAAGAGACATCCTATACTCCCACTCACATAGGCAACAAAATCATATAATTGTGAATGCCCAAACTGATAAGTACTTCATGAAACATAAATCTTACTCAAGATCATCCTAGATGAATGATATGACATGATTAGATTTGTATTTCCAAAAGGTAGAATGCTCAACAATATTTTGAATCCTTATACCACTAAAAATATAAACAAACCCATAATATTAACATAGTTGTGGCTAAAGAGTAGGAACTTATTTTGTTCTCCTAATGGTCTTGGAAATTATGGTCAAAGTTATCAAGATTAATTGGAACTCAAACATGTTTGTATTTACATTCACATCCCTTATGACTATGTTTTGGGGAAAATAAGTCTTTCCTATGATAGAGAAACACCTAGTTTATGAGAAAATAAAGAAGTGGAAAACATTGGTGAGTGTATTTATTTTATAAAATGAGTCATCTGTGGAATTATAATATATTTAGGATGATATCTCAACATTTGAGTGACTGTCACTAGTTTTGAAGTTTCATATTTTCATGTAAATTGAAATTTACACAACAATGTTTTTACTAACTATAAGTTAATACACTCTATTATGAATATGGAATGTTATCTAATGTCAACTACAAATTAGTATTATAACTTATATTGTGTATTATTCTAAAAATGATATCAATTTTGAACTATTGTGCTTGTTATAGAAAGGGCTTGTTATTTACGTGTGTGTGGTGTATGTATGCATGCATGTATATATGTATGTATGTATACTCACACACACATAAATTGCCACTTCCTTAAAAAATAACAATAATGCCATAGACCTTAATGGTAATATTACCAGGAGGTAATACTCCCAAAAAATTGTAAAAGGAAATATATGATCTTTTATGAGTACTTAAATACATATATATGTAAGAAGCAACACTCAAAAACGAGTCATGACCTCTACCATATTTTTGAGCTCATTATCTAGAGTTGGATTGTTCCCCCATGTACTAAATCATGGTTGTGCCCCTGATTCATAGGATAAAATATTGTCCAGAACAATGTTATATGAACTATGTTTGCTAAGTGGAACAAAGTATCCAAAAAATATGTGGAAGATCAATTTTTTTAGAACAAGTGTGACATGATGGTGACTACAGTTTCCATGTTGGTATATAAAGAAAGTGGACAAACAAAGGTTTCACATAAGATTCATTTGATGAGTTTCTCTCCCAAGAGAAATTTTCCATGGTCAAGTATTCGGTCATAGATCTTCACTCTAGGAATAACTTGATTTTCCAAAAATAATTCTCATGGTGTGAGACAGAAAAGAGTAAGAAGGATTGATGGGGAAAGATTGTCTAGGATCTAGGGAATATAAATATGTAGTCTAGGCCTGATAAACTACATTAGAATGTGATTGAGAGTTCAATGCAAATATTATGGATAAATCTTTTAAATTTGTTGACCCTCTTAAAAGTAGTTGAGGTATTGCATTAATGTATGTTTTTATAGATAAGATGCATGTTAAGAATAGGGGGAAGTGAAAGGGTTTGGAGGGGAGCCATATGTATTTCTAAAGGAAAATGGAGTGAGATTAATGAACATATTATGTGCATATATACTTCACTAAGGAGGATTTCTATTACATATCTGCAGTGGCTAATATTTTTCCAAATTGATTGTTTATAAGAGAAAAGAAGTGACAAGATCCTCATTTTGAAACAGTGGCATGGGTTTTGATATAATAAATTCCCTAATTATCTAATGATTTAGGATTTGGAATCTTTATCCCAACAGAAAAGTTGAGTTCTTTTGGTGTTATTGGGGGGGGGTAGAAAAGAATTGTGTGTGTTTAATTGATAATTTTTAGGATTTTATCTAGTAGGGGAATAATTTTTGGAAAGTAGGATGGGTGAGAGGAGAGGGAGAACTTGAGGATGATGAATTTTCCTATAAGGACGAGGGGGCATCTCTTCCATCTGATAATGTGAGATCATACATTTTCAATAATAGGATTCCAGACTGATTGCAATAAAATAAGAAGTGGGCTTAGGAAGTCCTAAGTAATTGGTTGGAAAACTAGAGGCATGGCATTGTAGTCTATGGTTCATGAGGTTGACATATTTTTGTTTGAGTGACTAGATAAATGAGATTATTTGGCAAAGTTAATCTAATGATTTGTAATATGTTGTGTGATATCCCACCGTCACAAGGTTGAGATTACTCAAAATAAATCCAAATTAAAATAAAAAATCATTATAAATATGTAATCATATTATTGCAACTTGGTTCCAAAAATTTTGAACATCCTACATAGATATCAACAAAGTTCTTATGTTTTATATATAGTTTCCACAATTACATGTACATTTCATAATTTGTAGTGGCCTTTGTACGCCTATCACAAAGGAGGTTAATCACAGAACATGAAATGATGGTTTACAACTCGTGTACGACACCAGGTGACACACGTTACATACATGTAGGTGATTGGTGTCCACCACTAGACTAGTCATCACCACAACTACATGGGAAACTCAATCAATTGCCTAAGAATATGTGTAAAATAGCAAGGTGAGACCCCGAGTCCCAATGATATGATATAACAACTGAAATATTAATTACTTATAGCATTTCATGAATAATTCAAACAAGGTAGTAAATATTTAAATTCTTGAATAAGTGATGTATAAAGAAGTAGAGAAAATCTACACATCACATATTGTAACCCCGTTTCCCCAACTGGTTCTCGCGGATGCACACATGCACTCTTCCTGATGTAGAAATCTAAGCATGTTTAAAATAGTGCTCATTGTGGTACTAATTTCCATGCAAGCTGCATCTATCAGATTATTTTTATATACATGAAAAGAGGGAAGTGGGAAATAGGTGGGGAGTGGAAAAAGGGGAGAGATTAGAAAAAGGAGAGGAGGGAAGTAGGAAAAAAGAGGAGAGAAGTATAAAAATTAGATAAGAGAAGTAAATATCAATATAGTACCAAGAAATATTGGTACAATATGAAAAAGATGAGATAATTAGAAAAAATAGAGACAAGTAGACATGAGATAGGAGAGAACCAAACACGATTATAACACAAAAAGAACAAAGAAGTAAAAAAATTGGTATAGTATCAAAAGAGGAGAAAATAGATAAGAGAGAGGAGATAAGTAAACATTGGTAAAATATTAAAAAAGAGGAGAGAAGTATATGCGAGAGAGAACAGAAGTAAATATTAGTATAGTACCACAAAAACACTAGTACAATACCAAAAAAGAGGAGGATAGTAGAAAAAAGAGAGGAGATAAGATGACAAGAGAAAATATAGAAGTAAATATAAGTACAGTTCAGAAAGAGAGATGAAGTAAATAAATTGGTACAATAACAAATGGTGAGAGAAGTATATAAGATATAGGAGAGAAATAGACATTATACAATACTAGAAGAGGAGAAAAGTAAATTTGTTAGGGTATAAATAGAAGAGAGAAGTAGAAACTTTTGGTACCATGTGGACTTTATTACAGTTTGTATTGTGCCAATATATATCTAAATATATAACATAAAAAGAGTAGGGAAGTAAGAAAATAGGAGAGAAATTGTAACAATTGCCCATTCATTTAACCAAAAAGTCAATATAGAAGTGCAGACACACATATGATATAAAATATTGTAGCGTAAGTATCTCTTATGTCTCATAGTAACATTAACCATAGTATTGAAACCAAAAGGATAACATTCAACATAACTAAAGTGCCTAAGATAAGTCCTATTAATGAATTATATCATAGATCTCTAATCTACAAACTACTCATTATTCATATGATCACCTTACATAGACATCACATCCCCAACCATACACATAGGAAACAATATAGGATTAGAGTAAGTAGCACTAAGTTCTGATGTAAAAAGACTTAAGTACAATAAACAAAAGGATAATATTAATAACACAACAAACAACTTTTAATTGCTTATTTTATCTATTGTGGCCACCATAATACAATTAGTCCTCCTCTATTGACAATGAAGTGTCCTTTATTACTGCAATGCACCCTCTGTTGGCATGTAGTGCCCTCTATGACACTGAACTGTCATCTATGGTGTAGTATGCCCTCTTTCGGCACATAGTACCCTCTATGGTTCAATGTGCCCTATGAATGCCCCCAAACTCTCTGTGAGGGCTTATCATATAATGTTAATTTATAATTAGAATTTTAGTTCCTTATTAATCTAGTAATTAACTCAGAATCTCTTATCTTTTCAATGAATCTATGCTCCTATTTTGAATCTAAATCTATATATATGCAAAATTATATTTCTACTTAGATGATGTATCAAATTTCTCAAAACTAAAGATCAAAATCTTATAATTCTAAACAATTGGATGATCTAAATCTTACAATTTTATATAATTGGATCTAAATTCTTACTACTTGTGACAAGAAAGATAAAATCCCAGAATTGATATAACACACAAGTTATAATATAACATCATATGAACTCAAAATACTAAAGGTAGTCGGAGTACTCCATAAAGAAACATTCTAGATCTTATGATTTAGACCAACTGTATAAATGTGAAACATGACAAGAATTCAAAGGGCATGGCCCACTTAGCTATAATATAAGTGAAACCCCAATAGAGCTATTAAACCCCTAAACTTATATCTCTGTAATAGATCAAGGAACATAAATGAATTGGCTTCCTTACTCTTCATAAGAGGACACTAGGGATACTACGAGTTTATATTAGGACTTATAGGTTCATTTGTATAATTCTGGTATAAGCTTCAATGTTATCCATCATATAGAAAAGTAGTCAAATTAGGATTTGACTTATTATAATTATGCGTTACTAAAATTTGGTTTACTAATCAAACTCACTTTTAATTATCCCACTTCCTTAACTCTTCTTCCAAACTTAATTGGGGTTTCACTTGGTTATTTTATCTTTATATCTTAAGTTTAGGATATCATGATATGATCCACGATAACATAGAGTAATTTGGATATCATAATTACATCAACATATGAAAATCTCATTCATAATCATATGTCCATAGTTCAAATATGCTACACCTATTATCCCTCCCATATATACTAATATTCTCATGAATTAAAACATGTATTAAATCTCATGATATATGATATATAGTACTTGTCATGGGTCCAGGGAGTTTAAATAAGGTTGTTGGTAAAATTTGAGATTTTATGAGGTCGAGTTTATTTACTATCGTTTCTACAAGTGTTGACCAATGACATAGATGATAAAGAAATCCAAACAACACAAGGAAAATAAAAATAATTACCAAGAAGGGGCCCATGGTATCTAACCAACCCCACACGCCAATAGCCACATGGATAGGGCCCTAACCAAAACACACTATACAAAATAAAAACCAAAGGGCAAAGGAAAAAATATGCCCATGAATGTGTTATAAAAAATTTTAAAAATGAGAGGACATAATTCTCATATTGATGTTGGGATTATTCACGGAAGAAGACATACACAAAAGAAATGTATCAAGGAATCTATGATTGAAGATCAACCAAACCATAATCTCATAAGAAACCAAGAGCACAGGTGAATCCCCTACACACTAAAAAAAAACAGTGAGCCCAAACTTAGGTTATCTCAAGATTTATAGAACAATTTCCTTCCCTCACCATGGCATGGAGAAGATCGAAGTAGGAACCTATGAAAAATTCCACCACATGGGAAACTAACTACACAATTTTACTCATGGAAGAGAAATAAATATCCTATTAAATAAAATTTAAGAATTGGTGGTGATTTTCCCAAGAATTGTTAATCGACACCAATAACATCTAAAAGGAGGAGTTGGGGAATCATTGGACTGAAGGTTGAGGAGACATTAGTTGAATCTTTTTATTGACTCACTGAAGGTTTACCAACTACTTGTACCCTTCTCAAAGGTCTAAAGTCTAACGAGGAACATCTACTTGGTAGTTGATGTCAATTGAGTAGGGAAGCAGTGCTTCGATGGACTTCATGACTAACAAAGAATGAGGTTCTCTTTATAAGTATTGCAGGATTGTAGGGGAGGGTTCTTTTATAGGTTTGGGTGTTTGGCACAACTAGAAGGATTCATGGAGATTGGGGAAAGAGGTTGGGTTCAACTGGGATTTGTAGAGTCTGAAATCCCAATGAAACTTGGGGTTGTTAAACTTGGTTAGATACATAGAACATTTTGGTATGAGAAAGAGGGAAATGCATAGAGTATATAGGGAGTGAAAGCCCTAGGACGATCATTATTTGGCTCCCTCTACATGTGAGAGATGTAAGGAGGTAAGCAAAGATGCCCTACCCCTTAGATCCCAATTGGATGACTACAAGAGAGTTGACGCTCAGCAAGACATAAGAAAAGAAAAATATGATAATCAATTTAGTTGATTCTTGATTAAATAAAGTCAATGGATTAGAAATATAAATATTAGGATTATCTAATTGTTTTAAGTGTTTTTTCTCTAAATTAAATTGTGGGTCTAAAATTATATAATAATCTTGAAACATTGTAGGTAGACTAAATGCGGGCAAGAATCCAAAAAATGAGATTATTTTTCTATTAATATATGTAAATAATTGTTTTTCTTTTTTGGATCTTGAGAATCAATTATTTATTAATACAAATCCATAATTAGTTTGTAAAAATTGGGATAAATGTAGATGATAAAGTTTTCATTCTAGATAAATTTTTAGGGGCAAAACTAATCTCTTATATGGGTGAGAGATTATCTAAACCAAAAAAGTTGGACCAATAATTTCTTAAGTTCACATAATGAAGATTAATTAAGGAAATAAAATAGATATTTGAAAATATGGATGTAATAAAAATACTTTTTAATTTTTACACAACTAAATATAATAATAAATCCATCTATCTCCTTTCCTACCTCGTTCCTTATTTCTCTCACTTTCTCCACCTCTCTCCTTATTTATCTCCCTTTCTTTCTCTACCTCCCTCCTTATTTATCTCCTCCTTTATTTTCTCTACCTCCCTTCTTATTTATGTTATCATGTTTTTCTACCTCACTTCTTACTTATCTCATTAATTTTCTCACTTTCTCTCTTGACAACTACTCTCATTAAATAGTGGATAGTGGGGCTTTTTCTGTAGTTGTTCCTATCTATTTCTCTCGATGATCAAATGGGCTATCAAGGATATGAGTGGATGTGTATAACATAACTCAAAAAAATATAATCTCACCATGGTTATACCTATTCCATCACAAATACCTGAGCAAGATATAAAATACATATATTCATTATAATAAGAAAATCACATATCATAAGTACATCCATAAATTTTTCCAAATAAACCTATACAAATATTCTACTCATATGAGTTTCACATTTTATTATGCCATGTGCATTTTGAGCCACTCAAACCACTAGATAGATGCTATAAATCCATACTAGAACTCTTTATAAGATCTAGGGATATCCATATTCTATCATATCTCTCATCTGTGCCTCAAGTTGAAGTGAGGTAACAAAATGTAGAGTGCTCATAGGTCATGTCTACCATGAAAATTTCTCAAAGGTAGATCCACATATAACATGTACATCTTGGGTACACATGTCATGGCACGAAACTTGAGACACGGCCGCAACCATTATCTATCACGTTACAAGTATTACTTATTACCATACCATCAATCATAATCATGTCCCAAAAAATTTTTAAAGATATCAAGGTATGGTAAGCCCAATTGTCCCATATATTCACTAATATATAGATCCAGACATGACTTCAAAAAAAAAATATTAATCTAGACATATAGTGCAGTTCATAGATTGCCTTAAGCTTAGACTGCTTCACTATTTCTCTTAACGACCTAAGTAAATAGGCCTACAAACTCAAAACCCCACAAGATTAATATTTCCCTTGATATTTTAGATCCATTACTCTTTTATGAATGCATCAATCAATTTACATACAATTAGTGATAGAAAGATTACAAAGTTAATCAATGGATTAAAACTTTAGAATATATAATTTGTGTTATTATAAAACTATAACTTTTAAATAGTGTATTCTATGTTTTCTTATGGTCACATCAGGGCCCTTCATTTAGAACTGGGCACCAAGAGTCCCTAAAAACATCAAAGACCATGCCAACGTCTAAATCCCCCAATGATAGCATACTAAGCCATTAAAAGACTACTCATCTCCTAATGAGTAACAACAAGACAACACTTTTAAGATATAAAAAAGATACACCATTTCTACATGGTAGTTTGACTTTTACATAACTTTGACAACATAACAACTAGTAAACATGAGATCACTGAGAGGGGAGCACTGCTAGGATTCAAAATTTAGATCCTTCAGGGATCTAATACCATATTCAAACTTATAAAGAGAGGAAGATAACAAAATTTGGAATGAAGTATCACGCCTTGTTATACTCTCCCTTATCAAATTTATAATACATGTCACAAAAGTTTGGTTATATAGTCTCTTCATATGTTTTGATAAGATAAGGTGCTAAATGACCATTCCATCATACATGCTCTTCACATAGGAGTATATAAACTTAGACAAAATAAAGGCTCAATACATGTATCCTGAGATGAACATCATAAGTGTACAAGGTAAGTGAGATAGAATTGGATTTTATTGGCTTAGTTGAGGACTCGAGCCTCCTTTATGATCTTAAGTAGGGACTACGCTGTCCTGTAGTTTAGTTGATTAAATCACATCAGTAGAACCTAGATGCAAACGATCTTTCCAACAAAATACTAATGACACAACTTGTTTGATCTATCAACCACTTACTCTACTTTCCATAGAACTTCTAATCAATGATATACTATATACTTTTTGGCTTAGGGATGTGACATGTGTACCCTCAAACATAAACTTACTGAGCATTGATGGTTGACTTGGTTCCACTCCTTATGAATCTTATTCATAATTTTTATTATCCTTTGATGATCTAATGACTTGTGGTTTTTCTTTTTGCACCTATAGTCATATGGATTTTGTAGTTGTTTCCTTTTTCTTGTAGATATGCATGGCATGAGGTTTTGTATGGATAGGATGCTCGACACCACACTAATTTAATAACCCACCATTCACTCAAGGAGAGTTGTATTTGAACTCTCATTATTGAAATTTTCAATTAGATCATACATACTATTCAATGTTACATAGGGATTACACATCCAAGTGGTATTGGTATGTTCCGTAGCACCACTCTGGAAATCTAGCGAGATTCATGGTAATTTCTTCTTGGCTGAGGGGTGGGGGAAGGGTCAAATTGGTTGTATTTTGCATCCCTACTCCCATGGATCTTCTTGTGACCCTAGTCTCTGGGGCTATTGACATGTGGCACTACTCTATACAACAAATCCTTTGTGGCTCAAGATCAGGGCTCTGGCCTAGTTGCATGCGACAGGGATTGGAATGAGGCAGCGATAGAACCTCTCTAGGATAAGTTCAATGGAAGTATAAATGCAATGCAACACTTTTGCAGACAATTAGAATTACTTTGAATAAAAAAATAAAGAGGATATCAACCTAATACTATATTAATTTTAGTGATTTTAATAATCGAACTGTAACATATTAAAAGATAGGAAACAAAGTTAGAAATATTTACATTCTTATGATCATTAGTTTGTTATATTTTCTAACTGGGAAGTCTAGACATGCAAAGAAAAACTTTGGAAACATCTAGAATCGTATATACTTTACCTAGGAAAGACAATTTACCATAAAATGGTCTAGGATATAAAGTAGAATCATATGGAGTCTTTACCTTGAAGTTCGATTGACCACACATGTCTAAATGATTCCAACAACTACTCACCTATACTTGTTTCATAAAATTTCATTCAAACAAATTAAGTATGGAAACAATCATAAAGTTAGAATAAAATAGAGAGATATTTCCCAAAGAGATAATACCATTTATCAAATAAAAACAAGAAAACATATTATTTTCTTTTGTTCTGATCTCTCCATAATGATTTTATCCAGGATATAAGAAAACTAGGGTTTGGAGGAGTTTTGTAGGATAGTTGAAATAAAATTTGATTCATAGTAAGTTTTTAAGTCTATATGAATTAATTAAGTTTTCAAAATTAACCAAAATGAAATTCTCTTCCAAAAAATATGTTAATGATGGAATTTTTTTATCATGCACACTATCCTTCAGGTATTTTCTTTATTACTTCTCAAATTTTCCTCCAAGTGGGATAGTTTGAGTATGAAGTTGATGTCCTATTCGGTGATTTAGAAATCAACCAGGATATTAGATTTCTAATAGATTTTAGTTTATTCCTAAGAAATGGTTAGACACATATGTGAGTGAATCTAACACTTCTTGTTATGACCGCACCTAAGCTTAATTGGTAAAGTAGGGTTTACTTGGATGATTAAATTCTTAGTTACATTGATCATCACTTAAATATGATTAGTGATATTAGCTCCTTTAGGATGTTACAAATATAATAAGAAACTTTAAGCATGCTTCTAATTTGAAGAATAGGGGTTTGAGAAATGCAAACCCTAGTCGGCAATAATCAAGTGGATTTGATCTGGATAGAAGTGTAGTAAATAATTTTTGATATTTTTTATATAACTCTTTTTTATCTGAAATTTCTATATAATATGGATAACTCCAACATAAGTGATATTATAAAATATCAAAATTTTTGGATGTGCCGACCAGGCATTCTGACTGCAGTATAATAGTGTAGTGTTTGAGTTTTAGTTATTTATTGGTAGGTCAGAATGATCTAAAATTTTTATTAGATCTCTAATACTCACTAATACACAACATGATAATTTTTCATAATTTTTGTAAGATATATTACCTACTTAGTAAATGATTTAGTACATTTATGATAAAAAAAATCTTCTGAAATAAAAGAAAGTATAAGTAGGGTCAATTTGCAACTGACCCAAGAACCGCAATGATCTATATGATCAACCTAACACACTAGGAGCTCTAATAATTCATGTTTCAATCTAGATAAACGAAATCCTAGAGAGAGAGAGCTAGGATTTGGATGGAGAAAGTGGAGAAGAAGGCGATCTAGGGTTTTCACTTGCTAGAGTTGATGAAATCATGTAAGTTTGTCATATCTACATAGCTTTTCTTGGTGATTCTTCTCTCACATGTCAAGATTCCACCCCTCCTATAATTTGATTCAAAATCATATCAAATCTCCATATTTTCTCACTCTTTCTCTGTAATTCTCCATTCCTAGGGTTTTTGAGTCGAAAGGAATAAGAAAGCAGTGATTTTCTAGGGTTTTGATATGAGTTTGAGAATTTCAGATGTGGGCTATATTTTTAAGGTGTTTTCACACCTTAGGGTGAGTGGATACTTCCTTTAAGTATTACATTGCATGAAATTGGATAAAATCCACATTAATATGCAATTCCTTTCTATGTGACTACAAACTCTAAGCTGCCTTTCAATTCTAGCTTTTGCAAGATGATAGGAAATGAATTATTTCATTATTGTGAAGGATTTTGGATGATAAAATCATATTAGAAATGGATAAAAATAATCTAAAATAAAATTCTTAAAGTTATTATAGAGGTTATAAGAATATACTAAAATCTAGGGTTCTCCATTATGTCAAAAATTGTTGTATAATTGAATAGAGAAGTTTGTCTATATGAATCTCCTTTATTCTAAATGATTGTTTATTCTGAATGCATAGTACAAATATGTTAGATAATATCTTAAATTTCATTTCATGTTATTAGTGCTTGCTTAATATCTCAGTAAAGATGGTGATACCCTAGATGAATGGAAAGTTGGAAGTTTGCGATTAGACATCATGAAATTCAACTCATGTGATACTTTATCATTATAAATTCATTTATTCAAGGTTATTCTTGATGCATTATATTTTAGTGAATGGCATGGAAACCATATTTAAGTTCATGAGATAAATGAATTGTTGAGATTAGTCTTTATTCAGTGAAAGTTTATGATGTATTAAATCTTCATGTGAGTCACGTGATATGTGAGTGAGGCAAATGAAAGCCTAAGGATAGGGTAGTCAATGAATCATGTATTTTCATATTAGTGTTAATTAGTATGTGATGTGGTGTTATTTAATAGTTCAATTTGCGGTGCATGTTATGGATGATGTATAAAATGAAGTATTTACAAAGCTAAACTATGAAATGTTGATGTGATGATTGAACTGTGAACTTAAAGAGTGAGTTAAACTTTTAGATGCGCTAAACACTATAGATTCCTTACAGGAGGCCTACACTATAAGGAGGAAACATGCTTCCTGACTAGAGGTCTCACATAGGTTGAGGTAAGCTGGAGTGCACCAGTGGGGTGCGGGGGTCTAATCCAGTGAGGGTGAACTCATTAAATGATTGGTATCCAACATCAACTAGGGCTGCCGATGGTACTTGAGTTATGAAATGCATCAATTAGTGGACATCTTCAGTAGGTCCACTGGTGCACAACAAGCCTGAGGGCTTTGACTCATCACCTGAGTAGTTGAGAGGAGGAGTCTGAGATATCTGGCCACTCCCATTAGTTCCCGAGATGCAGACATGTAGATGCCAACTACAACCATGGTATTATAACTAAAGACTTAGGATCCCAAGCATGCTTCTAAGTCTTGTATAGTGAGAATGTAACTTGCTACAATTCTCATACATGTTTTGGCATACCTCATGTGGGTTCAGGGCATAATAAGATGAATGAGAGGTTAATCAAGTGTGTGCAATTATTCAATTTTCTTTGTATGTTTTTGAATTATTAGTTCTCTTTGTGATTAGTCAAACATGTTCAGATATTGATTCACCCTTCTAGATATCTAGAGTATCCTACCTTATTTATGTTTATGAATGATTAGTGCATTGATAGCTTGCTTATATTCTATTTGATATCAGTTTGTCAACAATATATATGTAATTATATAAGTGTTTTAAACTGTTTCTTTGAAGCACTCATTCACTGAGCAAGTAGGCTCACCCCTCTACTCAAAATTTTTAGGGAAACCATGTTGACATGAAGAATGTGAATGCAAGAGTAGATCTTCCACGATAAATAAGTATCAAATTAGTTATATTTTTTCGGTCATTTTCACTCTAGGTCCTTGTATAGAAGTGAGGGATTTGTAAATGATGATGTGTAAATTTGTTTCCATAACAATAGAGAATGCATATGATTATCATGTCATATGTACATGGAAGTGTGAGAAACAAAATAAATGTTTAGTATGTATCTTTATAGTTGAAATCATATTGGAGTAATCAAGTTTTAGTTTCCCTTGTAAAGATGTTTATGTGATTGAATGTGAGTATACAAGAGTTTGAAATAAAAAAAGAGAGTTTAGGGTGATCTTTGTATTATGTTAAATCCTCAACTTATGCCCTAATCTCATGATTAGTGGTAATCATGGGATGTAGATGTAACACTTATGAACTAACTAATTTGAATTAGATGATTGAAAATCCATTTCTATTTGGTGAAGTCCATGTTGGTCGACTAATAACAACTTTTTTAATAGATGTGTTTGCTAAAATAAGTTGTTGTGTGTGTGTGTGTGGAGGGGGTGATGTCTGATCTCTTTTCAAAAAAGTTAGGTCATGTTAGCAACTAAAACTTTCTAGACTCAAAATAATTCTTATCTAGCACAATTCATTCATCAATAAGAGTAGTGCACCCTGTTATTTCGCTCATTACCTCTTCACAAAAAGATATACAGATCCAACCTGAACTAGATTGTTAGTTTTCATCCAAGCCTTGTAGTTAGGTTTTTGATTAGATAAGTCACTCTAGTCTTGAATGATTGTGGAGGTTGTTTTCATATATGGACTGAAAACCTTATTTAGAGCACCTCTCATTTAGAGTGAGCATATGATACTCACAATAGGTAATTACTCATGTTCAACTTAATAGATATGGAATTCAATACCTTTTGACTGGTTGAGAAGGGATACAAGCTAATAATACTATTGTATTATGTAGATTTCTTGGGAGAAATGACAAAAGGAATATGATACTCAATTCATATTACTAACTAAGTGAGATGGTCATTTTGAAAAATACGATATAAAGTCAATCAACAAGGTTAGTTATCAACCCAAATTTTATCAGATTCTCAATAGTGTGGATCATCGAAATCATGATTAACTAGTAAATCAGATGCAATACAAAGGAAAGAAGGCTAAATAGAACAAATGAGTAGAGGAGAAACACTATGAGCTTCTATGATCTTCTTCTAGGTAGATGATTTCAATATACGATGAACTAATCTTACTCAACTAACATGAGGTGATTGAGAGGGGAGCAATGTGAAGATTCAAACTTTAGTAACTCTAGGGATCTGATACAATATTCAAACTCATAAAGAGATTAAGAGAACTGAGTTGGGAATTTGGAATGATCCAACATGCCTTGATGTGTTCTCTTGTCTTGTATTTATTATACGTCACTAAAATTTGGTTATGCAATCTCTTCACATATGTTTTGATAACATATTGGGCCCAATACTCATCACATCATGTGTGTTCTTCACATATGATTAGACGAACTTAGACAAATAAAAGGTTCAATACATTTATCCTAACACAAACATCTTTAGTATGCAAGGTCAAGGAGATAGAGTCAGGTTCCATTGTCTGAGTTGGGGGGCCCGAACCTCATTTATTAACCTAGACAAGGACTATTATTCCATGTGGTTTAGTTGATCAATTCACATCCATAGAACCCACATGTGAACGATCTTTCCAATGAGCTATTGATGCCACTGTGTAAGGAGTGGGACCTGATAGAGGATCCACTCAAATGGTACAGTACATGACGCATGTAATAATAAAGTAGCAAAAACAAAACCATTACAAAGTTACATGGCAATACATCTACAATTGTTCTTCACCATAAAAGGTAGCATGACATAATAAAAAAGTATACATCTAATAACATCTAAGGCCATTTGGAGAGGGAAACTTGGTCATTCCAAGCTATCGTTAAGTCCACTTCCTGTAAGTGATCTTCCTGAGTCATTATCTTGTAATGATCCTACACCTGGTGGTGTTGAGAACAAAAAAAAAGTAAAAGAAAGAAAAGGTATGTGTTAGAGAACTCCAAAGTATGCATATATAAATAATATTTGGGCATTGTCATGGGTTACAAGTACAAAAAGGGGTATATTTCTGAACAGAGGGGGCTATCAACATACAGATAAGCTCCTAAAGAAATATAAAAAAAATGAGGCATTAAAGAGTAATAGAGGATAATAAAGTATATTGCCTTTTATCAATGAATAATATAAAAAATAAAACAAGCATACATATACAAGATATACCACATATCTAAAATAGGGCCATAACACCATTCGATTATGGCCTAAAGAAAAATAAGAATGAAAACACACACTTCGGGTGGAATACACACACCATAATATATAAAAATATTTGTGTCCATGCATCACTACTTTAGATAAATAGTCAAACATCCATCATGCATAAATTGAGAAGAAAGATAAAATTTTCAGTCATATTTCAATTTCAAAGTAGCAAGGCAAGTGGGTCATAGAACCTACATTCAATCAAATTAGATGAACAGCATATGAAGGCCATAATTCCAAAATGAATAATAAGAAGAATAAAAAAGGATAATTGCCTCATTTTATGAAACTAGGAGTAATAGTCAACTATATGCCCAAACATAGATAAGAATTTGCACATACTTGATCTTCACAAGTAATGGCTAACTCAGTTGACATACTTTGGTCTAAAATGTAAAGTTTTCATCCTAAAAACACATTTGGTATGTTATTCAAACTAAAGTCAACATTTGTATTCATTCCTAATATTTATCACTTACCCTAACTCTGATCACCTTATCATATATTAGCATATGGATCTTATTAAGTGAACATGTGATCCATTATATCCCCATTTTAGTTCTATTATCTATTTTTCACATAAGTTAAAGCATATATGTATGGGTAATAATATGCATCTTTGAATTTTTATCTTGTAATGTCATTCTCACTCATGATCTCTTATTCTATTTTAATGTACATATCTAAATCAAAATAAATGTATATCCTAGATCCTTGTGCATTTCAAAATACTATCATCTGTGTACAAATACATATAAGTGCATCTAGGACTCTTGATGCATGAAAGGTATGACATTATTACTTTGGTTTTCATATTAATAACTACTACATTTCTGAATCGTCACTTACTTCATTTCCAACTCATACAATCTATATACATTGGTGATATATTTAAAACACTTAGATAATAGATAAAAATACAAACAATTAGTCTAACTTATACAAGTATTAACACATGTATATGTAAAAATGTATCACATATTTATATAGTTAATAAATAAAGCTACTTATTAGTATAGTTATAATGCATTGATTACTATGTATTAAAAATCTAAATCCTTCTATAAAAACCATATATATTAATAAGTTTCTACATTCCTAATTAACTTGCTCACTCATATATGTTATCATACACAAACTATTTTATGAACATGTATACACCTATATACTATAAAGTTAAATGGTCAAAAGACCTCAATAGATTTTCGATTATCGTTCCTAGAGTTAATAATCATTATTTAGTTAAGATCCTATACCTAATTACCTTCAATTATATTTGTAGTTGGATTCATATGTATAATGAAGCCTAGTTGGATTACGAATCTAAAATATGGGATCAAGGAAACTTACCTACAACTAGTAGAATTGGTCTTCAACAACCAATCTCCATCTTGGCAATAGGTGGTTCGTGGCAGACCTTAATGTGAAGAATTGAGAGTCTCCAGTGGTGGTTTGGTCGTCTCTAGACCCTTCACTAGCCACAATAGTTCCTGGCTACCTTAGATTTTATGCGCAAGGATAGAATGGCATCTAGATCATTCTAAGGTTGTTGCTTACAATCCATTTGTTGAAGAATCTACAGCATCAAGGTAGCGGTTGTGTGGCTTCATGGGGACAGTAGAAGCCACAGTTAGTAGTGTTGTAGTGCGACAAAGGGTTGGGGCAAGATAGGAATGGAAGAAGAAGAGGGTCGGATGATGGAAACGGTTGTCTAACTGGTTGTAATGCATGGAGGTGAAGAAAGGAGGGGTGTTTCAATTTTGGGTGCCAATAATGTCTTCTCTAGCCATGGCAGAAGGCAACATATCTTCCTCACTATCGTGGGCACTCAACTCAAGAATTAAGGAGGTCTGACGGCTGGGGCTAGGGTGATCAATGAACCCTATGGTTTAGGAATGCAGTTTAAAGATAGGAAAGGGAAGAAGATGCAAGGAGGAAAGGGTGAGGAGAAGAGAGGTCATCATTTCGGGTCGTGGTGGCTCCTATGTTGCATGTCAAGATGAAGTTGTAGTTGGGTTTGAAGGCATCATCGAACATGGAGGCAATACCAGATCACCATGAAGGTAGGTGAGAGTTGTAGAGGTAGTAGATTCTTTGGTCCAACCAAGGTCTGGCAGCCATAGGCTTGGCAAGATCTTGAAGGTGAGGCTTGCACAGTGCATACTCTACTCTGGTGATGAGGAGTAGAAAATAAATGAGAAGAAGAAGGATGGGAAGAAGAAGATGAAGATTAAGAAATGGAGTAGTGGGAGGATTTCCTACAATGTTCAATAGCCACGAGGATCCATGCATGGTGATATAACCAACCGAGACATTTCCCTCAGTTAGTCGACTGAAACTAGAAAGAAGAGTAGGGAGGTAAGAAAGGGCTTTGGGCCATTTGAGAGAGGACAAGAGGATCAAGGAGGAGGTGAGGAAGGACAAAGGAGAGACTGAGCAGGGGGGTCAGAGCAAATGGTAGGTTCGTAGTTAGAGATGGATAACCAATTGGGAGATAAATCAAAGATGATGACTTGTCATCCATGGGACCAAATCAAGGTGATCTAGTGTTGTTGCATGAGGAAAGGATACTATGTAACCACTTAGGTCTCCTTACTTAGGAAATTAATGGGATAAAAGGAATTAGGGCGTGATAGTATGAATATAATGAGAACTTTAGGGTAAACAGAGTTTTACATCGTTTATATCCATTAGACCTAAGTTATTCAGTATATTTTATTATTTATTCAATTGAATGGGTAAATGTTATCCAAAAAATGTCAAATTTACTAGGTGGAGTATTGAGATGCGAGGATTTCAAACTTGTCATTAATTTTAGCTTTTAAATATGTTTCATAGTAGATTTCACTACTAGTATAGCACACATATATTTAATCTATTTACTACTCTAAATTCTCACTTGTGACACTTTGACATATATTAACTCGATTTCCTTTATCTTATAATCCTAGGTGTATTTTAATGTGTCAATTTGGAACCAAGAAAATTATTTAGTATATTTGCACTTCAATTCTTATTATTGAATGTATCATGATTATTTTATCCTTTGTATACCATTTATACATGGAATTTATGAATACACCCCACTATTTGTCTGTGACTATTCCTAATGAACTTTGAATTAGATAAATGGGTACTAGCTATTAACATAATCAAATAGGGACCGGAATAAAGGAGGGTCAACCTTTGTACCTAGATTCAAGTATGTTACAACACTACACCCCTTAGAGAGGATTTTTTCCACAAAATCCATACATCTTTATCTAAGTATATATAGCTAGTTATGCTTCCCAACCCAATCATAGATTTCTATTTCACATAATATAATGAGTGGATCATAGTACACAACCCCATATCACACTTGTAGTCCAATCCTAAGGTGAAAATATATTACTACATGTATCAAGTCTCTGATGGTCTTCTCATATATGATGTAGTGAAAAGGATCATTGGCAGAGCACCTAGAGCTCACGACAGCAACAACAGTGCAAGAGCTGATTCCCCCAGGGATCGTGATCCCATTGGTGAATGGTGATGGTAGAGTAGTACATGTGGGGGTGTCTTCAATTTTATATTCATGCGGTGAGGTAAGCCACCTGACCCCGTCGATGCCCTACATGACCTCTACACCCCTAATGAACTCCTTCTCGGTGCTGGAGGGTCTGGACAGTGAAGGTCCACTGGATGAGGACACTCAGGCCGTTGTGGTTTCTTCTATGAGCAGGAAGAGAGGAGGACACACAGACAGGGGGAGACTAACATCTTCGAGAATCTGCAATTTAGGAAGAAGTGGAGCATCCACAAGTTCTCAACCTCACATGGAATGTGAGGGGGCATCCAGAACAAAGAAATAGAAGAAGATGAGGCAAACCATCCATTATTCTCATGCTTCTTTTGTGATGTGTCTAGACATAAAGATCTAAAGGTGCAATGACTAGAATAATAGGAAGTTCTTTCCACAGGGAAAAGGCTTTAATTCTAAAATCCAACAAGTGGATGATGGTAGGATTGCATTGGGATGGGACCCTGTGGTGTGGGATGTCCAGTGTATTGAGAAATATTACCAACTTATTGTTGCAAGCTACATTAATAGTGGTTGGCACTGTTTCATTAGTGTGGTCTATGGACTCAATAAATAAGTGAGAAAATGTAAGCTGTGGAATCTGATTTTAGCCACAACACAGCAGGTGGTCCCCCAGCTAGTGGTTGGGGTTTTTAATCATGTGAGGAAGTCTTCAAAGAATTATGGTGGCAAACCTATCCCTGACTCCATCCTTGATATATTCAACAATCATGTGGATGCAGCCAATCTGGTGGATCTAAATATGGATGGCAGCCTCATAACATGGTTGAATAAAAGAAGTACGTGCTATATAATCAACAGTCATCTTGATAGGGGGTTGGTGAATGCGACGTGGATAAATTATTTATATAAAATGTCCATCAGGTTGGGTGGTCACCCAAATAGTGACCACGCATGGATGAAGATTAGATTGGTGAATCAACTGTCACCTAATAGGATAACCAAATTCCTTAATCACTGGATGGAATGGTCAAGCTTTGAGAGAGTGATCAGAGAAGCTTGGGAAAATAGAGTGGAGGGCAACCCCCTTTTTATTATTGTTGAGAAGCTAAGAAGGGTGAAAGAGGCTCTAAAAACCTGGTCCAAGGACCTGACCGACCTGCCCTCTATGGTAAAGAAGGCTTCTGCAGATTACCAGGAGGCTGCTAGATTGATGAGAACTAACCCTCTGTAGGAGGATGCAATCCAAAGGGAAGATGCTACGACCAAGAGGCTACTGCAGCTTGAGAAAGCTGAAGAAATGATGTTCTGGCAGAGAAGCAGGATGAAGTAGATAAGATATGGTGATAGAAACACTAAAGTTTACCTTAGGGCCATGAAGAGAAACCATATGAGAGATTGTATTCATACCCTCATTGGGGAAGATGGTGTTACTATTAGTGGACCAGAGGAAGTAGCTAAGGAGGCTATAGATTACTTCAAAAATCATTACAACCAAAGTGGACACTCTACCCCTGGTGACCTTCTAGACTCAAGAGTCACAGATGAGATGAATAGAAAACTCTGTGGCCCTACCTCAGAGGAGGTGATTAAGGAAGTTTTCTTCTCTATTGGAGCCTCTAAAGTGCTTGGACATGATGGTTTTAATGCAATCTTTTTTCAAATGAATTGTCACACTATGAAGGATGATATTTGTAGGCTATGAGATGGTTAATTGTGGGAAGTACAATGGTGAGGAAAGTCAATCATTACTTCCTTAGGCTGATCCCAAAGAAGAATCTCCCTACTTCCTTATCTGATTACAAATTGATTGTCTTCTATTTAGTGCTTTACAAATCTTAGCTAAGTTGTTGGCTAGAAGGTTAAAGATGTTCCTCGCAGAGATCATATCCCCTAATCAATTTTCTTTTGTGAAAGGTCGCTCGATCTCTGACGGTGCATTGTTGTCTAGCGAGTTCCTTTTTAATTTCAACAACAAGAATAAGACTAAGGAAGCATGCATCAAGGTTGACCTAACTAAAGTATACAATCATGTTACTAGAATGCCTTATGGCGGGTGATGGATTCCATGGGGTTTTCAAGTAGATGGATTAGCCTCATGAGGCAATGTGTGGAGTCCACTTCTTTCTATGTGCTGATCAACATGGTTCACAAAGCTATGTTTTGGGCATCCAACGAGATGCATCATGCAGAACCCCTTTCCCCTTTGCTTTCCACACTGATCATGGAGGCTTTGACACACCTAATTCAGAGATCTGAAAATAATGATGAGTTGAAGGTTTTCAGTGTGTGTGGGACTCTTGTTCTCTCTCTCATGATTTATGATGATGATGTGCTCTTGTTCTTCACTGGGCATGCTAAACACTTGAAAGCATCTAGGAAGACTATGACTCGTTTTGACAGGCTTACAGGGCTATATATCAATGATATCAAATCTAATTTGTTCCTTTCTAGATCTTGCAATGCTATGAGGGGGCAGGTGGAGATAGATTCCCAACTGGAGTTGGGCATTTTCCCCACAAAATACCTTGGTGTACCCACTGGGGGAGGGAGAGGGTGTAGGAGAGACTACACTTTGCTTGTATATAATTTGAGGGAGACGGTGGACATATGAATGGGTCTGAACTTGTCTTTGGCTAGAAGGAATGTCCTCTCATACGCCCTGTGCTTTCTAGTAAAGTTTCTTTTTAGTGCAGGTATTCTATTATTCCTCCTTTCATCCTAGATAAAGAAGAAGCCATCTATAGTAATTTCTTGTGGGATGAGAGAGGACACACTATGGCCTAGTCTACCATGACCAGACCTTATCACCTTGGGGGGTCTCAATCTACCGGACCTTCAGCTGATAGCCCAAACTACATCCCATAAGAGGATCTTCGCCTTGTTATGTTGTAATGACCATCCTTGGTCTATTTGGATGAGGAGGTATGGTTCCTCGCTGGACTGCTACAGTCTAGCAGTGAGCTCGAGGACCTGGAGGTTCATGGAGAAGCTTTGGGAAGAGACCAAAGTAGAGTATGAGCATGTGGGTGACGCTTGGGTCTGTTCGCCCATCAAACTGTGGAACCTTCTAGTGATTGGCCCTCATGTTCCATGGGTCCAAATTATTTGGAATCTCTACCATGTCCCAAAATGGAGTTGCTCCATCTATAAGGGGATTATGGGTAAGTTGCCCAACTTAGACCGTCTGAAATAGTGGGGTTTGGCCACTCTGGATACCTGCCTGCTTTGCCGATGGCAAGGAGAGTCCCATGAGCATCTCCTACTGAGATGCCCTTTTGTTAGATACATATGGTGTAGGTCGACATTGAAGATGGGCTGGGGAGGAACCCCACCAGAAGGCCTGGATAGTAGCGTTGAGTGGATTCTCAGCCACACCAAGTCCAACCACTTGATGAGATGTTTTGCTGGCTTGTGTATTGCCTCTATTGTTTTTCATGCTTGTAAGGTGCACAACTCCAGGCTCCATGGAGGGGGAGTTAGGGACTCCTGTGATATTTTTGTTGATGTTGTAAATAGCCTGAAGGGTGTTTGTAAGGCCAGGCCCACCTTGATGAAGGGTCTGGACCACATGGTGAGGGTACATTGGGGTTTTTTAGCTAGCCCCCTTTGTATAGTATACAAGCTTTTCCCTATTCTTTTGAGTTTGATATTAATATTTTACCTTATCCAAAAAAAAGTTACACCAAAATCTAGGATTTTCTTAAAAAGGTTATATTCATTATGGTTACCTTCATTGTTATGGAGGTTTCACCACTCTCTTATGTGCTTGACATCACTTTCACAAGTTATCATGATTTTTTGCAACCTATCTTACTTATGTTCACCATCCTAGATAGGGGGTAAGTTAAATTCAAAACTAATTATAACTATGTAAGTAATGTTCATGATAATAAAATTTACAAGGCTTACCCATCGACCCTGGATAGGTGGTAGTTACATATGTATGAACTTAATACTAGATGCTACTCATGTATTACTTATTACAAACACTATTTACTTTAGATAGTCCAACGTTAAGTTACATTCCTAAAAGGATAAACCTCAACACTCTACCCCTTAAGAAGAGTAATCTATAACTTATTTAATCATCTAGAGGGGGGAAAATATGGATCAACAAGGTTTATATAAGTTCAAAACATATTCATCACACTCTGTACACCACATTTAGACCTAGGGTCTCAGGGTTGATCATGCTAGTCTAGGGTTTCCTCACAAAAAGGATATCTCCATTACTCAAACTTTCTTGATGGTGACTTGGTTCCAAAAGAATTGAAAAAAAATTGAAGCTTTTTTTGTACATATAATTGAATAATGAAAATAATTTTAGTGATAAAAGCTTTATGTTGAAAATCCAAAAATTGGTGCCAAAAATAGATTCGAGAACCAAATCACCCACCTTCCACAACACATATTCTATTATCCTATCAATACTTCATGTCAGAAAAGTGGTCTAATTCTTCAAACATGTAAAGGGGCATACAATCACATCTTTAATACATATGCACAAGAGGGATAAGGCTTCTTATAATGCATGTTCAACTTCTATCAAATCCTAATAGTGCATGACATCCACCAACCTACATGCATGAGGCACGACCATCTCAATGAGAATGATATACATGCCTTAGATAGATGGTCAAGGGGCATAGCTATGCTGATATACTACATGTTGTATCCAAGCATGTCGAATCATAATGTAACTAACTCAGATTATCACTTAATATTTAGGGAAACATCTAAATTCTAAACTTACTCAAGATTTTGTATTTTTCATTTATGCATGCTCAATTCTCCTAGTGGATGTATTTGAGCATGCTAGAAAACAAAACAACAATAAGGAAAGGGTTTGGATGAGACTTTCAGTTAAGCCTATATTTGAGTGTTCCAGTCAACCTATATTTTAGTCATGGACTATCCTCTCATAAGCCTGGGAAATAGATCTAATTACCAGGAGATTCAATCCCTATGTAGGGAGATTTGGTACTCCATGAAGGGTGTAGGGTTAACTAGGGTTCCTAAAAACTAAGTATCGACCACATAGTGGTTTGAAGAGTGCAAATCACCAAATTAGATAGGGACTAAAACCTTGTTTGGTATTCCACTATTCATGATTACATACATCTACTACATTGTAAAGGGTCACCTAAGTACCTAATCAAGGAACAATTTGAGAATAAATTGAAATAGTCAAGTCACCGACTGCTTAGGCTCTGATACCAAATTGTAAGAAGTGGTGCCAAATAGGGGATCCACTCAAATGGTACAATACAAGTGTCGTGTAATAATAAAGTAATAGAAACAAAACTATTACAAAGTTACATGGTAATGCATCTACAATTTTTCTTCACCATAAAAGGTGGCATGACAAAATAAAAAGGTATACATCAAATAACATCTAGCCTTATAGAGGTGAACTCTTCCATTCCAAAGTATCCTAAAGTCCACATCATGTAAGTGATCTTTTGGAATCATTGTCTTCTAATGCTCCTACACCAAGGTGGTGTTGAGAACAACACCCATCAAAAGAAATAAAAGGTATGTGTCAGAACATTCCTGAGTATCTGCATATAAATAATATTTGGGCATTGTCATCAGTTACAAGTACAAAAAGGGTACTCCCAAACAAGGAGGGGCTATCAATATATATATGTATGCTCCAAATAAATAATCAAAAGAATGAGGCATTAAAGAGTAACATAGCATAATAAAGTGTCCTTCCATTAATGGTCCATAATATCAAATATAAAACAATTGCATGCATACATGAGATAAACGATCTATCTAAAATAGGGCTATAACACCATTGGATTATGGCCTAAACAAAAATAAGGGTGGAAATTCACACCTCAGGAAGAATATGTGTTTCATAATATATAAAAGTAGTTGTGCCCATGCACCACTACTTTAGATAAATAGTCTAATATCTAACATACAAAAATTGAGAAGCAAGAGAAATTGTTCAATCATATTTTCAATACTAAGTAGCAAGGTAAGTGGGGTCATACACCATATGTACAATGAATTTAGATGAAAACTATGTGAATGTAAGAATTCCAAATGGAATAATAAGAAGAATCAAATATAGGATAATGGCATCATTTTAGGAAATTAGGAGTTATAGTAAATTAAATGACCAAACATAGATAGGGATTTGCACATACTTGATTTTCAAAACTAAGGGTTAACTCAGTTGATATACTTTGGTCCACAATAGTCAAGTTTTCATCCTAGAAATACACTAGGTATTTTAGTCAAACTAAAGTCAACATGTATATTCATTCCTAGTATAGCACAATATTTATCTCTTACCCTAATTGTGATCACCTTATGATATAATAGGATTTTGAATCTTAATAAGTGAACATATGATCCATTAGACCCCTATTTTAAAATGTATCCATTTTTTGTCATAAGTTAAAGTATATTTGAGTTACATATATGTATTGGTAATAATATGCATTCTTCAGTTTTGATCTTGTAATGTCATTCTCACTCATTATTTCTTATTCCATTTTAGTATACACATATAAATCTATTTCCTAGGCCCATGTGCATTTTGAAATACTATCATATGTGTGCAAATACATATATGTGCATCTAGGATTCTCGATGCATGAAAGATATGACATTATTACTTTGGTTTTCTTATTAATAACTGTGACATTTTTTAATCATCACTTATCCACTTTCCAACTCATACAAACATCTATATATATTAGTGCTATATGAAAACACTTACATAATTGATCAATATAGGTTATACTATCTTAGTATGCTCTAATTATCACTTAAAAGAGGTAAAAATACAAACAATTAGTCTATCTTATACAATTATGAGACATGTATATGTAAACATATATCATAGGGTTAGATGGTTAATAATCAAACTACTTATAAGGATAGTTATAAATCATTGCACTAGTACATAACCGGCCTTCAATGTCGGTTATTTAAGGCCTTTAGTGTCGGTTTCTAAGCGACACCTATGTGGCCGCCGCTAAAAGCCCAACCTTTACGCATCGGTTCTCAAACCGACGCCACAACCCTTCGTGCGCCACCGAAATGCTCCGAAAACACGCCAGCAGGGGGTATAGGCGTCAGTTATCCGCTAGGAAACCGACACTGAATCACCCACTAACACGGTCGTGCAGGCCAGCACGACCGTGGTGTCTGGTAAATCAACGTCGGTTACTAGTATGGCAACCGACATTGTAACCATATATCATTAGTTTTATACAGATATCCGACACGTATTTTATGTCTGGTCCGCTGCCACGGCCGTGCTGGCCAGCACGGCCGTGGTGTAGGGAAATTGACGTCGGTACTAGTAAGGAAACCGACACTATAACTGTATGTCGTCGGTTTTATACAAATAACCGACGCCGATGCTTTGATATTTTTTTTCCTGTCAGTCTGCAGACCTGCTGTGGCTGGTCGCAGGATGAGAAACCTGCAGTTCATTTATGAACTGCAGGTTTTACGACATCCATTGATATCAGCCAACAACAGGCCACAAACCTACAAAATTAACATGATGGACAAATTATTATATATGTGATCCACACTCATGTATAAGAAATTTAATTCATATTATTTTTTCATCACACACATGTAAAAACCATTAGCAACTTGCAGTTCCATTTATTTCATCTCTTTTCACATTCAGACACATGTAGAAACATTCATGTATTGATGATTTTCACACACATATATGACAATTCATAAAAATTCATTCACATTCACACAAAATTAATTATGATAACAAAGTTATTCTTTATTCATCATCATCATTGTCATCATCGTCATCAAAATCATATTGAAAAATTCCCACTCTTTGCAGGGCTTTTCCCCAATCTTCTCTTACAACATCTAATTCATCTCTCGTATAGGGAGCATGTACATTGAAACGCTTTGCACCTGTGTTGAAGTCCTCAGTTTTAAATACCTACAAAGAGAATGACGTACATACATAATTATAATAATATATAATAAGATTCATATATTTCATATTATCTAACGAGACTATGTATAATACATGTTGTATGTTATCGATTTCCAATACAACATGTTTGATGATTAGGTCCATAAATCACATCACAAAGTAGGAACATTCCCAGCCGTTGTCTTGTGTAGCACGCTATAAATTTCAAATATAAAAAATATTCAAAAATACAAATAAGCACACTTCACATAAATAATATATACATTGGAGTCAGGAAATTACTTTCACATTCTTCCAAATGAGTTGCAGATGTTTTTTCCAGGGGACCTTTCCTCCAGCTTTTTTGTACTCTTGTAAATCCCTATATATATGTTAATGTAACACATTAAATTGCATAATTAAATAGTAATGCAGTAACATATGTTAACATATATAAAAACATAAAATATTTCTCACGAGAATAATGGCCTTTTAATTGCATGTCCAAATACATCCAACTCACTCCCCGCAGGATCTAGATAATAGACGGTGAATGTCTTGGGGACAATAACTAATAACTCCCAATGCTTAGAACTACAAGTAAGAAAGTAGAAAATTAATAACTCAATATCCGCAATAAAAATGTAATTTTCTGAAGTCCAAATTACAAGCAAAGTAAACTTACTCGACATTGAATGGAGCTATTATCACCGTCTTATTATTTTTACCAAAATATTCAAAAGCATCACAACAGTATGAAGTAACTGAAACATGGTGTTTTTCTACAAGACTAATCAAAGATGGAACCAAAAATCCCACATAGGAAAACCCAAACTCTTTACATGTCTTGTATAAGTGGCTGCAAAACATGTATTATGTATGCATTAATATATAAGAAACCAGATTGCCGTATATAAAACAAGGTATATGGATGTATAAACCAGATTGTCATATGCATTAATTAATCTCACCATATCCACAGCTCTATCATAGATGTGTTCAACCATTCATACTTAAACAACTCCAAAATATCTTGTATAAATATGTTGTTTCTGAATGTTTGACCTGCATTAATACGTATCCAGAACTTCTATTACGTATGCATTAATACATATGCTAAACTTGTATAAATATATTGTTATCGTATAATTTACCTGCAACATTCTCCGGAATAGTAACATTTATAGGGCAATTTAGATTATGTTCGCCGATCCATACTGCCACACTCCTACAATTAGGACCTATTGAGGCGTGTAGGTCCTGTGGAAGCCAACTTGGTAGTCGAGGAGGTGGAGGCCGAGATGTAGCGGGTCTTGTCTTTCTTACCTGTATATATAATTTCATATCAATTGACTCGTATATATACACACTAACAAAGTAAAGTAATGAAAATTTATCATACAATATCAGTATAGAGGACATCCGCTTCAGGCCATAGTATCACTCCGCCTACTGCCTCACCAAGTGTTTCAACATCTGGGTGTGCATGAGGCAGTGCAAGATCCATCCAGCCAGTGAGTATATGTATGGGGCTCACACGTACCATGCCATCTGGTACTGGACTCCCATGAAACATGCACCCTTTAAGGGGTGGGTTAGCTGATGCATCTGCAACGATATATCGTTTCACTTTGTAGTTGGCATGGCTTCAACCCCTACAAATTTACGTAATTAAAGAATGTTATATGCATATATACACAAGCATATCATCTTAAACAGACTAGCTGTTATATATGCCATAAAAATACTTACAGAGGACGTGCTAGGTGGGTCTATAGGATTACTCCCAACCTCTGCAGTATGAGGAGTAGGAGAAGAGAGGTTTGCCACGGGTACTGTCTGACTGGCAGTCTGAGGTGCCTGCTGCCACTTGTGAAATGCTTCCTGGAGTCTTTTTTCAATTAAAGAATCTACCTATACATGGATAAAAGAAATGCTAGTTGCTGATTATTGAATTCCCTTTCACAATAACATTCTAAAATAAGACTAAGTTACCTCATCTTATGAAAGTCCCGCTTTTAGGACAGGTTTATGGTGGGATGGCCCAAAGAACGCTTTGATGCCCACACCAGCGTATGCACCCCTTACACGTCCAGGATGCTCTGGGTTACCCAGAGCAACTATCAGTTCATCCCTTATGCCTTGAGGGATGAACTTGCCTTCCTTCCTCTGCTCGTGCAGCTCCCGCTAAGAACCATAAAAAAAAATTCATAAGTAAACATAACAATAATCAATATCAATAGATTGCTCTAAGAGTTTGATTTTTACCATTTTTGCAGCAGCCTCAGCAGTTGCGGGCTTCGGTATCTCTCCCTTCTTGTTTTTCCTCCCAGCTATCCACATAACATGATGAGGCAGAGGTGCGGGAGCAGCAATAGAGGACTCTACAGTCTCTTGAGTAGCAGTAGGCTGAGTAGACTCAGCATGTAGTCTTTGGCGAACACCTGCATATCCTCTTGGACCCATTGTGTGGTCGTGCACATTCAGTGCACGCCTTGCTCATTGAGCATCACTCTAAGCCTAGTTAGTTAGCACGTTGATTTGGTTAGTAACACTAAAGGTTAATCTTGAATAGGTGAATACATAAAAATGTATATTAATTAAATTGGGAGTGGTGGCGCTTAATACCTTGAATTCATCTGTTTTTCTTTGGGTAACAAACTCCTCCCAGACTTTGGGGTCTAAGTAGTTCCATTGCTGTGTGGCTTCCTTCTTCCTATATTTATTTTTCAAAGTGAATACAAACAAAAATTATTAGTGTAAAGTTAGTGAAATACTGATCAATGTCTAGAATTGGAATCTATCAAGAACCTATTCTCAGCATCGCGTATGTAATCTCGAGTGAGATTGGTCCTATAGTTCCTTAGGACCCTCCCACAATGTTGCATCACACATTTACGATGCAACTTTTCATCTAGATCAAATATGCTCTGCAAATTAAATAGAATATATTACTATTAACTAGTATCCTAAAAATTAGTAATCTACACAAATAGAATTACAAATAATAATAACTCACACATAGTTCCTTCCATATGTGGTATTTCTTCTCCTTAGGAACTCTATGCCATGATTCTAGGATAACACTGCAATGGTTGCGAGTAAGAACCCCAAGATATGAAACAAATGAGTTGTGGTTCACTCCATATGGATTTCCTACCTGATCGAAATCCACAGCCAATTTGGGTCCATTGGCCCTTTGCTGTATTAACTTGTTCATCATTGTGCTGCCCCTCACTTTCTCAATTTTCTTTTGCTACTCATCAAGTGTTATAATTTCTTCAGGGGGTACATCACCAACCTAAAATTTGATAAAAAAACACACTTACATAATATAATTATAAATGAACATATAGGGATATATTCTTAAAACTTACATTTTCAGGTAGTGCAAGCACATCCTCACCCTCACGGTGATCATCAGCACGGTCCTAATCAGCCATCTGATACACGTATTAATACTTACACTTCAACAATTCATCACATTTGCAACATTATATACAAGTTCTAGCTTTATCACTCATACTCATCTTAATACTAAACTTCTAGGGTTTTCAAGAAGTCATCCTTTGTTCAACATCATAAGAATTACATAATTGTAAGAATATTGCCACCTCACACTGATCCTTATGTATATATCATATTCAATTTCAGTAAGACTCAACAAACACTTGTATAATTCATTCTAATACAATTCAAATATGATTTTATAATGTCAATTCAATTCCCAAGCATATTGACCACTGACATGATTTTTAGGCAATATTCACATGAAATAGCATAGTCATATATCCATAGAATTTCCCATGGATCGTCAATCAATATAGTATGCAGCATGGCTGGTCGAGTTAATCTAGGGAATACTCAACCGCCACTCCTCTCTATAGAGTTCAAACATCATTAAAAAATTAGGAAAGTTTAACAAGACGTCCAAAATGGAGTTTCCAAAACATAATTAAAATTTCAGATCAATTGGATATACCAATAAAAAGATAAAATTCAAATACTAGACTGCTATATTTCAGTTTGAATACATGGCCGATTGAGTTTATCTTGGGTAAAATCGGCCGACAAACAAGTCAAAAAATTCTTCCAACTAATATCTAATTTCTCCAAATCATGTACAAATTTCAAAACTTTTGAGTGGTTGAAGTAGTGAAGATGTAGCTTAAAACTACCTAGAATTCTAAAACTTGAACCGAAAGAGGATAAATAAATATAAAAGGTTATGCATAGATAAGCACATGAAGTACTTGTAGTGCAATATCCCACCCCAAATCCCCCACATTAACCCTGAATTGATATGTGAGTATGTTGTAAATGTGAGTAATATTGTGTAGAACAAAATGCAGTTTGTCATAGAATAATTCAGGTCAGGGGAAAACCTGATAATGGGCGTGCAGGGTGCTTCAACTGGAGGCCCTTCTAGCAGTTCGAAGAGGCGGCCCTACCGGATGCTTCAAGCGGCGACGCTGCTGGCTCCGTGCAGGTGGCAGTGCTGCTCCGTGCGGGCGACGATGCTGCTCCTTGCCGACGACGTTGTTGTGGGCGGCAGTGCTGCTCCGTGCGGGCGGCGCTGCTGCTCTGGTCGGGTGGTCTCCGGCAACAGCTGGCGGAAGCAGAGGCGGCGAGTGGCGGCAGTGTCAGAGGCGGAGGCGGTGTCGGAGGCGGAGGCAGAAGCAAAGGTGCGGGACAACAGCAGAATCGTCGGAGCAAAGGGAATCATCAGAGCGAAAACCCTAATTAGCGGAAATGAATGAAACATAAGAGGAAGAGGATGCCACGCTGTTAAGTTAACTATAGGTGTCGGTTGCTAAAAAACCGACAACACAAACTTTAAGTGTCGGTTTGCAACAAACCACTACCACTAAAGGGAGGTGAAAATTTTCACGGTTATTCACGCGAAAACACAATGGCGTCAGTTATTGTCCAAAACCGACGATAAAAAGTGAGCAAATTTCTATCTCACAGAAAACCTTTAGTTTTTGGTTCCTCTTTTAAAAACCGACGATGTATGTCAACTTTTGGAGGCAATTTTTTTCACTGGAAATTTTGGTTTTGGCGGTTACTTTTCGGTGTCAGTTTCTTATTAAGGAACCGACACTGAATAAAAGTGATACCCGTGTCTGGTCACCCTTCACAGATTGATGTCGACTTATTTTATACACCGACGCTAGATGTTTTAGGTGTCGGTTTATTATTACAACCGACACCAGAAAAAGTGACGTTATAAGCCATTTCTGTAGTAGTGTTGATTACTATGTATTAAAAATATAAATCCTTCTATTAACACCATATATATTAATCAATTTCTGTGATCCTAATTAAGTTGCTAGCTCATATATGTTATTATACATAGACTACTAAATGTACATTTATACACCTATATAGCATAAAGTTAAATGTTCAAAAGACCACAAAAGATTTTAGGTTCTCATTCTTGTAGTTAATAATCGTTGTTTAGTTGAGATTCTATTCATAATTACCTTCACTTATATTTGTAGTTGCATTCATATGTATTATGAAGCCTAGTTGGAGTACGAATATGAAATATGGTATCAAGGAGACTTACCTACAACTAGTTGAACCGGTCTTCAACAACCAGTATCCATCTTGGAAATAGGTGGTTGAGACAGACCTCGAGGTGAAGAATTGAGGGTCTTCCATGGTGGTTTGGTCGTCCTTAGAGCCTTCACTAGCCATAATAGTTCTTAGCAGCCCTGGCTTCTGTGTGCAAGGATAGAGTGGTGACTAGGTCATCCTTTAGACGTTGCTTGCACTCCACTTGTTAAAGGAATCACCGCATTAGGGTAGCAACTATGCGGTTTAATGGTTATAATAGAATCCATGATTGGCAATGTTGTATTGCCACAAAGGGATGATGAAAGATAGGAGGGGAGGAAGAAGAGGGTCATATTATGACAATCATTCTCTGACTGGTGGTGGCAGATGGAGGAGAAGTAAAGGAGGGGTGTTTCTATTCTAGGTGCCAACAAGGTCTTTGCTATCCATGGCAGAAGGTAGCACAGCTCCCCACTATTGTGGGCACTCGGCTCAAGAATAAGGGATGGCTGACGGTTGGGGCTAAGGTGACCACTGAGCACTAGGATTTAGGATCGTGTGATGAAGATAGGAAAGGGAAGAAGATGTGTGGAGGAAAAGAAGAGGAGGAGAGAGGTCATATTTTGGGTAGTGGTTGCTCCTGTGTTGTAGGTGGTGATGAAGTTGTAGATTGGGCTTGAAGGCATCATCGAATGTGGAGACAGAACCAAATCACCATGAAGGTAGGTGGCAGTTGCAGAGGTAGTAGCTTCTCTAGTCCAGCCAAGGTCTGTCAGCCATAGACTTCGCAGGAACTTGAAGTGAGGCTCGCATCATACAGACCCCACTCTGGTGATGAGGAGTATAAAAGGAAGGAGGAGGGAAGAAGAAGGAGATGTAGAATATAGGGAATAGTGAAGGAAGTCCTACAACATTCAATATCTACGAGGACCCATGTCACGTGATCTAACCAACTGATGACTTTCCCTCTATTAGTCAATGGGCACTAGAAAGAAGAGAAGGGAGGTCAGAAGGGCTTTGGGGCATTTGATAGTGTTTAAGAGGACTGTGGAGGAGGCAAGGAAGGGCATAGAAGAAATCGAGTAGGAGTGAAAAAATAGGCAACGAGTTTGTAGTCAGAGTTAGAGAACCATATTGGAGAGGACTCAAAGATGATTATTCGTCATCCATGGGACCAGATCAAGGTGATCATGTGTTGTTATATGAGGAAATGATACTATGTAACCACTGAGGTATCCTTACACTGATAATCAAAGGGTCATAAGGCATTAGGGCATGATAGTATGGAAATAATGGGAACTTTAGGGTAAGCAAAGTTTTATATTATTTATATCCATTAGACCTAAGTTATTCAATGCATTTCATTACTAACTCAATTGTATGGGTAAATGTTATCCACAGAATGTCAAATTTATGAGGTAGGTTGTTTGAGATGTGAGGAGTTTGAATTTGGCATAACATTTACCTTTCACTACGTTTCATATTAAATTTCACTTCTAATGTAATAAACATACATTTAATACTCGACTATAACACTTTCACACATATGAAGTCATTTCCTTTATCTTATAATTCTAGATGTATTTTAATGTGTCAATTTGGAAACAAGACCATTATTTAATGTATTTTCATTTCAATTCTTATAGTTGAATGTATCATGGTTATTTTATCTTTCTGATGCCATTTATATAGGGAATAAATGAATATATGATAATATTTGAGTGTGGCTATTCCTAGTGCATTTTGCATTAGGTAAATGGGTACTAGGTATTAAGATAATTGAATAGGGGCCTGGAACAAAGGAGGGTTCACCTTTGTACCTAGATTTGAGTATGTTATACACTAGTTGCTTTATCTATCAACCACTTACTCTAGTTTCAACAATACTTCTAATCAATGATACACTCTAGCTTTTTTGGCTTAGGGCTCTGATACATGCACCCTCAAATATAAACTTCATGAGCCTTGATGATTGTCTCTGTACCCTCCTTTGTGGTATTTATTTATGATTTTTTTATCCTTCAATTATCTAATGACTTGTGGTTCTTCTTTTTGAGCCTATAGTCTTGTGACTTCTCTAATTGTTTCATTTTCTCATAGATATGCATGACATGAGGTTTTGTAAGGAGCAAATTCTCGATGCCACATTGATCGAAGACCCCACCATTCACTCTAGGAGAATTCTAGTTGTATACCACATTGATCAAATACCCCACCATTCATACCTTCTTAATTAGATCTTACATACTATTCCATGCCACACAAGGATTACATATTCATGTGTTATTATTAAGTTTGTCTGTACTCTTGTATATTGGGATTAGTCTAACATTGTTTAAATGCATATTGGAAACCACCCATATTCCTATATAAAGACTATCCCTCTTGTCTATAATACAGACAATATATTCTCCACCTTCTCTCTGGAAACATGGTGTCTAAGTTGTGATGTTATATTCTTTGTTGTTATCACCGGTGACTTATTCCCTATAGTGTAAGTCAATTTTCTACATAAATCACCTCCGTGGAAGCATATCTACAATGGACATCATCTCCACTAGATCCATATCTTCTCTAGCCACTATTCCATCGAAGTCACCTCTATGGCAACATATCCCCACCAGAATCTACATCTTCTTTGGCCTCTTTCTCTCAGATGTCATCTTTATGGAAACATATCCATGGTGGAAATCATCTTCACCAGATCATTTTTCATGGAAATTATCTCCACTCTAGCCGCTTCATCCTTGTGCACTACATGTGCACAAATAGATCTAAAAAATCTCTATATCTAGAGTCATATCCAATTAAAGTAGATCTAGAGCCCTCTTCTTAGTCTGATAATACACCACATTGTTGTAAGGTTTCAGGGAAGGGGGTACATTGGAATAACAAGGATTCTCATCCCGAAATTCCCATTCCAACAGATCTATCATAGAAAAAAAAACTTATATATATATAAAAATAAAAGAAGTATAAAGGTGATACCTTTTTTCACAGTTGTTGTCCAACAACAATATACATATTTTGTTGGTGAAGATTCCATCTATCTACTAGATTAAAATCCAGTTGGAAATCGAGAGATCTGGATGGAGGAGAAAGGAACTGGATTGTCCTTCAAACAATATATTCTTATCGTCTAGTGGAAGATGTCCTCCAAATATTTGTAGATCATGCCTTAGCCTTTACTTCATCCACACAAATGAGGGAAGATGTGGTACACCACCTTGATCACCCTGTTGAAGAGGAATAAAAGTTGTGGATTTGCTAGTCATTCTGGAACTTCCTTTCTGCTCCTATCTTGGGTGGTATCCTTAGGGTTTCTATTTAGATGGAGAAAGAGAGGACATCTAAATTGTCTCACAAGTTGTCTCAAGAGTTGTGTCTTATCCTTTGGGACTTTCCCCCCTTTATATGGGAGAGTCATGGCCTTGGAAAAACCTAATTCCATTCCATTTCGCAATAGAAATCTTAAAGCCCCATTAAATTTTGAAAATTAGGGCACAATTTGTGATCGACCAATAACATATTGTGAACACTAGATCACAACAATTTATCACCCAATCATGACAGTCCAGACCTAGATCTGACTTGTTTTCCAATTTTATACTTTCTCTGTAACATTGTGACCACCCAATCAATTTCTATGAATGACTAATCACATGTATCCAGTGGAAATCTCGATCGATCAATTGACAACCAAGTGATCTATTAACCCAATCAATATGATCATCCGATCAAACAGTTTAGTCACTCAATCATAGAGTAAATTACATATTTATGATCCAGAATCATTATAATAATATGTCTGATTGTGAACTTCAATTCGTTTATGCATCCTTATAAGTGTGACCCATAACATTCCTAATTACATTGGTAGTGATGTTTAAAAGAATACAAGAAAAGGTTGATGTCTAGTTACAATTCATATCCATCCAAGTAAATGCAATGAGTTGGAGAACAACTACAACCTATAAATTGAACAATGTTGTCATCACTATATAATCCATGTTTCACATATATCCAGATTGAACTCAAGGCATGGAATGCCATTCTATTAATCATTCAATCTATTATCCTTGAACTTGAGTAGACTATTTGAAATATTATGAGATCAATATCATATATTGACGCACATGAGCATGGTCAGGCATTTCATAGTCTCACTTATCTGGTGGCCATGATATCATTGCTAATGGAGGGACAAATTCCATCTACATCACTCCCAGTCATCCTAAGATGTAGTAGTGCACTCAATCACGATGTTTTTGGCAACTTGTATTTTAGAGCACGTTGGGATACTCATCAAAGCATACAAAGCAACTTGTGATTGTTGTAGTGAATTTAGGTCTAAGGATCACAGTCAACACTTTCACATTGAGATATGACTTTGGCATGTCACTGCATGACTTCCATGTGTCAATCTCAAGGTGGGTCTAATCAATATGAGTTGTTCTATAACAAGTACCTATGCATCTTAGTTGATATCATATATCAGGACTAAAGAGACATAATCATACTCCCCATACATGCTAGTCTTGAGTATTATTGTTGTTCCTTGGTATCCACAATAATAAATGAATATGAACATAACAAAAATGAGTACTCTTATTATACATATGATCTCATGTTCTGGTACTAAACCCAAACCATATCTCATCGAGTCATATAATTCTTAGGGCATTATTAGATTTATTCATTATCTCAATATTGAAACAAACATAATAAATGGAATTGTCTTTTATTAATAATCAAATCAAGTACAAAGTATCATTATTACAATCATCACATGATGGCTCTAAGAGCATACAACCAATAGTCTCCCACTTGCGCTAGAGAGAATCACTCATGAATATAATTCCAAATGAGTTAACATGACCATCATGCTTTCGTTGTGAAAGTGCTTTTGTCAGGGGATCAACAATGTTGCTTTCAGTCAGTACTCTACAAATATTTTTATCTCCACGTTGTACAATCTCACATATGAGATGGAAATGCTTGATTATGTGATTGGAACACTGATGCGATCTGGGTTCCTTAGCTTGTACAATAAATCCATTGCTATCATAGTAAATCTCTATTGTGACTTCAACGTTAGGAACCACACCAAGTTCATTAATGAACTTCTTGATCCATATGGCTTCCTTTGTTGCATTTTTTACACTGGAGGCAACAATATATTCCCTACCTCTATTGTAGAATTAGTCATGGTCTCTTTCTTGGAACTTTTCCAGCTTACAACTACACCATTTAGACAAAACATGATTCTTGATTGCGATCTATAATCATCCTTGTAGATTTGAAAGCTTAAATTAGTGTAACCTTTTACAACTAACTCTTACTAACCTCCATACATTAGGAACCAATCCTTAGTTATTCTCAAGTACTTAAGGATGTTTTTACAACTATGTAGTGACCATTACCCAGATAAGACTGATACCTGCTTGTTATTCTCAAAGCATACGAGACATCTGGGAGCATATATATCATTGCATACATGAGAAATCCAGTTACCAAGGCATATGTATTCTTAGTCATGCGTACCCTCTCTTCCAAAGAGTTGGGGCATTGGGTTCTAGGTGAACATATTCCATGAGACATAGGTAAGTTTTCTCTCTTATAATTATGCATGCTGAACCTCTTTAGCACTTTGTCAATGTATGTACTTTGTCTCAGTTCAATAAGACTTTTAGATCTATCTCTATAGATATGATTCCTAGAATATAGGATCATTCATCTAAGTCCTCCATGCAGAAGGTATTATCCATCCATGTCTTAACCAATTGTAGTGTAGGTATGTCATTTCCCATTAATAGTATGTCATCTACATATAATATGGGAAATACAATCATACTCCCACTAACCTTCTTGTAAACACAAGGTTCATCTTCATTTTAGATAAATCCAAACTATTTGACTGTCTCATCAAAATGAAAATTCCATCTTGAAGATGCCTACTTCAATCAATAGATTTACCTTTGTATCTTACAGACTTTATTAGCTTCATTTGGAGAAATAAAACCTTTGGGATGTGTCATGTACACTTCTTCTAGAAGATTCCCATTAAGGAAAGCAATTTTGGCATCCATTTAAAAAATCTCATGGTCATGATAAGCTGCAAAGCAAGCATGATGCTAATAAATTTAACCATGGAAATTTAAGAAAAAGTTTCATCATAGTCAACACCTTGAACTTTGAAACCCTTTTGCAACCATTCTATCTTTGTAGGTTTGTACATTACAATCCATGATGGTCTTCTTCTTGAAGACCCACTTGTACCCTGTGGATTTTACTCCTTCAGGTGGATCCAACAAGGTCCATACCTTGTTCGTATACATGGAATTCATCTCAGATCTCATGGCCTCAAGGCATTACTCAAAATATGGTCCCTCAATAGCCTCATTGTAGGTGTTGATTTATCATATGCAATGACCAACACATCCTCTTCCTGAGTCATGAGAAATCCATATCTCTCTAGCTCAAGACATACCCTACTATACCTTTGAGGTTCATGTGTTATGACAGTGATTTGAGACTCCACATATATTTGTGGTTCCTATTGTTCCTTATCTACCTCCATAGGTTTAATGTAATCTTGAATTTCTTCAAGTTCTAATTTTCTCCATCTAGTTCCCCTAGATATAAATTTATTTTAGGGAATACAATAGTTTTGGAAACAAACACTATGCTGTCAGATGGAACATAGAAGTAGCAACCCTTAATTTCCTTAGGGTACCAAACAAAGATACATTTATCCTATTTGGGTCCAAGCTTTTCATAGAACAACTTGTTGACATAAGCTTCACATACCAAACTTTCATGAAAGAAATATTTGGATGTTTTCCATTCCATACAATATATGGTATCTTTACAACAGATTTGGACAACTCTCACTTAAGTGTAAACACAACAGTTTCTAGATCATGCCTCCAAAAAGAAATCAAAAGATAAACTAAAACTCATCATTGATTGTAACATGTCCAACAAGGTGCAATTCCTTATTTTTGACACACCATTATGGTGAGGTGTTCCAAGTGGAGTGGATTATTATACAATACCACAATCCCTTAGAAGGGCCTCAAACTCTTGGCTAATATATTCACCACCTTGATCTGATCAAAGTTCTTTAACTCTTTTACCAAGTTGATTATGTAATTCATTCATGAACCCCTTGAACTTTTCAAATGATTTCAATTTGTGTCTCATAAGATATAAACATATCCAAATCTACTAAAGAAGTCAACAAAAGTGATGAAGTACTGCTATCCACCTATAACACTTGTGCTAAAAGTTCCACACACATCAATATGTATGAGTCCTAATAGGTCACTTACTTTCTCACTATTTCTAGTGGAAGGTTCTTTTGTAATCTTTTCCAATAAACAAGATTTACATGTCTCTATTGATTCAACACTATAAGATTCTAGATAACCATATTGATGGAGTCTAGAAATGTGTTTCTCATTTATGTTCCCTAAACAAAACTACCAAAGATATGTTTTTCTTTAGGTATTGAGTTTTAACTTTTAAGTATTTATGTCAAAACTACCAAAGATATGTTTTTCTTGAGGTATTGAGTTTTAACTTTTAAGTATTTATGTTATATACATTTGTCTCAAGATCTAATAAATAAAGACCATAAGACTTGGGGGCACTACCATATAAGATATCATCTTTAGAAATGGAAATACCACCATTCTTATTAGAAACTCAAAACCATTCTTGTCCAAACGAAGTACATAAATAATGTTTCTATTTATGGCATACATAATGACAGTTATCTAACTCTATTACAACTGCACTGGGTAGAGATAAACAATATGCGCCTACTACAGTCTTGCTCCATTTTTAAAAGTGTAGTTCCAACTCCCCTTTGTTTAGAGGTCTACTCCTTTTTAGATCATGCATATTTGAACATATCTGAGATCCAAATATGATATCCAATATCTAAGATGAAAAAGTAGATAAGTTTATTTCAATAACATGAATACCTTAAGTGGAGATCTGTATCACCTACTTCTTGTTTGTTAGTTCCTAGAGGTAGGGAGGGAAACTTCTCTTCCAATGCCAATCTTGGTGGCAATGGCGACAATTTCCTCCCTTAGCCACTTGTCCTTTTTCGTTAGGTGTAGAAGACTTTTAGCTAGCTTTAGAACCTTTCTTAGATTTGTCTTTGTGACTTTATTTTCCCTGTACTGACCATCAGCATACAATTGGGCATGTCTTTCATTTTCTCCTTAGCAGTTTCAACATGAAAATGATCTTAGTTAATGGCTTATCAAAATTGATCATGTTGTATTCATGACAAATTGCTTGTACATCTGACAAAATTGTAGAATTACATATGTGGCCCACTTTTGATCTAAAGGAAATCCAGGTCTTACAAGGATTTCCACATACCCAATTAGCTTGAGTACATGGGGTCCAACTAAATCACCTTCTACCATTTTTCACTTAGATAGGGCCTTGGAACATCATATCTCTCTTTCCTTGCTTGATCTTGATACATGTTTCTGAGATGTGTTATCACCTCAATAACATCCATCCTATCATTTTTCTTCTGAAGCTCATGATTCATGGATCAAAGCATTACGCATTTGATGTCCATAACATCATTTGAATGGTTCTTGTTAGCATCCCTTTCCAGTCTAGTCTCATTAGGAGTTGGTTCATTAGGTACTAATGTGTCCAAGACATAGAGCTTGTTCATGAGTTAGAACAATCCTCAACATCCTAAACCAATTGTTAAAGTTATTTCCATTAAGTTTTTCTTTGTCAAGAATGGCATAGTGAAAATGGATCATTGATAGTGTTTTCTACTAATCTGCATAGAAGATATATTGCACGAGTGACTTGAAAATTGATTTTACTTCAAAAAATCTGATTAATTTAATATGGACTTTAATTAGTTACACTTCCACTATTTTGTTCAAATTAATATCCATCACTATTAATGTGAAAGATTACAATGAGAAATCTTCTAGTGAGCCAAGATCCAAAAATAATCAAGTCATTATTTAGCCAATTGCTAACACCCATAACTTAGTTACTAAGGTAGGTAAAAATTACCAACTGCATCTGTGAAATTCTTGGATAGATGGTTGCACAACTTCATGTCAATAATTCATCATATGAATTATATGCCATATTTATGCCACTAGGTACTTAATCATGTTAAGAAAACCTAGTCAAGTCCAACACAAGGCCAATACAATAAGTATTCACCCCACTTGGTAGGCACACACTTATTATCACACTTCTAAAAGGTAGATGATGCACCATGTTGGTGTGCCCACACTTGATCGAAAAGGTTTTCATGTGTCGCGTACTTGGAAGGCATATCCAAAATTAATATTATATTGATAGATATATATATCTACATATATACAATCACCATTACATATCTATTATCATACATATCATATACTATAACAATCACAACATATGATAAAACTTGATATGAAAACTAGTACAATAACTCAAGCCAACAAGTGTTGTAGAAAACCAACTAAGAGATTACATCTATATGTAATCCTAATGTTGCCTTTCTAAGGTTCTTGATTGTCTGATCAGGCAAGCTAATCAACCAAATAGAAGACCCTATTGGGCATATCTTGTGTTGTTGTTGATCCATCATCTTCTTTTGATCACAAACCCTCCAAGGACCATCCTCTTAGGTATGGGATTATGGTCTTCTCCTCCTTTCCACCATGGTCCATTAGTGATGATTTTACATCATCGTGTAATTGAATATTATTGTATGAAGAATGATAAATAGAGGCCCAACATGTAAGCTATATACATGCTACATGATGTTTTATTAAAATCAAAATCATGATATTACATATTTTAGATCACATCACAAGAAACCTAATTGCCATATCCACCCAAACAAAATGATTTTCAAGGTGTTGTATGATTCATGTAATATATATATATATATATATATATATATATATATATATATATATATAGTCAGTCTAGTGTACACTCGAGTGTACCGGAGGCACCGTACACCTCAGTCATTTCTGAAGATGCAATAAATTTTTGAAAAATCTAAACTGTTGATCTTCTTAATTATCATAAGAACATACTATATAATAAATTTTAGCTCAGTTGGACACTTATAGTTCGTGCATCTAAAGGAGGCAAAAATCATGAATTTCAAATTAGTTTTGTGCATCGATTTTGTTGTCCTTGGATGAGTGACTTACACTCATCCAAATAAGTTCAAATTTTGTATGTGACCTTATTTTATTGTAAACATAAAGATACATGGATTAAATTTTGGAAAAACATGGTCTAGATAGGAAAACACCATTGGTTGCACATCCTGATCTGTACACTCGAGTGTATTCTAGCCTGACTCTCTCTCTCTCTCACTATATATATATATATATATATATATATATATATATATATATTTGTGTGTGTGTGTGATATTAGGTGATTATGTTGATACAATTTTCACAATATTCATCCAAAGAATCAATGTGGTTCAAAACCTATGTCGACATTGAAAACATATGACATCAACTCTGATGTGGCTGTAGGGTTTTGGGGGAAGGGGTGCAACAAAATAACAAAAATATTCTTCCTCAAAATTCCCATGTCACATGATCCATCATACCTATAAAAGTCATGTATATAAAAATAAAGGAGGTATAAGGTTGATACCTTTGAACTCGCTTGTTTTCTAACAACAAGATACATCTTTTGTCAGTGAAGATCTCTATATACTAGATTTGAATCCAAGTTGGCAATCAAGAGATACAGATGGAGGAGACAGGATCTAGATTGTTCTCCAAATAACAACCTTTTGTTGTCTTATGAAAGATGTTATCCAAGCCTATGCACTTTGTACCTTGGCCTCTACTTTGTCTAGACAAATGAAGAAGGATGTGGTTCACCACTTTGGTCACCCTGTTGTAGAGGAATAGAAGTTGTGGACATGCTAGTCATCTCAGAACTTCCTTTCTTCTCCTATCTTGGGCGGAAGCCTAGGGTTTCTCTTTCTCTTAGAAAGAGAGTGGACATTCAATTGTCCCACAAATTGTTGGAAGAGTTGTGTCTCTCCCTTTGATATGTGCCCCCTTTATATAGGAGAGTGATTGGCTTGGAAAAACCTAATATCGATCACTTTCCTAATAGCAACCTTAAAAACTTGTTTAAAGATAAAAACTAGGACATATTTGTGTGATCGACTAATCACGTCTTGTTCTTGAACGATCACAATCCTTGTTTGAACGATCACATTTGTTGATCGATCGATCATGATAATCTAGATCTAGATCTGACTTGTTTTCCAATTTTAGACTTTTTATGTAACATTGTGGCCACCCCATCAGTTGGCATGGTTGACCGATCACATGTATCTAGTGGAAATATTAATCGATCAATTGATGATCAATTGATCTATTGACATGATCAATGTGATCAGCCAATCATACATTCTGGTCACTAGACCGTAGGGTAAATAACCATGTTTATGATTCAAAACATTGTAATAATATGTTTTATTGTGAACTTTAGTTCCATTATGCATCCTTGTGTGTGTGACCCCATAGGTTCCTAATTATGTTGGTAGTGATGTTCAAAACAACACAAGAAAAGATTAGTTTCTATCCACACTTCATTGCCACCCAAGTGAAAGGAATGAGTTGGAGAAAACTACAACTTATAAAGTGAATAATGTTGCAATGACCATATAATCCCTCTGTCATAGATATTTGGATTGAACTTGAGGTATGCAATGACATCCTCTTAGTTATTCAATCTATGTTCCTTGAATTGTAGCAGACTAGTTGAGATATTGTGAGCTCATATATCATATAATGACTCACATGTGCATGGCCATGCATTTCATAGTCTCTCTTATCAAGTGCTCAGGATATCACTTCTAATGGAGGGAAAATTCCATATACATAACTCTTAGTCATACCCAAGTTTCATAGTGCACCCAGTCACTACCTTTTTGGCAACTCATATTTCACAGCACGTTGAGCTAATGGTTAAAGCATACAAAATGATTTGTGATTAATGTAAACTACAGGTTTAAGGATTAGAGTCGCCGCTATTACATTGACATTTGACTCTGACATGTCACTACATGACTTCAATATGTCAATCTCAGGGTGAGTCTCTTCAATACAAATTGTTCTCTATGTAGTACCCACACATCTGAGTTGATATCTGATATCATGATAGAGACATAATCATGACTCACTATACATGCTAGCCTTGAGTATTGTTATTGTGCCATGGTATCCACAATAATAATCGACTTGGGGCATAATCATGACTCACCATACATGCTAGTCTTGAGTATTGTTATTGGGCCAAGGTATCCACAATAATAAGAATGAGTACTCTTATTATACATATGATCTCATGTTTAGGTGCTCAGCCCAAACCGTATGTCATCAAGTCATATAATTTTTAGAACAATATTAGGTTTATCCATTATCTCAATATTGAAGCAAACAAAATAAATGAAATTGCCTTTTATTAATAATCAAATCAAGTACAAAGTATCCCTATCAGAATCATCAGATGATGGATCTCATGGCATACAACCAATAGTTGCAGCCTACCTGCATTGTATCATGGGAGACAAAATGCCTCCACAACCTCTATCCACACCTCATCTTATCCATAACTTACTCATCACTTTGAGAAAACTAAATGTATGTAACTTCAACCAGTAGAGTCACAAGATCACTATCTGGTTCAAAGGTCTGGGGAAAGGGAAGCGTCTCACAAAAGGACCTCCCACTAATTATTATCTTCCAAAATAGGAAATAACATGATGCCAACCTCCTCTTCTCTCAATGGAATTAAATGGAGCCTCATATTGCTGATATCACATATCATCTGACTGGCTGCAAGTTGATTTGGAATCATTTTTCGCTAATATACTCTAACAATATCCAAGATGTATGACATGATGGTTGAAATGTTCAATCTTCATTAGGAAGAAAAGAGTCTACAACAATATTTTGGAGAAGTCACTTGTATCACAAAAGATCTAAACAATCTCCTCCCTATGTCCTTATATCCTATTAAACTCCAAAAGCAGTGCGATTAGATGACTGTCATCAAGTTTCTTTCTGGTCTTTGCAAGGAATACAACAAAGTTAGAAGCCATATTCAGTCAGGGACATTTCTTTCCTCCTTGGTAGAATTATATCAACATGTCCTCAAGCAAAACTCTTTAGCCAATCATATCACAATTCATCTACCTTTGTCTCTTACAACACCACCAATATATCTTCTAGAGAATGTGGGCATGGTGGGAGAGGATGAGGATGCTCTGGGGGTAGAGGATGACCCGAGTGTACTCATTGCGGCAAAAAGGGGCACTGGAGGGAGACATTTTACTCCATTCATGGTTTCCTATTTAGACTATTACTCCTGCTATCAATCCAACTATTGTTGAAGAATGTATCGAGCAAACATCTCATTAGATCAACATGAATGATGAAAATATATCAACTCCTTTGGATCCGATTATCCCAATAAGAATACCCACATCTTGATTCATACGTTCAGATTTTAGGCACGTCAAATTATTCTATAGCTTGCATAGCCGATCCAAAAACACATGTTTGTCATCCTAGATAACCAATACTTGTGCAACAAATCATATTACATGTATACCCAATCTTATTTACAATGTGTCCACCACAAGAGGTAGTACCTCTAATGTCACCATTGCAAATGGGCCTTCGATATCCATTTAGGGCATGGGACCATCTCACCCCTTCCTCATATCAATCTACCATCCACCCTTTGTATTCCTTCCTTTTCATTTCATTTAATGTCCATTTGTAAATAAATACCTCCAACCCTTTTAACCCAATCTATGTTTTATACATGACCTTTGGACAAAGGCAATGATTAGTGGTGGGTGTGAGGAAGCTGGTCTCTACTATCTTGAAAGCCTCTAAAGGCTTGTATGGCTATGTCTCCTTTGCACATCCATAGTCACCTTGGTCACTTATCTCTTGAGAAGCTTCACATTTTACATCCTAAATTTTTGTGTTTAGATATACTTGATTGTGAAGCTTGTCAACTAGGAAAGCACCATCGATCTAATTTTCCATCAGTAGATGTTATGTATGCAAAATCTATCTTTCATATTTCTTTCTCAGATGTTTGGGGACCTAGTAGGGTCTCCTTCAAACTGGATTTTTAGATTTTTTTTTTACTTTTACATGATTTTATCTCGTGAAAGATTGTTCTATTTTTTTTCTATTATGAACAATTTTTGTTTTGAAATCAAAACACAATTCTCCCAAAGTATTTGTGACACCCCATGCCAAAAAATGTGAGATTACTCAAAATAAATCCGCATAAGAAAGATTAACGAATATATTACTGGAAAATACTAAAAATTAAAACCATTTTCTTAAAACTTCCAAACAGCAAGAACCTTCACATATAAGTCCTTTCATGCCTCAAAGCATATACAAGGCATGCTATCAACATGTTATCGAAGAATTGTTCCAGAACATATATACACATGATTCCTACACATATGTACATAATAGGTATACAAGCCAAACACAAAGAAATCATGTTCACAAAATATCTACAAATTGTTCCTAAAGACCCGAGTGTATAGGTACAACTCTAGGACTCTATCAACAAAAGACATCCAACAACATAGCCAACCTCGTCAGCTACTGGCCCTCCTACTGCTCCTCAACCTCCGCTACACAATTTCTACCTCTTCGTGCTCATAAACCTAAAAAGGGTGTGGGAAATCCATAGGGTGAGATTCCAAATCTCAGTGGGAGATATAACTCACACCAACTCTATTATTATCACAAACAAGGTAAACTAAGAAGCAATAAAGTTATAGCGAAGTGAAGTAGGTAATGATCATTAACAGGATGAGCAATTACTATTGAATTATGAAACATCTTAATAATTTAAAAGGGATATGACGAACATGTATATTTCCTATCAATAACATTGTATAAATATCAAGCAAGGCCTCATCCAGTGTTTATGTATTTTGATCCTTCACAAGTATACTACATGACTGATTATGCATTTTATTATGTCCTGAGGATTCGAGTTGTACCACCCAAATCTAACTGACCACTTGATAAGTCAAAATCAGTGCCATACAAGGTCTAATGGAATAGGAGGAATCCAAAACCTCACCTTCCTCAGTAAGTACGAGTGAACATGTAGTGACATCATAAGTCAACTGCTTCCAGCAACATATAGTCTAGTTGTGCATATTTAGCCCACCTCGATACATGTCACAATGCTAGTGAGTTACGACCACATGCGTACTCTTCCAGGTTATTACTTGCAGCCAATCCTATGATACATGTCATGGAGATATGATCCAAGACACTCTTCCAGGTATGGATCATAGCCAATCCTGTAATACAAATACATTCAGGACACAAGGAGATACCTCAACTTGCACCCCACATATTCAACAATATGTGTTCTGAGTTAAACTCATTTCACCATTCAGCAAGTACTGACATTGAATGGATCTATGGAATAGGGCAAACCTATAGGATTAGGTTCCACTTGATTAATTAGGTTATTTAAGCATCATCTTTTAGCATCAATCAAGTTACAAAGTACAACCTATAAACAATTTCTATATAAACAAGACATGACACATCACCAACACATACTGAAAAACATAAGGACCTCATCATCTCTTTATGTCTATCCTTGAACCTGTATCCATCACAAAGACCACATATCTTGAGGTGACAAACCCTCCTCTCATCACTGAGGAAATCATCCCATGCAAGGAAATAAGCCATAATTTGGTCATAGGACCATTTTTCCCCTTCAAGGGTGTCAACATCACTTTATACCTCATAAGGTCCATTCAAATAGATCATAACCACCATAGCTCATACCTGGCTATGTACATCAACTGATATTACCTGCATGGTTAGAAATTGATAACAAAAAAAACAATACATCATCAACACCATCATCTCCTAGGACTCATGCCATACATTTTACATCATTAGAATTAGGGTTTTTCATTTAATCAGTTAGGGTTTACAAGTTTGGATCAACAACCGCCCTTATATTATCACTTTCATCATCATTATGATGTGTGTTATGAAATAAAGAAACATGGTTCTCAACATCATTCGTACAACTTATCCATAGGGTATCACATCATACCATGTGACCTTAGCATCAACATGGTGTAACTTAAATAACATCACAAAGCATTGATTAGGGTTTACAACATAGGATATCGGATTATCCCTCAATGTGTCAAGCAACCACACTAAGAGGGTTATCAGTTTAGGGTATACTAGATGAGCAACCTGAGTGTCATCCTACCAACACATGAGGGTGTATCAGTTAAGCATCGCCATATAGGTGTATTGGGAAATGATACTTCAAGGAAAGTCTAGTCAGCCAACCCCTCCTATCGGGCAACGTCAACACATGGTGTGATGGGCATCAAGGGTAACATGCAATTCCCTAGTGTATCAAGCAACTTAGGATTATAGAGATGCTTTTAAGACATGATGGATTGTCAAGGGATATCGAACATCAACCCTGTGACGTCCCGGGATTTTGATTTCTCCAAACCCTATTGGGAATGAGATGTCAAAATCCGAAAACATCATCCAATCATATCAGAAAGCGATGCGGAAGCATAATACGCATACATGAACATACAACCATAACATTCTCAACATTCAACATGTAAATTTATACAATATGAATTATTACAACATGATTTACAGTTACATATTGAATGAAATTCTACAAGTCTGGACATGTATGCTAACAGGATCTTAGACAATAGGTACAACCTGGACAACTGCTCACTTCCCGTCTCTTATCCCAAGCTAGCTCTGAACCTAAAACATACGTGAAACAACGAATCAACACACAAGGTGTTGTCCACATGGGTAGAAAGATACATACTAATATGCTTGCATAATTGAAATAATCTTGAGAAAGAAAGAGTAAAAGAAAACATTATTTAAAGCGATAATCAGGTAAACACATTTTTAGATGCCTTTTGATGTGTTTGTACTACTAAGTGGTGTCACACTTCATTTTTCCCCGCCCCTTGGGCTATGGGGACCGAGTGTCGACCTTATATTCAGAGGGGAGAGAGAGAGATGTCGCACTTCATTTTTCCCCGCCCCTTGGGCTATGGGGACCGAGTGCCGACCTTATATTTAGAGGAAGAGAGAGAGAGAGAGGATTGAGGGAGAGAGAGAGAGAGATCATATATCCACTCAGTAGCTACAAACCATCCATATTCTTTTATGTTCTATAATGTTTTGCAGAACATATACTACTAATACACATCCAAGAATTTATATGCAAACACAAGCATCCAAAGTACATCATATCATTATGCATTCATGAAAACTAGTCTTATACTTAATAAAACCCACGTACCTGAGTTTAGAGATTTCTAACTTATTCTTGATCATCTAGAAGTCTGGTCATCACCTGATTAAGAGAAGACCACATACTATCATCAGATTCTCATCATCTTAACCCTAGCGGTGTTCATTAGGGTTTATATTATCTCATTAGGATATTCCAACGTTTACTTGCATTGTTGTCTTATATTTATATTAATGATGTCATTTTCCAGATTATGATCCATTATCTGAATACTAGGTTCCATATTCTATTTTTGTGCACATATTAACCCTAGGTTACATCATTAACCTAGATTAGGGTTTTATAACATGCATTAAGATTCATCTTCATATACCATAGATTTTGTTCATCATGATGATCTCATAATTAAATCTGAGGTTCAATATACTGATATAAGCTTACTCTGTGAATTTCATCATTTATTGAGCATGTGTGCATTAATTGCATTTTATTAGGGTTATCAGCCCTGATTAGACATATTAAGCAAATTACATGATTTCTTACATCAACATGACCATAACTGATATTATATGCATCACAAACATAATTAGGAGTCTACTGACATGTTCTCATAATTTTAGGCCATTGTTTACTATTTATTATCCATGAAACAACTATATATCATCTTACATGATATTGCTAAGATTAGTTCATCAAAAGACTGATATTATGGTTTCATATTGTTCTACTAATTTTTCTGAGAATAACGATACCTTGTTTGCATTTTTCTGATAATCGAGCTAATTACTGTGATTTAATGAAGATCTAAGCATTTACTGAATTATTACCTTTTCTGGCCAATCACGTGTCGCCACGTGGCATAAGAGAGTCTGCATTGATCCCGGTTCTGTTGGTTTTCCTTGGTTCAGCCAAGTCGGTCTGGTTCAAGGGATTGGACCCAGTTCATCTTGGTCTGACCTTGGATTTGGTTCAGGGCTCCCTTCCCTTTCGTGTTCTCGCGGACCATTGCTCTGTGTAGGGCACGCAAGCGCCGCCTCCCGGTCAGGGCCCGATGGGCAGCCGACTGAGATGAGGTGCTTTGCATCATCTTCTTAGACTACCATAGGCTCCGACGACTTCTGCCCGCACCTGCTCGCCGCCGCTAGGATCTGTTCAGCAAAGGCGCTGTTGCACAGCTCACCTCCGACAAGCAATAGAGCATCGCCTCCTCCTCATGATATGCGGCTCTCTCTCTCTGACTGCCTCCATTGAAGCGACTGCTCCGCCCAAGGCACTTCCGCTATGTCTCCTTCTTCCTCTGCGTCCATGACTCAGGCGCCACTGACTGCGTTCTCAAGCATCGTCATGGCTTGAGCAAGGAGGAACGGCGATCGTGGGAGCTAGGTTTCAGTGGTTCTCCTGATCCCGCGCCGCCGCCGCGAGGGTTGCTTCTGCAACGAATCGGCTGCCTCCCAGTCTTCCTCCATCTATGTGTCGGTCTCTCTGGCTCTCCTATGGTGGTGGTCCTTCTCCAGTGAGTCGTCTGTGCGAGCACTCCTGCTCAGCACCGCCATCGGGCGTGAGTCCACGGGCGAGCCGTCGAGCTACTTCCATGGCAGAACCAGGGGGTACCTCACCGCCTTCAACAGGGCTCTCATCACCTAGCTAGCAAGCTATCACCAGTTTTTCTTTGCTCCTCATGCCTTCTATTGGAAGATCAAGAGGAGGGCTCCTCCTCCAAGGTCGGCTGCTGCTTGCAGCTATGGAGAAAGGAGAAGGAGATGAAGGTTGGTCTCCCTTATCAGAGAATTCCGTGGACACTGTGAGTGGTCGGGAGGGAGACGATGGAGAAGGTGGGCATGAGAACTACAGTCAAATGGTAACCATAGGTACCCAACGCCAATTGAAAGTATTATCAGTTCAAGATGTTGCGCAGGTCATGGGTTTTCCAACAAATTCCCGTAGACTATTTCACCTTTATCAAATCGCTGCTACACCCCCAACAACCCTCTTATGCTCCTCAATTTTTGGAGGTTGAGAATGACCTGGTCCTGGATCTATGGCTGGTGGATTGCAAGGTGCCGCATAGCCAAGAGACTGATAGAGTAAGGACTGCATGACATAAAATATATACCTAAGTACTATATATTCAAAGGGCCAAGGTCCAATCATATGACATCACCAATGTCTTCCAAATCAATTATTTCATAAGAGTACTATGGTCAAAACAATTACCAAGTTATTCATCATAAACCTCAATTCTCATGAATTTATCACTTGAGTTTGTGGAGACTAATAAATTGGCCTTGACCTCGTAAGTGTTCAAATATTACTTACCTAAACATTAATTTGCTTCATCTACTTCCCTTGATTAATCTTATCATGTAATAAAACTTCAAATAAGATCAAAGTACTCTTGTTAGGTCCAACCTAACTAAATTCTTTAAGTATCCAAATTCCAGGTCATCACAAACCCTTCCCAAGGAGTGATGGCCAGAGTTTGATGGGAAACACTCTCAACACAACACACCCCCAACCATAATGTTCAATCCCCACATAACCACACATCAACAACGCCTCCTCCAATGTGTAATGATATGTCTCAAGATCTAATGGTTGAACAACCCAGATCATGATGAACAACTTCTCCAAACATAGCAACGTCCATCTTCTATCGTTCTAGATGTTACCAAGCCATGATGGCCATCATCAAAGCATGTCGATCTAAGCCTCCCAAAGGTTGTGACGACCTATCACAAAGGGTGACGGTCAGTGGAGTCACTGGTCGTGATGGCCACCCAAGGCATATCGGCCTACCATACATATCAACCTCATTATCTTCCACCTTAGGACATTGTTACAAGCAAGGCAACAAAGAGTAACACAAGGGTAGAAACTAAGCAAGATTCCTCTTCAACATCACTCAAAACTACCAAGAAGAGCTAGTAACATGCAAGATATAACGAGCCAAAGATAAAGAGCAAAGATAGCAAGTAAAGGGTGATAATAAAAAAAGAGGGTTTAGAGTTATATAACCCACCTCACAGATCACCACCAAGCTCCAAGCTTCATGAGCTCAATGTAGAAGAAGATCCTCCAAGCTCGATCACCACAACATCTCCAAGATAGAAGATGGAACCAACGAAAAGAGAGCATGAGAGGGGAAAGAAAGTAACCAAGGTATATGGACGAGAAGAATAAAGAAAGAGAGAATGAGGAGCTAAGGAGCATGGCTTACCAAGGTAGAGGATGAAGAGAGCACCACAAGCATGGGACTCTTCCTCCAAGCTCCAAGGGAGAGACTCCTCTAGCTCAAGGTCATCCACCAAAGAGGGAAAGCAAGGATAACCAAAAGGGGTCTCTTGCATGGAGGGAAAGAGGTATATATACAAGAGGGATGAGAGAGAGAAAAAGGGGAAGGTGTCACCATGAGAAAGATCCACATGCAACACCATGCAATAAGGTGATAAGATCTCTGTCTCGTCCACTTGGTCACCTAAGATGGTCAAGGTCGATACACACATCTACTCACTTCACAAATTGATAGGGGTAAACCCTAGGTACCATGAACTGATAGGATGTACCTCAAGACACCCACAAACCGATAGGATGTCCCTCAAGACATCCACAAACCGATACAAGGCCTCTTGAAGCCTCTCAAGCTTGACACAACACTCCTAGGTGTAAGACACACCTCAAATATGTGTCCAAAACACCACCAAGGATCTCACCACACAACAAAAGTCCAAACAAGGTGCCCATCTCTTTATCTTTCCTCTAGATGATGGCAAGAGATATTAGGAAAACTCTAGAGGTGGAAATTTTGCACATCAACCCCTATCCTAGATAAATTGCAATTTGCACCAAACCTCTCCACAAAACATAGACATCAACCAAACAATCTCAAACCAGGAACTCCAAGCTTCCAACATGCCCAAATTACATATTAGATGATTAGAGCAAGGACCTAAGCAACATACTTAAGCAAACTAAATAGGTTTATCCCAAAATGTGGGTCAGGGTCCTTACAAGCCATAAACCCCTAACATGGATTTTGCCCCTAAAATCCTAAGAAAAATGAGAGGGATACTTCCTCCTCATCTCTTCTTCAAGCTCCCACTTGGCTTCCTCAACACCATGATGATGCCAAAGAACCTTCACAAGCACAAGGTCCTTCCTCTTCATGTTCTTCACTCTCCATTTGAGGATCAATACTGGACCTTTCCACATAGGTCATATCCTCATTAAGCTCCACCTCCATAGGCTGCAACACTAACTCTATATCCAAATGACTCTTTCTCAACATACTGACATGAAACACTAGATGTAATCTGTGCAACTTAGGTGGAAACTCCAACCAGTAAGACTCCTTCCCAACCCATGGCATCAATGGGTAAGGTCCCATATACATGGGAGTCAACTTACCCTTCTTCCCAAACCTCTAAACACTATTCCAAGGAGAGACCTTTAGATATACCTTGTCTCCCACTTGGAACTCCAAGGGTCTACAATGATTATCTGCATACAACTTCTATCTATCATGTGCTGCTTTCAACTACCATTGTATCACCTTGATCTTCTCTATCGTCAACTGTACAAGCTTAGGACAAAGAAGATGATACTCACTTGTTTCATACCAGCACAATGGAGATCTACAACGTCTCCCATACAATGCCTCATATGGTGCCATGTCAATTCTACTATGATAGTTGTTGTTGTAGGCAAACTCTATCAAACTGAGATGTACATCTCAACTTCCTAAAAACTGAAGGACACAAGCCCTCAACAAATCCTCCAAGGTTTGAATAGTCCTTTTAGATTGACCATCTGTCTATAGGTGAAAAGTGACACTAAACTTCAACTGCGTACTCAAAGTGGTGTGCAATCATTCCCAAAAGCAACTTGTGAATTGAGGACCTCTATCAGACATGATAGTTGTTGGAACACCGTGTAAACGTACTATCTCATCAACATAGACTTGGGCAAGCTTCTCTGTTGTGAACATTATCTTTACGGGAAGAAAATGTGCTGACTTGGTCAACCTATCAACAATCACCCAAATGGAATCATAACCTTTGTCTATCCTAGGTATACCAACCACAAAGTCTATAGTTACATGATACCACTTCCATTGAGGTATAGGTAATGGTTGCAATGTTCCTACACGCTTTTTATGTTCAACTTTGGCTTGTTGACATACTACACATCTTGCAAGGAACTCATCTACATCTTTCTTTAATCCTGTCCACTGGTACATATCCTTTAAATTGTGGTACATCTTGGTACTACCTGTATGCATAACATAAATAGACGAATGAGCCTCTTCCTTAGATTATTAGCATCAGGAACCACTATCTTATTATGGTAACAAATTGTTCCATCATCTGACTCGTGGAAGCCATCACACTTCTCACTGCCAAACTCTGATTAAACATGTTGTATCACATTATCCGTCTATTGTGCCTCTCTTATCTTCTATCTCAGCATAGGCTTTACCTATAGATATGCCAACAATCCAGCTAGCAAGGAGACTTCCAACTTGAAATTCATCTGACGTAAGGAGACCAACATGTCTCTCTTATGGAACATCAAAGAACTCAACTGGACTTTATCCATGGATGAAGATGAAGACTTCCCACTCAACGCGTCTGCCATGAAATTCACTTTTCTTGAGTGATAATCAATCATGCAATCGTAGTCTTTGATCAACTCCATCCAACGACGTTGCCTCATATTCAACTCCTATTGTGAAAAGACAGACTTTAGGTTCTTGTAATTCATGAAGATTTGACACTTCTCCCCATACTTGTAGTATCTCCAAATCTTCAAAGCATGGACTACCACTGCTAACTCCAGATCATGGGTTAGATAATTTTCCTTATGTTTATTAAGCTGTCAGGAAGCAAACAAAACCACTTGCTTGTCTTGCATCAACACACAGCTCAAACCATTCCTAGATGCATTGCAAAAGATGATGTATCATTTTCCTTGCTCAGGAAAAACCAGAACCGGTGCATTCATTAGTTTCTCCTTCAACATTTGAAAAGAACATTGACACATGTCATCACTTGTGGGTTGACCACTGCCTCCGTCTAAATCATGGCATGGAATCTAGCTGTTGCCTATTGTTGCCCCAATCCTCTGTTTCCCTGAGCAGATGATCCAGCCTATGATGGTTAGCCACATCCTTGTCCTCCTTCACCACTGTTTTGTTGTCTTTGTGAGCCCTATTGACTCTACCTCAATTGTTGGGTCACTTCTTCACCCCTCATGGGACATTCTCACCTCATATTTCCAATCTTCCTACACTTCTGGCAAGCCCAGTTCCCATACTATGGCCTAGATGGCCCTGTCACCGATGTTGATGCAACACTTTGGGATCCTACGAGCAGAAAACTGACCTCTTCCCTTACTTGGTGACCACTATGTCGAAGCACTAAACTCTATGATACTGGCAGTGTAGAAAATCTCGACTTCTTAAAGCCTCCTGATGACTGCCCCTGAGACTCTGCAGACCTCTTCTTGGTACTTTCCTATCTCTTCTCCTTCACCAACCACTCTATCCTCCAAACAGACTCCACAAACATGGAAAAACTCTCTCAATTCTCCAAAGTAGCAGCTGGGGTAGACAAGTTAGCATTCAACCCCTTCTCAAAATGAAGTATCCGCTCAACCTCTGTGGCATCCATGTGAGGATAGAATCTCAACAACTCCATAAATATTGTTTCATACTTGTTGATCATTATGGATCCCTATCCAATCCTCTCAAACTGGCTGATCTTCTCTTCAAGATACATCTAAGAAAAGTACTGACTAAAAAAATCACGTCAGAACTCCTCCCAACTGACCATAAAACTAAGTCTCTTCTCCTCCTCTATGGCCCATCAATGGCTAGTACTTCCCTTTAGAAGGTACACTGTGTGCTTCACCTTATCCTTTTTAGGGATACTAAGGATCTTGAAGGCCTTCTCAAGCTTAGACAACCATAGATCCACATCTGCAAGGTCAGTTGTCCCCACATACTCAACTACTCCAACACGACGAAGCTGCTCAAAAGTCTTCCCAGTTCCTAAAGATTTAGTATGAGGAACCGGTACCCTAGGATGAAGTACAGGCATCATGTCCGCCATATGAGTCATAGTAACCACAAACTGCCCAAAAAGAGATTGAAAGATAGGTTTTCTATCATGGTTGAGTTAAACTGGGGGACTTCAGGCACCCAATCTTCTCGTGCCTAGTTCCTTGCACCACTACCTGGTGTTGCAACAGTGCTCTTAGTAGCATGTTCTTCATGTTCTCCAGACATCTTTAAGCTTTCTCTTCTTCTTCTTCTTCTTCTACATAAGTAGAAGTGACTATAAGATAGACAGGAGGACACTAGAATAGACACAAACCCTAGTCCTAGGTCCCTGTAGACTCACCAAACCTAAAGCTCTGATACCACCAAATGTGATTCCCCGCACCACACAAAGCGAGATTACTAAAAACAAAACCTCGAAAGAAATATTAACGAATAGATTACTGGAAAACACTAAAAATTAAAACCATTTTTTGAAAACTGCCAAACAACAAGAAACTTCACATATAAGTCCATTCATACCTCAAAGCATATACAAGGCATGCTATCAACCTGTTATCGAAGAACTATTCCAGACCATATATACACATGATTCCTACATTTCTGTACATAACAGGTATACAATCCAACCACATAAAGAAAGTGTGTCCACAAAACATCTACAAAACATTCCCAAAGACTCAAGTGTATAGGAATGATTCTAGGACTGTATCAGCAAAAGACATCAAGCAACATAGCCAACCTCGTCAGCTATTTGCCCTCCTACTGCTCCTCAACCTCCACTTCATGATCTCTACCTCTTCATGTTCGTCCACCTAAAAAGGGTGTGAGAATCCCATGGGGTGAGATTCCAAATTTCAGCGAGAGATATAACTCACCACCAACTCTATTATTATCACATATAAGGTAAACTAAGTAGTAGTAAAGTTATAGTGAAGTGAAGCAGGTAATGATCATTAACAGGAAGAGAAATTACTATTGAATTATGAAACATCTTAATAATTTAAAAGGAATATTAAGAACATGTATATTTTCTATCAACAACATTGTATAAAGATTAGCAAGGCCTCATCTAATGTTTATATATTTTGATCCTACACAAGTATACTACACGGCTGATTATGCATTTTATTATGCCTCGAGGATTTGAGTTGTACCACCCAAATCCAACTGACCACTTGATAAGTCAAAATTGGTTCCATACAAGGTCTAATGGAAGAGCCGAAATCCATGACCTCACCTTCCTCGGTTAGTATGAGTGAACACAAAATGACATCATAAGTCAACTGCTCCCAGTGACATATAGTCTAGCTGTGCAGATTTAGCCCACCACGGTATAGGTCATGACACTAGTGAGTTACGACTGTAGAAGTACTCTTCTAGGATATGACTTGCAACCAATCCTGTGATACATAACATGGATCTATTGTCTAAAGTTGTACTCTTCTAGGTATGGCTCATACCCAATCCTGTGATACATATACATTCTGGACATAAGGAGATACCTCAACTTGCACCCCACATATTCAACAATATGTGTTCAGAGTTAAACTCATTTCACCATTCAGCAAGTACTGACACTGAATGGATCTATGGCATAGGTAAAACCTATATGATTAGGTTTCACTTTATTAATTAGGTTATTTAAGCATCTTTCAGCATCAATCAAGTTACAATGTACAACCTCTAAACAATTTCTACATAAACAAGGCATGACACATCACCAACACATATTGAATCACATAAGGACCTCATCATCTCTTTATGTTTGTCTTTCAACCTGTGTCCATCACAAGGACCACATATCTTGGGGTGACAACCCCTCCTCTCATCACTGAGAAAATCATCCCATGCAAGGAAATAAACCATCATTAGGTCATAGGACCATTTATTCCCCTTCAAGGGTGTCAACATCACTTTATGCATAACAAGGCCCATTCAAACATATCATAACTACCATACCTCATACCTATCTATGTACATCAACTGATATTACATGCATGGTTAAAAATAGATAACACAAAAAAACAATACATCATCAACACCATCATCTCCTAGGACTCATGTCATACATTTTACATCATTAGAATTAGGGTTTTCCATTTAATCAGATAGGGTTTATAAGGTTGGATCAACAACCAACCTTAGATTATCACTTTCATCCTCATTATGAGGTGTGTTATGAAATAAAGAAACATGGTTCTCAACATCATTCGTACAACTTCTCCATAGGGTATCACATCATACCATGTAACCATAGCATCAACATGGTTTAACTTAAACACCATCACAAAGCATTGATTAGAGTTTACAACATAGGATATCAAATTATCCCTCAATATGTCAGGAAACCACACCAAGTGGGTTATCGGTTTAGGGTACACTAGGTGAGCAACCTGGGTGTCGGCCTACCAACACAGTAGGGTGTATCAGTTAAGCATCACCATATAGGTGTATCGGGCAACGATACTTCAAGGAAAGGGTGTCGGCCAACCCCTCCTATCGGGAAACATCAACACATGGTGTGATGGGCATCAAGGGTAATGGGCAACACCCTAGTGTATCGGGAAACTAAGGATTTTATGATGCGTCTAATTTGTGATGCGCTATCAGGGGATATTGAGCATCAACCCTTCTCAAGGCATGACAGATAGAGCTTGATGAGAAACTCTCTCAATGCAACATGCCCCCAACCATAAAATTTGATCCCCCCATCACCGCACATCGCCAATGCCTCCTCCAATGTGTAATGATCTGTCTCAATACCTAACAGTTGAACAACCTAGATTGTGACGACCAAATTCTCCAAACATAGCAGCATCTATCTTCTATCATTCTAGGTGTTACCAAGCCATGACGACCATCAAAAAAGCATGTCAACCTAATCCTCCCAAAGGTTGTGATGACCTATCACAAAGGGTGACAGTCAGTGGCGTCACAGGTCGTGATGGCCACCCAAGGCATATTGACCTAGTATACATATCAGCCTCGTCATCTTCTACCTTAGGACAACGTTACAAGTAAGGCAAGAAAGGGTAACACAAGGGTAGAAACTAAGCAAGATTCCTCTTATTTAAAACAACACTCAAAACTACCAACAAGAGCTACTAACATGCAAGATATATTGAGCCAAAGATAAAGAGCAAAGATAGCAAGTAAAGGGTGATAATAACATAGAGGATTTAGAGTTATATAACCCACCTCAAGGATCACCACCAAGCTCCAAGCTTCATAAGATCAAGGTATAAGAAGATCCTTTAAGCTCGATTACCACAACACCTCTAAGGGAGAAGATGGAACCAAGGTTAAGAGAGCATGAGAGAGAAAATAAAGTAACAAGGTCCATGCTTGAGAAGCAGAAAGAAAGAGAGAAAGAGGAGATAAGGATCATGGCTTACCAAGGTAGAGGATGAAGAGAACACCACAAGCATGGGACTCATCCTCCAAGATCCAAGGAAGAGACTCCTCTAGCTCAAGGTCGTCCACCAAAGAGGGAAAGCAAGGATAACCAAATGGGTTCTCTTGCATGGAGGGAAAGAGGTATATACACAAGAGGGATGAGAGAAAGAGCAAGGGGAAGGTGTCACCACCTTAGAACCCTAGGTGACACTTGTCCACAAGAAAGAGCCACATGCAACACCATGCAACAAGGTGATAAGATCTATGTCTCTCCCACTTGGTCACCTAAGATGGCCAAGGCTGATACACACATCTACTCACTTCACAAATAGATAGGAGTAAACCCTAGGTACCACAAACCGATAGTGTGACGCCCCACACCACAACGAAATGAGATTACTAAAAACAAACCCTAACAATTTATTAGTAGAAAACACTAAAAATTAAAACCTTTTTTGCAGAAAACCACCAAATAGCAAGAACCTTTACACATGAGTACTTTCATGCCTCAAAGCATCCAAAAAACATGTTGTCAACCTGTAATGAAAGAATTGTTCCAGAACATATATACATCATTCCATCAATTCTGATATACAACAAGCACATAAAGAGAACACATTTGCAAAATACCTACAAAACGTTTCCCAAGGACCCTAGTGTATAGGTATGACTCTAGGACTTTATCAACAAAGAAAACCAGTAGCACTTCCAACCTTATCGGCTACTACTCCTCTGGATGCTTCTCAACCTCCTCTGCATGATCTCTACCTCCCCATGCTCATCCACCCAAAAAGGTTGTTAACCAAATGGAGTGAGACACACAGTCCCAGTGAGAGATATAACTCTCCACCAACTCTATTATTATCACAGATACGATAAATTGAAAAATAGCATAAATAACAGAAAGAACAATTACTGATGAATTATGAAACATCTTAATAATTTAAAAGGAATATGAAGAATATGTATATTCTCTATCAACAACATGATATAAAGATCAATCAAGGCCTCAATCAATGTTTATGTATTTTACCCTATACAATTATACTACACGGCTGATTATGTATTCATTATGCCCTGAGGATTTGAATCATACCATCCAAATCTAACTGACCATTATATGAATATATAGTCGAGTCAGTGCCATACAAGGTCTAATGGAAGATCTAGAATCCACGACCTCACCTTCCTCAGTCAGCATGAGTAAACATGCTATGACATCATGAGTCATCTGCTTCCAGTGACATTTTAGTCTAACTGTGCATATTTAGCCCACCTTGGTACAAGTCATGACAATAGAGAAATTGAGCTACAACTTACAACAATGCTCTTCCAGGTATGACTTACAATCAATCATTTGATACCATTCTAGGTATGACATACAGTCAATCCTATGATACAATTCTAGGAATGACATACAGTCAATCCTGTATTGCAATTCCTTTCAGGATACAAGGTGGTATTCCAACTTGCACCCTGCATATTCAACAATATGCATTCTGAGTTAAACTCATTTCACCATTCAATACATGCTGACACTGAATGGATCTATGGCACATGGCATCTGCACTATTAGATTTCACTTGATCAATTAGATCAATTTCACACCTTAAAGCATCAATCAAGTCACAATGTATAACACCTAAACAAGATCTACATAAACCAAGGTATTACTCATTACCAGAACATATTGAATCACATCATCACTTTATGCCTGTTATCACTTATATGTCCATCTCAAGGACCAATGTCCATCACAAGGACCACATGTCCATCACAAGGACCAACTGTCCATCACAAGGACCACATGTCCATCATAAGGACCAATGTCCATCACATCATAACTACCATAGCTCGTTCCTGGCTACCTGATTAGGGTTTACAAGGTTGGATCATCAACCATCTTTAGATCATCACTTCCCTTGTCATTATGAGATGTTTTATAAGACATAGACGCATGTTTCTCGTTATCATTATAAAACATGTTAAGAGGTATAGCTTTCAACATCATACACATGATTACACCATAGGGTATCACATCACACCATGTAACCCTAGAATCAACAAGATGCAACACTACACCACATAGGGGTATCGATTAGGGTTAGGGTATCGGCCACCACACTAAGGTAGTGTATCGGCCACCATACTAAGGTAGGGTATTGGTGAACCCTAGATATTGGGCAACCAACCTAGGTAGAGTATTGGCCTACCAACTCAAAGATGAGTATTAATTTATCATCACTTGTATCGGGCTCACCACCTCAATGAGAGGGTTTCGGCCAAGACACAACAAAGGGTATCGGCCAAGAGGTACCTGAAGAAGGTGTATTAGTTATACCATCTCTTAAGGTATCAACCTCACCATCCCTTAGGGTATCAGCCTCTTCTTTAACCAAGGGTATCAGCCTACCCATCCATCTAGGGTATCGGCCTACCCACTCACTAGGGTATCGGCCTACCCACTCACTAGGGTATCACCCTACCCACTCACTAAGGTATAGGCCTATGTACCCCATAGGATATCGACCATTGGGGTTGGTGATATCGGTTGAACCACAAGTTAGGCACTTCTCACCTCTAAAGAAGGTGTGTTGGATAAGGAGTATCGGTTTGTAAGGTGTATCGATTTATACATGTATCGGATTAGGTTTTCCTAAGTTAGCTTCCATACTCAACTAAAAGCATCAAGGTTCAACACTTTTCTTCACTAGCCATCACGAGATCATGAAAAACCCCATTATAAGATGTGTATTGGTCTAGACAAGGCATGTCAGTTTGCATGCATATCAATTAGCATACCATATTGGTTTACACAAGAGCATATCAGTTTGTTCATCCTCTACCTCAAGATGATGATACTACCAAGGCAAAGAAAGGAACGTTTCATGGCAACAACTTGACAAGGTTCTCTTCCCAAAAATAGAACATAAATCTACCAAGAGAGCTACTAGTATGTAAGCAAAGACAAACTAAGTGCAACAAGCAAGATAACAAGTAGAAAAGTGATAATAACAAGGTAGGGTTAGAGTTATATAACACGCCTCAAGAACAACCACCAAGCTCTAAGCTCCAAGGTCAAGCTCCAAGCTTCCCAAGCTCAAGGTAGAAGAAGGTCCTCCTAGCTCAATCTCCACCACACCTCCAAGAAGGAAGATAGGACCATGCTCAAGTAAGCAAAAGAGAGAAAAGAAGGTACCAAGGTCCATGGTTGAGAAGAAGAAAGAATAAGAAAAGGAAAGCTAGAAAACCATGGCTTACTAAGGAAAAAGATGAAAGAGAGCACCACAAGCTTATAACTCACCCACCAATCTCTAAGGGAGAGGGTTATTCAAGTTCAAGGTCGGCCACCAAGGAGAGCAAGCAAGGATTGCTAAAAGGGTTCACTTGCATGAGAAGGAAGAGGTATATATACATGGCCGAAGAGAGAGAAAACAAGGGAAAGGTGTCACCACCTTAGAACCCTAGAAGACACTTGTCCAAGAAGAAGGGACACATGCCACACCAAGCAACAAGGTGATAGGACCTATGGATCGCTAACTTGTCCACTAAGGAAGGTCAAGGTCGACACACCCTTCCACCCCCTTCACAAACTGATAGGGATGAAACCCTAGGTCATAAGCCGATATGGCACTCCTCTAGAGTCACCATAGCCTGATATGGTAATTCTCAAGGTGCCCGATAGGATGTCTTTAAAGACACCCTCAACCAATACCAAGCCTCCTTAAGGCAACCTCAAACTCATACAAGGCCTCACTAAGGCTCTCAAGCCCGAGATAACGCTCTAAAGAGCAAAGCACACCTCAAACATGTGCATAAAACATCACCAAGGATGTCATCACTCAACCAAGGTCAAAACAAGGTGCCCAATACTTTCTCTCTCCTCTAGATGATACCAAGAGAGAGAATAAACACTCTAAAGGTGGAAAACTTGCACATCAATCCTCACACTGGGTAGATTGCAAGTTTGTACTAATACCTCACCACAAAGCACAAGCATCAAGCAACAAGCCGAAACCAGGAGCATGAACCTCTAGCATGCCCTAATTACATCTTAGATAATTAGAGCAAGGGGCTAAGAAACATGTTTAAGAAAAACAAACATGGTTAGCCCAAAACATGGGTTAGGGTCCTTACAAGCCATAAACCCCTAATAGGGATTTCACCCCTGAAATCCTAAGAGAAAAGAGAAGGGTACTTCCTCCTCATCTCCTCTTTGAGTTCCCACGTGGCTTCCTCAACACAATGATGATGCCAAAGAACCTTCACAAGAACAAGGTCTTTCCTCTTCAACTTCTTCACCCTCTAATCAAGGATCAACACTGGACCTTCCACATAGGTCACATCCTCATCAAGCTCCACCTCCAAAGGCTATAACACTATCTCTATATCTAGATGACACTTCCTCAACATACTGACATGGAACATTGGATGCAACCTTTGCAACTCAGGTGGCAACTCCAACTTATAGGCTACCTTCCCAACACATGCCACAACTGAGTAAGGTCCCATAAACTTGGGAACCAACTTACCCTTCCTTCAAAGCTTCAAAACACCTTTCTAGAGAGAGACCTTTAGATATACTATATCTCCCACTTGGAACTCCAAAGGTCTGTGACGATTGTCTGCATATGACTTCTATCTGTCTTGTGCTATTTTTAACTATTATTGTATCACTTTGATCTTCTCCATCATCTACTGCACAAGTTTAGGACCTAGAAGATGATACTCTCTTATCTCATACAAACATAACAGAGACCTACAATGTCTCCCATACAATGCCTCATATGGTGCTATGCCAATACTTCTCTGATAGCTATTATTGTAGGCAAACTCTATCAAACTGAGGTGTATATCCCAACTTCCTGAGAACTGAAGAACTCAAGCCCTCAATAGATCTTCCCAGATCTAAATGGTCCTTTAATAATGACCATCTATCTATGACTGGAAAAAATTACTGAACTTCAACTACGTACCCAAAGCTATATGTAGTCACTCCCAAAAATGACTTGTAAATTGAGGACCTCTATTAGATACGATAGTAGATGGGACACTATGCAAACACACTATCTCATCAACATAGACTGGAGCACGCTTTTCTATTGTGAACATTGTCTTCATGGGGAGGAAATGTGCTAACTTGGTCAATATATCAAAGATCACCCAAATGGAATCATAACTTTTGGTTGTCCTAGGCAGACCAACCACAAAGTCCATAGTTACATGATCCCATTTCCACTGAGGTATAGGCAACAGTTGTAACATCCTTGTAGGCTTCTGATGCTCAGCTTTGACGTTCTAACACACAAAACATCTTGTAATGAACTTAGCTACATCTCTCTTCTATCCTGGCCACCAATACATATCCTTTAAATTGTGGTACATCTTCGTACTAACTGGATGCATAGCATACATATATGTATGAGCCTCTTCCAATACCATCTTCCTTAGATTATCCGCATCAGGAACTACTGTCCTATGATTATAACACACTATCCAGTCTTCTGCCTCATGCAAACCATCACACTTCTCACTGACGAACTCTGATCTAATTTGTTGTATCACAAGATTTGTCTGTTGAGCTTCCTTGATCTCCTGTCTCTGCATAGGCATCACTTGTAACTATGCTAACAAACCAGCTAACAAAGATACCTCCAACATGACATTCATCTGATACAAGGAGACCAACATGTCTCACTTGTGACACATCAAAGAACTCAATTGGCCTCTGTCCATAAATGAAGATTTCCTACTCAAGGCGTCTTCCATGACATTTGCCTTTTTTGGATGATAATCAATCATGCAATCATAATCTTTGATCAATTCCATCCAACGGCGTTGCCTTATATTCAACTCCTGTTGTGAGAAGATATACTTCATGTTCTTGTGATCTATGAAGATCTGACACTTTTCCCCATACATACAAATAAGTAGATGAATAAATAGAAATCAGTTGATGAACTAATATAAATCAGTAGATGATTAATTAATTCCTGAATCAGTACATAAATAAATACAAATAGTAGATGAATAAATACAGATCAGTTGATAAATAAAGTTAAATCAGTTGATAAATAAAGTTAAAACCATTGTAGCTAACTCCAGATGATGGGTTGGATAATTCTCCTCAATTTCTTAAGCTATCGAGAAGCAAAAGAAACCACTTGCTTGTCCTGCATCAACACACACCCCAAACCATGCCTGGATGCATCACAAAAGACAATGTATCCTTTTCCTTGCTCAGGAAAAATCAACTTCTCCTTCAATGTCTGAAAGGCTTGTTGACACCTGTCATCCCAAACAAATGGCACATCCTTCCTTGTCAACTTAGTTAGGGGTAGGGCAATAGCACTGAAGTTCTTAATGAACCTCCGGTAGTAGCCCGCCAAACCTAGGAAACTATGCACTTCTGTCAGCATCTTCGGCTTCTCCCATTATATCACAAACTCTACCTTCTTAGGGTCCACTCATACTCCTACAGATATAACATGCCCCAAGAAAGCTACCTCCCTCAACCATAACTCACACTTGCTGAATTTAGCATAGATTTGGTGTTGTTTCAACATTGTCAATGTCTGACACAGATGTTGTTCTTTCTGTTGATTGTCCTGACTATATTTCAAAATGTCATCTATAAAGACAACCACAAACTAATCAAAGAACAACCAGAACACCCTATTCATCAAATCCATGAACACTACCGGTGCATTGGTTAGCCCAAACGGCATAACCATGAATTCGTAGTGACCATACCTCATCCTAAAAGCTGACTTTGGTATGTCATCCTCCTTGATCCTCAACTACAGATAGCCTAACCACATATCTATATTTGAGAAAATTGTCACACCACACAATTGAACAAACAAGTCATCTATCCTCGACAAGGGATACTTATTCTTTATCGTGCCCTTATTCAATTGCCTATAATCTATGCACAACCTCATAGACCCATCCTTCTTCTTAACAAACAACACTGGAGCACCCCACAGTGACATACTCAGCCTGATGAAACATTTGTCAACCAGTTCTTGCAATTGTCTCTTCAACTCTTCCATCTCTGTCGGTGCCATCCTATATGGTGTTTGAGATATGGGTTGCATACCAGGAACTCGATTGATCTTAAAATCACTCTCACAAGGTGGCGAAACACTTGGAAACTCTTTAGGGAACATATCCTCAAACTCTCTAACCACCGACACTTCCTAGATACTAAGACTCCTCACCTTAGTAACCACCACATGTGCCAAAAATGCCTCACAACCTTATCTCAGAAGTTTCCTTACCACCATAGCTGAAACAAGACACGTCGAGAGAATCTTCCTATCTCCTTGGAAGATCCAAGTCTCACTACTGTTTACAAACATCACTTGCTTGGAACTACAATCCAAAACTACTCTATACTTCTCTAGAGTATCCATTCTAAGGATCACATCGAATCCATGCATGTCAAGTGGTATAAGTTTCACTTGAATGTTGTGTCCCGAGAAAGAGAGAACACATGAAGCACACACATCCTACAACACTATAGAACCAACCAATGAGGTTTCTAGCAGCAAGCTATTCTTTCTACGACTAATGGGCAAAAGAGCAATTACTAAGCACTTCTCATGTGATAAAAGAGTACATATTACCTAGGTCAACCAAAATAGATATAAAGCAAGAAGAAGACAAATCAGAATGAAATAACTCCATCTGACCTGTTACCACTAGGGGATTGACCACTGCCTTCGGTTGACTCAAGGCGTAGATTCTAGCCATTTCCTATTGTCGCCCCTATCCTCTGCTTCCCTGAGCAGATGATCCAGCTTGGTATGCTTGGACACGTCCTCATCCTCCTGTACTACTATTGCTCTGTTGTCTCTGTGACCCCTGTTGGCTCTGCCTCGGTTGCTGACTCACTTCATCTAGATAGAACTACCAGGTATGGCCAACTTGTCCACACTTATAACACATTTTTTTCTCATACCAAGTCCTAGGTGGTCCTGTTACCAATGCTGATGCAACACTCTGGGCTCCTGAGGGTGGAAATTTGTAACGACCATGCCTCCCGGTAACCCCCAATTAAGGGAGACCAAGAGGTCAGAGTCGTTATCCCAATCAATAGGATCAAAGGTTCAACAATTAATTAGTAATAATTATGAAATTCTACTGAACTAAACTGAAAGACTGTAATAAAATAAAACTTTGCATACCTTTTTTTTCAAAAACTTGAACATCTACTGCTACCCACATCAGGAGTCTATTCTAACTATTCCCCCTTTGTACTTTAATTCTTATTTAATTCCACATGTGCCACTTTACTATTTGTCCTTTTCAATCTTGTACCTAAAACGCCGACAAACAAAACATCGGTCAGCATATCGAAATATGTCGGTATGTGGGGACCACCAAAATCTCACAAATATGGCTAACAATCTAATTATCACAATCAAGGTAATTAACAAGCCAATTTATGTTTTCAATGTGTCATTCTCCACCATTTTTGCCCTAACCCTGGAATACCCCCTTTAGGGTTTCTCTTTTGCCATTGACCTAAGGCCACCTTCTCAGTCCTGAGCTTGGTGCATGGGGTCACCCTTCATGATGCCCTTTAGTCATACAATATCATAGGCCACCTTCTCAATCCCGAGCTTGGTGCCCATGGGCCTTCCCTCCTAGGCTTGACCTTTTTGCATCATCCATTAGGGTGGCATGTAGGTGTGAGAATACACACTTATACTATTATTGCGATAACCATAGTGACTTTATGATTTGCAATTATGAACATCCAAACTGATAGGTTGCATTCATTGCGATGAATCATCCGGGAAACTCTTCGGGAAACTAATGTGATTAACCATCATTAACCACATACTTGATCCAGAGCAACTTGATATCCAAGCAATAGTGATAAAGAACAAGCAACAAGCAATCAATAATATCCTGAAATTAATGCATGACATCCAAGTGTTTTAGTTTATCCAAAACATTCTAAAGCTAGACTTGGATTCCACCTTAGGCTTTCTAGGCCACTTTAGGGTTTTATTAGGGTTTTATCCTCCATAATACTTTTATCACATTTAATGCTCTCTTAGTTCACAAACCCTAATTTCAACATCATAATCCCAATTAAAGTCGATGATTTCTCTTTTATACCAAAACTACCATCTTTATCCTTTTAAGTTATTTCAAGATCATTAGACTCAATTATTACCTTTAGTTTCTTTCAGATTAACAACTCATAATTCATTATGGTCTAATTCACATATGAACTCTATTTATCACTAATTTCACATTAATCCACTAGAAAACCCTAATTATCAAATTAAGGCTTTTTATCCCTAATTAGGAACTTTTATACTCAAAATATCTTAGAATCACCAAATCTCAGTTCTATTCATGGATTCAAACAATTAAAGCCATTAAGAAGCGTAATAACTAACATTAGGGTTTCAAGGCCCATTAAAGCTTATTTATGTACATGGAACCCTAAATTAATCAGATTACACATAAATATCATCTTTTTAGATCTAATGTGTCCTTTTTATATTCAGTAGGTTAATATCAACTTTAAACATTCAAATAACCCTTCCTAATCCATTAATCATTATTGATTAGGGTTGCTTATGAATTAAACCATTAAAGCTAGCATCTTTACGTACTTTTTGAATTTCAAGCAGAATTAGGATCTAACTCTATTTTTAATGGATTCCTCGCATTTTTTTGAGAAAAATCCATATATTATATGCATCCATCTGAGCTACCGATATTTAGTTATGAAATTGCAAAATATCTACTTGATGGACCAATGACTGAGCACCACGTCAGCGCCACGACCTTTTCTTTCTTTTCCACGAGAGCAGGCACTCATTTGAGCGATTTCCCTATTTTAACCTTATGCCCCATGGTTATGTTTCTCACGTGATCTGGGAAAAAGCGTCACTCGTTGCATGTCATCTTCTTCCTCGCGACTGCTTCGAGCAAAGTCCTGGTGAGTCAGCGGCGAGTTGACCTTGGGTATCGATGCTCCCAGGAGGCGAGCAAGGGCTGCGCCTCCTTCAACTCACCCCACCGGATCTAGGGATGGGTCAAGGTTGGCCTGCGATGGCCTCTAGATCGTTGGCGACGGGAGGGCAGATCCATGGAGGACTGGGAGAAGACCAGGTAGCGAGGGAAGCTTGGAAATCAAGGCGTCAATAGGAAAAAATACCCCTGACCCCGGAAAAGCATTCTAAGGTCTCTTTTCCTCACAAATAGGGGCTTATCCCCTTATATAGGCATTTCCCTTACTCTACAGCCATGGAGTCTGACTCCATTGGGACTTTGGGTAAACCTTGCTCCAAAAATATCCAAACCCAGGCTCAATCTACTCAGAAAGGGATACTAGCTGCAATGGAAACGGTCCCATTGGTGCTCGATTATTGCTTTGCAAGGAATCTAGCCCCGAAATTATGTGAGTTTGTTCCTCCTTTCCTTATTTAGGTGAATTGCATCCCCTATTGGATCCAAATCCAACGGTTGTCGGGCCCAATAAAAGAACAGGAATTAAAATTGAATTATGATATTTAATTGATCCCTCTTACTTTAGGAAAACGTACAAAATTCATATCTTCCAAACCCTTTATCCTTTTAATCCCAAAATTTAGGGAAACCTTTATCTTGGCATTATCTACTGGTGTATAAAATTTGAAACTCAAATTCCAAATAAAATGGGTGTTCCCTTCATGTGCAACTTATTTGTTAATAAAACCAAATTAATTGAGATTTCCTCTTTCTTTTGCCATTATCTTATCATCTTGGATTCCTTGGACCTCAAGGAACCCTAAAGGCACGAAATCCCATCTTGGGTAAATATTCCTTTGCCTTTTCTCTTATCCTTTATCCCTTCCTTACTTATTTCTTTATTAAAAGATTTCTTTTCAAGGATTTCTCTTTATCTTTTATTTCCTTTTTCCTCTTTTCATATTTCTTTTATTAGAAATCATATGTAAATGAATTTTACCCAATTTTGGCCATTAATGCCACTTTCAAGATATTTCTAGGTATTTCTTATGAATACTTTTCTTAATATTCATTATCTTTTATATTTTTCTAATATTTGGACTTTTCTTCTCTTTCATATCCATTATTGGATTAATATAATAGTAGGAATCATGAAATTCCCATCCAAATGAATGTTTTGCAAAGAAACCCATCCTTTGAAGCAAAGCATACAACCTTTTTAATTAAGTCCATATTCATGAAATTATTACATTTCAATTATGAAAATATATGCAAAATTGAGGTTGTAACATCATTCCCCTCTTATAGGAATTTTTCCCTCAAAATTCCATCAAACATACAAACAAGCAGGATAAGGCTTTCCTATGTCCATCATGGCTCCCATGTGGCCTATCCCTTTCCATGGTGCTTCCCAAGAACCTTCATCATCTCATATTCTTCCATTCTGAGTTCTCTCTCACCTTGGTATATCGTACCCTCATAGGTGACTCAGGACATTTCAGCCTCTCATAAAGCTCAATAGGTTCAGGGCTCAGCACATGGCTTGGGTACCTCACATAGTGCTCTAGATCGGACTCGTGTAACACATTATACATCATGTTATCCTGAGGGGTAAGGCTAAACATAACCATATCCACCAATCCATTTCAAATGGACCCATATATCGGGGACTCAGCTTTCTCAGTCGTAGCTTAGAGGGGTCAGATTTTCACATCACATACTCTCCCACGTGAACTGCATATCAGTCTGCTTTGCATCAGCTCACAACTCATGTTGCCCTGGGCTCTCTTTCAGCCATTACATGATCAAAGCGACTTCATCTGCACACACTGTGGTTCTTTCTTGACCTTCGTGAGGTCCCTTCACCAACATTATCTTAATGAAGTGGTGACTGACACAACCTCCCTTACATAGCTTCTTTACATCCCGATACTGGCTATGGGGGTTATCATCACATCTTACAGAGGGCAAGAATTGTCCCATGTATCACCCTGAACAAGAACACATGCTCTCATTAGACCCTCTAGTCTAGATCACACTAACCATTAGTTAGGGGGGATAAACTGTACTAATATTGAGTTCTTCATGTATCTACTTCCACCACATGGAAGCGAATCTTTAGGTTATACTCAAGAACCTTTGAACTTGCATCCTGGGGAAGTTCAACCATCTCTCTCTCATATGTAGTTCAACCGGATTCGTCCCTTGATAGTATTCTTTCTTTCTCATGTCATCTAGGTAAGGTGATCTACTATAACCCATATTGCATCTTGACCTTCCTTGGTCTAGGGGAGACTTACCATTACCAACTCAGTGGGTTACTGGTGTTCGTCCTTTACCTCCTGACTGCATGGTGACAAGCCACATGCATCTTTGTACACTTTTCATCTTAGGCGCAAAGTACTGCTACCACTTATTATCTTAGCAGTACCATGGTGCATGGTGATCTTAAATCATGATCTCCTGTATGTCATGATTCCTCAAGATTGATTCCTCGGAAACCCTAAACCACTCTAGTTGGGGTTTCATCACCTTCTTCTCCAGAGAAGTTCATCTGAGGTTCTACAACCATCCTTTTATTGCATCAAGGCCTAGGCTGGCTAACTCAACAACCACTAACTTGATCAACAGACTCGTTACATCTGAGTGTTTGTCCAAACATATCTCACAAACTTAGGGTTAACCTAACAACCTTTCCTAGCCTCCAGCTAAACTAGGAAGATGCATCTCAACTAGAGCATCCATTACCACCTCACATCCTTGAAGACATACACCTCCATGTATTTCACTTATCATCTCATCTTAGACTTTAGGTCCATCTTGAACAAGAAACTTAGAGCTCATCTTCTTGGTTATCAAACTCAACCTTGTATATCACATAGCTCCTGATAAAAACATCCTCATAAGATGACTACCTTAGTTCTCCTGATGTTTGTAAACCATCCTATATTTCTCACCCCTCCAGGGTATGTTATCATCTCTGTCCTCATACCTCATAGCAACATTCCAACTCACATCATCTTTATCCTTGGTGTATGGCGCATGTACTGCCCTATCTCTCACTCCCATAACAAGAGGAAATAAGCATTTGGATGCAGTCCAAATACATAGTTGTTCCCATTCTGAGAGTAGAGATGGTACATCCCACCTTGCCAATACACCTTCAAATCTAAGTTGAAACGTGCACATATGTCTCTACATCATGATCATCTTGATATCAAAGTTACTTCCATGAAAAACTGATCTCGAACCCACTTGGGTCACCACACAATCCTTGGTCATCTCCTCTAGGTCTGTAGGGTGCCGGCACTTTTGGGGTCATCCCTCTTCCCTTATGCATCAAAGAGTGCCCTCCTCATTTGCCCTTTGGGTCCCATGAGTTCATGAAGGTGATCAATTTTCTAACCCATGGCCCTTAGACAATGATAGTTGTTACCTCCCGACCCTATGGTCATGTACAACTAAGGAATTAGGAAACTCCTACTTCCATCGGGCTTATCCCTACCTGACTCTAGGATAGACTTAGGATTCTAATATAGTACATGTCCAACTTAGAACCTTACCCAAGTCTCCATCATCTCTCTCTGCATTCTTGGGCTGTCTTTCATCCTTTCACAGGGGTCATGGCGATCGCCTACCTTGGTCAGGCCCCATACTGGTTACCTCCATGGTAACACATCCATATGCACTTAGAGATGGTTATCTATGGGTCTACAAGTTCATTATCATACTATGTACTTTTCACTTAGCTTTTCAAGATCGTATGAGACCTCTTTAGGTTACCTCAAAACCAACAAAACTGGTATACTCCCTACGAAAGGGTCCCTCTCCCAGGATGGGAGGAAACTACATCTTGATAACAAAGGTCACAAACATCCTTATGTCTAGGGTTTACATCCACATGAGCATGCTTAACCCTATCAAGCTACTAAGGAACAAGCAGACCACCTACTAAACCATGCTAGATCACACTTGTTCTCATTCCTCAACATTGGATCATACTTTCCCATGTCACCAACTTAGCTATGAGGGGTTCATGAATAATACCTTAAACTTAAGGGGTTTCCCTTTCCTCTAAACATGAGTAATGCCATGCTCGAATCATTAGAAACTTAAATCTCATCATGAGCATCAAGTACACCACTTCCCCTCTTATACCTAGGAACCCTAGGTTCACTTGTTTATGCAACAACTGTCCAACTACATGTTCAACATTCTATCCACAAACCAAGCATGTATAAGGCATGACATGCCCTTCCTATCATCCTTCTCCTCGAGCAATCACCTCAGAGTGGAGCCCTTCTCAAGGACAACCAACTAGGTATAAGGCCTCACAACCCATTACTAAACCTCTTCAGGTCTAAGGAACTCTTCTTTCTAGCTCAGCAGGTAAGTACCTATTTGCATATAGGTACTAGCAACCTCATCCTATTTCTAGGGTTTGGTTCCTCTAAAGGCAATCAAGATATCATCGGCCTCCAGGGTTCATGCATGAGGCAACCACTATCATCCTCTTAGGTTGCATCATCCTCAACTCCCCATTGTTCCTCATATCTCGTAGTCTAAGCTTCCAACCTTCTTAGTTGGGTCCCACTCTCTCTCTAGAGCTAACCTTACAAACAACCTTACTACTAAAGATTCTTTCTTCATGAAGGATCGAGCTCACAAGCATACCCCTACATGGGTGAAGCCTCTGTTCAACTGATGTTCGCTCAAGATTATCCAAAACTCTTCTTGCTTATCTCATAAGCTATCCATCATACTCTCCTGGCTAGGGTTTTAGCCTACTATCAGCACTACTGACGTACTCTGGGTGCATGTTATGCCCTACTCGCATAAGCCCATAGGGTTTATATAGGTTCTTCACTAACCTCATCATTGAAGGAGCCATCCTTCGTTCTAACATGCACGATCCTTTCTAGGGTTGGGTCGCCAAAGGTACTAGGTCATTCAACCTCACATGGCTCATAACGTCATGGGCATCTAAAAGCATGTCCACACACCTAGTCTACCATGACATCTAACTCATCATGTCATCTCTCTCTTTAACCACCACTTAGGGTTAGGGTTAGCATCATCCTCAGAGGATGTGCTAGGTCTCTACTTACAGTGGAGATCTCTGCCTCGAAGACCAACTCACTACTCATCCTCCTGACAAGAGGGTTTAGCCTCAGGTCTCTCCTGAGGGCATGACATCTCATGTCATCCGACCTATGCATGCAACTATTCTTTAGTTTACACTTAAACTATTAAGCTTATGTCCATGACATCTTATTTACATGCTTTTCATTAATTTGGTGGAGGAGTCCTTAAACCTTATTAACTTTACCCATACCTTAAGAGAGTGAGGAAGAGAGAGAAAACCTTAATCCTTAAGGTCCTTAACAACATTTGAGTTGATAAGGGATGAACAAGATGAGAGAGTCCTAAAGGTATCTTATTTCGAGTCAAATCCTAAGACATCGGCCAGGCAGTCACACTAATCTGAGAGTCCTCGTATTCTGACTAGCGGTGCGGAGGAAAATCTCGCCAGCCCTCAGACGTGATCCTTTTCTAGACACCTCTGTCTTTCGAAAAATCCTCTAATAACTCCCTCGGTTCTATAGAAATTATAAAATTTAATAATTATTAAAGAATAAATGAGGAACTTATGCTCTGATACCAAATGTAACGTCCCCGCCTCTCGGTAACCCCCAATTAAGGGAGACCAAGAGGTCAGAGTCATTATCCCAATCAACAGGATCAAAGGTTCAACAATTAATCAGTAATAATTATGAAATTCTACTGAACTAAACTGAAAGGTTGTAATAAAATAAAACTTTGCATACCTTTTTATCAAAAACTTGAACATCTACTGCTACCCACATCGGGAGTCTATTCTAACTACTCCTCCTTTGTACTTTAATTCTTATTTAATTCCACATGTGCTACTTTACTATTTGTCCTTTTCAATCTTGTACCTAAAACGCCGACAAACAAAACGTCGGTCAACATATCGAAATATGTCGGTATATGGGGACAACCAAAATCTCACAAATATGGCTAACAATCTAATTATCACAATCAAGGTAATTAACAAGCCAATTTACGTTTTCAATGTGTCATTCTCCATCACTTTTTCCCTAACCCTGGAATACCCCCTTTAGGGTTTCTCTTTTGCCATTGACCTAAGACCACCTTCTCAGTCCCGAGCTTGGTGTCTGGGGTCACCCTTCATGGTGCCCTTTAGTCATGCAATATCATAGGCCACCTTCTCAATCCTGAGCTTGGTCAATGGGGTCACCACTCGTGGTGACCATGGGTCTTCCCTCCTGGGCTTGACCTTTTTGCATCATCCATTAGGGTGGCATGTAGGTGCGAGAATACACACTTATACTATTATTGTGATAATCATAGTGACTTTATGATTTGCAATTATGAACATCCAAATTGATAGGTTGCATTCAATGCAATGAATCATCTGGGAAACTCTTCGAGAAACTAATGTGATTAACCATAATTAACCACATACCTGATCCAAAGCAACTTGATGTCCAAGCAATAATGATAAAGAACAAGCAACAAGCAATCAACAATATCTTGAAATTAAAGCATGACATCCAAGTGTTATAGTTTATCCAAAACATTCTAAAGCTAGAGTTGGATTCCACCTTAGTCTTTCTAGGCCACTTTAGGGTTTTATCCTCCATAATACTTTTATCACATTTAATGCTCTCTTAGTTCACAAACCCTAATTTCAACATCATAAGCCCAATTAAAGTTGATTATTTCTCTTTTATACCAAAACTACCATCTTTATCCTTTTAAGTTATTTCAAGATCATTAGGCTCAATTATTACCTTTAGTTTCTTTCAGATTAACAACTCATAATTCATTATGGTCTAATTCACATATGAACTCTATTTATCACTAATTTCACATTAATCCACTAGAAAACCCTAATTATCACATTAAGGCTTTTTATCCCTAATTAGGAACTTTTATACTCAAAATATCTTAGAATCACCAAATCTAAGTTCTATTCATGGATTCAAACAATTAAAGCCATTAAGAAGCGTAATCACTAACATTAGGGTTTCAAGGCCCATTAAAGCTTATTTATGTACATGGAACCCTAAATTAATCAAATTACACATAAAGATCATCTTTTTAGATCTAATGTGTCCTTTTTATAATCAGTAGGTTAGTATCAACTTTAAACATTCAAATAATTCTTCCTAATCCATTAATCATTATTCATTAGGGTTTCTTATGAATTAAACCATTAAAGCTAGCATCTTTACGTACTTTTTGAATTGAAAGAAGAATTAGGATCTAAATCTATTTTTAATGGATTCCTCGCATTTTTCTGAGCAAAATCCATAAATTATATGTATCCATCCGAGCTACCAATATTTAGTTATGAAATTGCAAAATATCTACCTGATGGACCAATGACTGAGCGCCACGTCAGCGCTACGGCCTTTTCTTTCTTTTCCACGCGAGAAGGCACTCATTTGAGAGATTTTTCTATTTTACCCTTATGCCCCATGGTTATGTTTCTCACGTGATCTAGGCAAAAGCATCACTCATTGCACATCATCTTCTTCCTTGCGACTGCTCCGAGCAAAGTCCTGGCGAGTCAGCGGCGAGTTGACCTTGGGCATCGATGCTCCCGAGTAGCGAGCAAGGGTTGCGCCTCCTTCAACTCACCCCACTGGATCTGGGGATGGGTCAAGGTTGGCCTGTGATGGCCTCTAGATCATTGGCGATGCGAGTGCAGATCCATGGCGGATTGGGAGAAGACCAGGTAGCGAGGGAAGCTTGGAAATCAAGGCATCAATAGGAAAAGATACCCCTGATCCCGGAAAAGCATTCTAAGGTCTCTTTTCCTCACAAACAGGGGCTTATCCCCTTATATAGGCATTTCCCATAGTCTACATCCATGGTGTCAGACTCCATTGGGACTTTAGCGAAACCTTGCTCCAAAAGTATCCAAACCTAGGGTCAATCTACTCAGAAAGGGATACTAGCCGCAATGGAGACGGTCCCATTGGTGCTCGATTATTGCTTTGCAAGGAATATATCCCCAAAATTATGTGAGTCTGTTCCTCCTTTCCTTATTTAGGTGATGTGCATCCCCTGTTGGATCGAAATCCAATGGCTTTCGGGCCCCATAAAAGAATAGGAATTAAAATCGAATTATGATATTTAATTGATCCCTCTTACTTTAGGAAAATGTACAAAATTCGTATCTCCCAAACAGTTTATCCTTTTGATCCCAAATTTTAGGTAAACCTTTATCTTAGCTTTATCTACTAGTGTATTAAATTTGAAACTCAAATTCCAAAGAAAAAGGGTGTTCCCTTCATATGCAAGTTATTTATTAATAAAACCAAATTCATTGAGATTTCCTCTTTCTTTTTCCATTATCTTATCATCTCGGATTCCTTAGACCTCATGGAACCCTAAAGGCATAAAATCCCATCTTGGGGAAATATTCCTTTGCCTTTTCTCTTATCCTTTATCCCTTCCTTACTTATTTCTTTATTAAAAGATTTATTTTCAAGGATTTCTCTTTATCTTTTATTTCCTTTTTCCTCTTTTCATATTTCTTTTATTAGAAATCATATGTAAACGAATTTTACCCAATTGTGTCCATTAATGCCACTTTTAAAATATTTCTAGGTATTTCTTATAAATACTTTGCTTAATATTCATTATCTTGTATCTTTTTCTAATATTTGGACTTTTTGTCTTTTCTTCTCTTTCATATCCGTTATTGGATTAATATAATAGTAGGAATCATGAAATTCCCATCCAAAGGAATGTTTTGCAAAGAAACCCATACTTTGAAGAAAAGCATACAACCTTTTCAATTAAGTCCATATTCATGAAATTATTACATTTCAATTATGAAAATGTATGCAAAATTGAGGTTGTAACAAAAACTATGGCCTCTTCCCTTGCTCGAAGACCACTGTGTCGAAACACCAAACTTTCGTGATGCTGGAAGTGTAGAAAACCTCGACTTATTGAAGCCACCTGACGACTGCCCTTGAAACTATGCAAATTGTTTCTTGGTACTTGCCTCTCTCTTCTCCTTCACAGATCGTTCTATCCTTCGAACCGACTCCACAAACACAACAAACCTCTCTCGATTCTCCAAAGCAATATCTCGGGTAGACAACTCAACATTCAACCCCTTCTCAAAATGACTAATCCTCTCATCTTCCGTCGCATCCATGTGAGGATAGAACCTCATCAACTCCATCAACCTTTCCTCATACTCGTTGATCGTCATGGACCCATGTCGAATCCTTTCAAAATGACTGATCTTCTTGTCCAGATACGTCTGAGGAAAGTACCGACTTATGAACTCTCATCGAAACTTCTCCCAACCAACCACAACACTAGGTATCTTCTCCTCCTCTATGGTCCACCAATGGCTAGCACTCCCTCTCATGAGGTACACAACATGCATCACCTTATCCTCTACAGGGATACTCAGGATCTTAAAGGCCTTTCAAGCTTAGTCACCCATAGATCTGCATCCGTTGGGTCAACTATTCTAGCGTACTCAACCGCCCCAACATGGTGAAGCCGCTCAAAAGTCTTCACAGTACCTAAAAATTCAGAATGGGGAACAGGTGCCCTAGGTTGAGGTGCAGGCATCATATCCACCATATGAGTCATCATTGCCATAAACTACCCAAAAAGCAATTAAAAGGCAGGGTTTTCCATCATGGTAGGGTCAAACTGGGGGACTTTAGGCACCTGATCTTCATGTTCCTGGTTCTTTACACCACCACTAGGTGTAACAACACTACTCTTAGAAACATGTTCTTCATGATATCCAAACATCTTTTAGCTTTTGTTCTTCTTTTGCATAAGTAGAAGTGACTATAAGATAGACTGGGGGATACTAGAACATACACAAACCCTAGTCCTAGGTCCGTGTAGACTCAACAAACCTAAAGCTCTAATACCAACATGTATTGTGATGCCCCATGCCACAACAAAATGATATTACTCAAAACAAACCGTGGAAGAGAGACTAACAACTTATTAGTAGGAAACACTAAAAATTAAAACCTTTTTGCAGAAAACTGCCAAATAGCAAGAACCTTTACACATGAGTACTTTCATGCCTCAAAGAATCCACAAAACATGTTGTCAACCAGTAATGAAAGCATTGTTCCAGAATGTATATACATGATTCCATCATTTCTGATATACAACAAGCACATAAAGAGAACACGTTTGCAAAATACCAATAAAATGTTCCCCAAGGACCCAAGTGTACAGGGATGACTCTAGGACTCTAACAAAAAAGACAACCAACAACACTTCCTACCTTATCAGCTACTTCTCTTCTAGATGTTGCTCAACCTCCTCTACACGATCTCTACATCCTTGTTCTTGTCCACCTAAAAAGGTTGTTAACCAATAGAGTGAGACACATAGTCCCAGTGAGAGATATAACTCTTTACAAACTCTATTATTACCACAGATAAGATAAACTAAACAGCAACATAAATAATAGGAAGAACAATTATTGATGAATTATGAAACATCTTAATAATTTAAAAGGAATATGAAGAACATATATATTCTCTATCAACAACATCGTATAAAGATCAAGAAAGGTCGCAACCAATGTTTCTATATTTTACCCTATACAATTATACTACACGGTTGATTACGTAATCATTATGCCCTGAGGATTTGAATTGTACCATCCAAATCCAACCAACCACTATATGAATATATAGTCGAGTCAGTGCCATACAAGGTATAATCTAAGAGAAAGAATCCATGACCTCACCTTCCTCGGTCAGTACAAGTAAACATGCAGTGACATCATGAGTCATCTTCTTCCAGTGATATTTTAGTCTAACTGTGCATATTTAGCCCACCTTGGTACAGGTCACGACGCTAGAGAAATTGAGCTACATCTTACAACAGTGCTCTTCCAGGTATGACTTACAGTTAGTCCTGTGATAGTATTCTAGGTATGATAGACAGTCAATTATGTGATACAATTCTAGGTATGAAATACAGTCAATGATGTGTTACAATTCCTTTCAGGATACAAGGTGGTATTCCAACTAGCACCTCGCATATTCAACAATATGAGTTCTGAGTTAAACTCATTTCACCATTCAACAAATGCTGACACTGAATGGATCTATGGCACATGGAAACTACACCATTAGATTTCACTTGATAATTAGATCAATTTAACAACTTAAAGCATCAATGAAGTTACAACATATAACCCCCAAACAAGATCTACATAAATAGGGTATTACTCATCACCATAACATATTGAATCACATCATCACTTTATGCCTATAATCACTTATGTGTCCATCTCAAGGACCAATTTCCATCACAAGGACCACATTTCCATCACAAGGACCACATGTCCATCACAAGGACCAACTGTCCATCACAAGGACTAACTGTCCATCATAAGGACCACATGTCCATCACAAGGACCACTGTCCATCACATCATAACCACCATAGCTCATACCTAGCTATGTACATCAATCAGTAACACCTGCATGGTTAGAAATTGATAACAAGAAGGTAAATCATCATCATCTCATAGGACTCATGATATACATTCAGATCATACACTTTACATTTTGACAATTAGGGTTTCATTTTACCTGATTAGGGTTTATAAGGTTGGATCATCAACCATCTTTAGATCATCACTTCCCTCATCATTATGAGATGTGTTATAAGACATAGATGCATGTTTCTTGTTATCATTATAAAACATGTTAAGAGGTATAGATTTCAACATCATACACATGATTACACCATAGGGTATCACATCACACCATGTAACCCTACATCAACAAGATGCAACACTACACCACATAGGGGTATCAGTTAGGGTTAGGGTATCGGCTACCACACTAAGGTAGTGTATCAGCCACCACACTAAGGTAGGGTATCGGTCAACCCTCGATATAGGGAAACCAACCTAGGTAGGGTATCGGCCTACCAACTCAAAGATGAGTATTAGTTTATCATCACTTGTATCGGGCCCACCACCTCAATGAGAGGGTGTCGGCCAAGACACAACAAAGGGCATTAGCCAAGAGGTACATGAACAAGGTGTATCGGTTATACCACCTCTTAAGATATCATCCTTACCATCCCTTAGGGTATCAGCCTCTTCTTTAACCAAGGGTATTGGCCTACCCATCCATCTAGGGTATCAGCCTACCCACTCACTAGGGTATCGGCCTACACACTCACTAGGGTATCGGCCTATGTACCCCATAGGATATTGACCATTAGGGTTGGTTGTATCGGGTAAACCAAAAGGTAGGTGCTTCTCACCTCTAAACAAGGTGTGGAGGCTAAGGAGTATCGGTTTGCAAGGTGTATCGATTTATACATGTATCAAATTAGGGTTACCCATGTAGGCTTCCACACTCAACTAAAAGCATCAAGGTTCATGTAACATCCCTGACTTGGGTTATGGATTAACCCTAGAAGTTTTTCTTAAGTAAGTTTTTCATAAACTTTTTTTAATCTTTTGAAAAGTAATTAAGACTCTTTTAGAGTTTAAATTTCAAGTTTGAGCTTATTTGCAAACTGTTTATGCATTATATGATAGTTTGAGAAAAAAGTGCAATTTACCCAAGATGAGGGGCTATATTGCAAAATGTCACATTTTAAACATGACTTAAATGTTTTAGCATCATAATATAGAGAATGATGCTAAGTGGTGGCTTTTGGAGAGCCTAAATTCCAAGTTTGAACTTTTTTATATAATGTTAGTGCATTGTGCACCAATTTTGGTACAAATTATAATTTACACTAAATGTAGGGTTAATATGCAAATTACCACCTCTATAGTGTCCATACTCCCTCCTAGTATCATTTAGAGGAGATATAAATGAGGATACACCATGTTTGAATCAATTATGAATGATGGTACTCTTGGTAATGAAATGACCAAGAAAGGGGGTTGAATATGAAACCTTAACTTGAGATGTATCAAGTTGAAAAGCTTATATATGAGTGCCTATTGGACAAGGAGCCATAGAAAAAGCCTCATATCATTTTTTGGACTCTTGGAAAAGGCCATGTCATGCAAAGAACCTCAAGGAGGTGAGGTGTGTCGGGTTACAACTTCCTTAGAAAAGTTGTATCGGGTTGTGAATAAAGTGGTGATTTAGTTGATATATTTTATTCTAAGGGATAAGTAATGGACGAATTTTCATCCCTAGATTATCCTCAATAGTTTTGCATGTCAAGATAAATGTTAATTCATGCATGTACACGTGTCATCCATGCACGGACATGTAGCACCTACTAGCTCAAATTGATGACACCTCATTTTTTACACTCCTTCATGAACAACAAGTATATATACCCCTAGTTTCTCCCTTAGTGAAAATTTTTGACTCTTACCACCCTCCTTCCCTAGGGTATAGTGCATAGAGTTCTTGTATTATGTAGGAGTGAAAATATATCGTCCATAGGTCCTTGGGTATCACTCATAGCAAGAGCATATCGGCCAACTAGGGTGATATCTGCCATATAGGGTGATATCGGCCATAGTGAAGAGTTGTTGATCCCAAGTGAGTAGAATATCGTGCAAGTGAGTGTCATATCGTGCATGAGTGGTGGCATATCATGGAAGAGCATTAGTTTATCGTGAAAAGGTGTTAAGGAGCAAGAAGGAGCTCATCCTTAGCCCTAAGGTGAGGATATGATCATCTTCAACCTTGGATTGAAGCATGATTTTAGGGTTTTGATCTTCTTTTCTTTTCTTCTTCACTAATTGCTTATCCGTGGTGATTCTTTGCATATAGAGGAGTTGTGAAGTTCATATTCAAGCTTGGAAACGTGAATCTTTGGAGCTTGGAGCTTTGAAGTTGTTCTTAAGGTGGGTTATATAACTTGAACCCAATTATATCATTATGCACCTTCAATTTTGTCATACTTGTTGATCTGCTTGCAATTTCGATTTCTCTTGAATAATTGTTGATCCTTTGAGTTCTAAAAGCTTCATGGGATTGTTTTCCATGACTTATAACAGTAAGAACAAGGGTTTATAGGTTGATGATGATGACATCATCAATATCGAGTGGAAGCACACAAACAAGCACCTCCAACCCGATATGGTAAAGTAACCCTAGATGACTTGGAAACTGATAGGGGTGTGCATTGGTTTGTACATTGGGTTGACAAAGGTTCAACCAGTTATCTAGCCTGTCACTTAACCCATGGTGAAGGGCAGGTCAAAGACATGAAGGTTTGAAGAGGTTTGAGCATAAGGGGCTAACCCGATATAGAGTGAAGCACACATACACCTCCAAACCGATATGGTGGAAGCAAGCATACATACACCTCCAAACTGATATGGTGGAAAAAAGCATACATACCTCCAAACTGATATGGTGGGAGAAAGAACACATACACCTCAAAATCGATATGGTGTGGAAGCACCTTAAATGTAATGTACTTGATGGAGTAACACATGGAGTGTTTTATATCAAGGCATACATTAAGAGGTATGGAGTTTAATGAATAATGATTAAGTAGGCTAATGTACCTTGAAGGAAAGGTTGAGCCAACTTAATAAAGTATGGAGTAATCAACATCCTAGGGTGGATGAGAGAGAAACTCATACTTGTGTAATAAACATGTAATGTGCATACATTAATGCTTCTAAAATGTGTAGGGCATGAATTAGAATTTGATCCTTGATAAGATGATCTTGAAACCCTAATCGATAAGAAAGGGAAACCCTAACCCTAATATAGGGTAAGGGTATGTGAAACCCTAATTGATAAGAAAGGGAAACCCTAACCCTAATAAGGAAATAGTGGTATTACCCTTGTATTGCATGGTATTGATATGTATTTAATATGGCTGTTATCATGTATACTAACCATGCAGGTATCATGAGATGATGAGCATAGCCAGGTATGAGCTATGATGTTTTATTTGATAAAGATACTTAATGGGCCTTGTGATCCATATGATAATTTGTTTCCTAGTGAGAGGTGACAAGATGTTTAATGGGCCTTGTGAGCCATGTGAGATGCTTGTGTAACAAGTATCATGTATACCTTGGTCAGATGACCTGGAGGTAATAGTTACCTGATAAGTGGTAATAGTATTCAGTGATGAACTAAGGGTTTTAATACCCAGATTAAGTAATCATGATGATGATATTGTTGAGGGATGAGGATTCCCAGTAATGAGATAAGGGATTGAGATCCTAAATGTTATATAAAGCTTTGAAAAGTACTTGATAGATGTATTACACTTTTCTTGGTAGCATTTATCATAATAATTCATGTTTGAAAACTTGACTGATGCTAAAAGAATATGGTAATGCACTTAATTAATCAAGTGGAATTTTATCATGTAGAGCCCTGACCATAGATCTATCAGCATTAGTAAATTGTTGAATGGTGAAACGGTTTTTCCCATGGGATATCCTGGAGACCGCATATTTTTTAATATGTGGGGGTGATGGGAAAAAATATATGTACACCCCAAATGAGGGATTGATGGTAGATAAACATGAAATCTTTCAATCCTTCATTATATTGTTGGGTTCATTGTAGATAAATATGAAATCTCTCAACCCTTCTCAGGATTGATGTGTAGATAAACACGAGATCTCTCAATCCTAACGAGAGTGCATTCTGCGGATGTAGCTCTATAGTGAAGTTGCCAGTATATCCTGGAAAGCTATCTAAGCAGTTGACATGGTCCTTCTTATTTTCTCGCACTGACCGAGAGGGGTGAGGTCATGGCAGTCGGCTCTTCGATTGACCTTGTATGGTACTGATTTTGACTTCGTAATGGTCAGTTAGAGTATGAGCGGTATACCTCATCTCCTTAGGGCATAAGTGTGATTGTAAAATGTAATCAACCATGTAGCATATTTGCTTAAGGATGGAATATGGAAATCATTGGTTGATGTTACATTTCTTAATGCATCTTAAATGGATAGATGTTATACATGTTCTTCATATTCCTTATAAAATGAATAGATGAATTGCTACTTTATCATATATAGCTGCAATGTTTCATAAGATGATATTGCTCTATTTTGCTTAAACATTGATTAAATCCTACTTATTAATATAAAAGAATCCTCTGCTCAGTTTTATTACTATTTATCTACAATAATAATATTGTTGGCAGAGAGTTATATCTCTCACTAGGACATGGGTCTCATTTTTGTTGGTCACCAACATTTTTAGGTGGACGCAGATGAGGAGGTAGGGACCATACAATAGAGGAAGGATAGCAGCATCATGGATAGCAGTAACATCTCAGGTTGAGTTACTGTCTGTCATGAGTTGTAGATATGAGTCCTATGTGTCGTCTCTATACTCTCAAGTCCTTGGAGTCAGTGCTTAGTGGTTTTATGATCGATCTGAGATTTTGGCTTGTATGCCTCGAGGTTTTATGTTGTTTATGTATAGTTTGGCAAAGAAACTATTGTATGTATTGCTTGAGATGAGATGGTACATGGTATGTATAATGTGAACCATGATTTATGTAATACTTTGGTTCTTTTCTTAAGAGTTTCTTGGAAATGGATATGTTTGCAAATGGTTTTAATTTTTAGTGATTTTTGTTAATCCGGTGATTATGGTTATTCCGCAATTATTTATTGGTGATGGTTTGATTTGTTGTCAGATCATCACAAAGTTTTGGTATCAGAGCCTAAGGTTCACTGAGTCTACAGAGACATAGGATTAAGGTTGTTGAGTCTGTTCTAAGTATTATCTAGTTTATCTAATAGTGACTTCTGCTCACGTAGGAGAAGAAGTAAAGCTAAAAATGGTTGGATCACATGAAGAACATTCTACTGAAAGCAGTGTTGCTGCACCAGGAGGAGGTGTAAGGGATCAGGCTAGAGAGGAACTAGTACCTGAGAATCCCCAACTTAACCAAGCTTCAATATAAAACCCAGTTTTTCATGCTCTGTTTGGACATTTCATGAATACAATGACACATATGGCAGATTAGATGCCAGCACCAGCACCTAGGGCACCATCTCCCAATGAGGGGCATGGATCTGGTAAGACCTTTTAGCGATTACGTTGGGTAGGAGCCACTGAATATGCCGGTACAGATGACCCAACAGACACAGATTCATGTCTCACTGAGTTGGAGAAAGCCTTTAGAATCCTCAGCATTCCAGAAACTGAGAAATTTAAGCATGACGTGTACCTATTAAAAGGAAGTGATGGCCACTGGTGGGTCATTGAGGAGGAGAAATGACCAGGTGTTAAGGTTGAATAGAGAGAGTTTCGACGTGAGTTTGTCAGTAGATATATTCCCAAGACCTATTTGGATGAGAAAATCTCACAGTTTGAGAAGATTAGGTAGGGACCAATGAACATTAGCGAGTATGAAGCTAAGTTTATGGAGCTTCTACAGTTTTGACCACACATGGCTACTACAGATGAGGAGAGAATTCGACATTTTGAGAAGGGTTTAAACGCTTATTTAACCACACCTACATCTACTCTAGAGAATAGAGAGAGGTTGCCACCTTTGTGGAGTCAGTTAGGCAGATAGAAAGGTCTGGGACTGAGAAACGTAAAGCCAACAGTAGGAAAGTGCATGCACAATTCCAAGGATAGAGGTCTGAAAGTTTTAAGAAACCAAAGTTTTCTGCACCAATAGCACCACTGAGGTTCAGTACTCAGACACAGTGGACATCTAGTATGGGTAGAGACCGTAATTTACCGCCAACTGGAGCCCATAGTTCAGCATCGATGTTAGTAATAGGACCACATAGGCCGAATTCAGAAAACCTAAGCTGCTACCAGTGTGGGAAGCTAGGACATCTAATGAGGTATAGTCCTGATAGAGGTAGGAATGTAACCCAAACAGCAAGGCAAAGTCAACAAGGCTCTCAGAGGTGACAGTTTAGCAGTGGCACACGAGGACGTGGACAGGAATCCCAACCCATTGCATCTGTACCCAACAACAGGACGAATGGTCGACAACCAACAACAGCGAGATTCTATGCTATGAATCAGCCGGAGGCAGTGGTCAACCCATGAGTCGTGATAGGTCAGATGGAATTATTTCATTCTGATATGCCTTCATCTTGTTTCGTATATGATTTGATTGATCCGAGTGCTACACATTCCTTTATCACTCAAGAAGTGATTTATGACTGCAATATGACTATCAATTGTAGAGAAGATAATTTGTTATTAGAAACTCTGTTAGTCAGATCTGCAGTGTTGTAGGATGTATGTTCTCCCTGTATTCTTTCCTTTTCAGAACACAACATTCAGGTGGATCTTATACAACTTGAGATGCACGGGTTTGACATAATTCTTGGGATGGACACCCTAGAAAAGTATAAGGTTGTCTTGGATTGTGGTTCCAAGAAATCTATGTTCACAGACAATGGTGAGACATGAATCTTTCAGGGGGACAGAAAGATTCTTCCAACCTATCTAGTGTCAGCTATGGTAGTAGAAAAGTTGATGAGACAAGGATGCTTTGCATTCTTGGAACATGTGGTAGACACCAGAGCAGAGAGTCCTAGTCTTTTTGAAGTTCTTGTTGTCAGGGAATTTTAGGATGTGTTTCTTAAAGAACTTCCAGACATTCCTCCATATCGAGAGATTGATTTTGAGATTAATCTAATTCTGGGTACACAACCTATAGCTCAAACACCCTATAGGATGGCGCCATCCGAGATGGAAGAACTTAAGAAATAGTTACAGGAGTTGCTTGAGAAAGGTTTGATTCGACCGAGTACTTCCTCGTGGGGTGCTCCAGTTCTTTTTATTAAAAAGAAGGATGGGTCTATGAGATTATGCATAGACTATAGACAACTTAACAAGGTGACTATTAAGAACAAATATCCTCTGCCAAGGATAGATGATCTGTTTGACCAGTTGTGTGGTGCAACCGTATTCTCTAAGATAGATCTAAGGTCAGGATATCATCAGTTACGTATCAAGGAGAGTGACATACCTAAGTCAGCCTTTTGGACAAGGTATGGTCATTATGAGTTTCTATTTATGTCATTTGGACTAACTAATGCACCAGCTGCATTCATGGAGCTGATGAATAGAATCTTTCGGCCATTCCTTGATCAGTTAGTAGTGGTCTTCATAGATGACATATTGATATACAGTAGAGATGGTCAACAACATGAACAACACCTTAGTCAAGCCTTGACATTGTTGAGACAACACAAGCTATATGCCAAGTTTAGCAAGTATGAGTTTTGGTTGTCATAAGTGTCTTTTCTTGGACATGTTATATCTGCTTCAGGTATTCGTGTTGATCCATAGAAAGTGGAATCTATGTTAGAGTGGGAACAACCCAAGACACCGACTGAGATTTGCAGTTTCTTAGGCCTGGCAGGTTATTACAGGAGGTTTATTAAAGACTTCAGTTCTATAGCCTTACCCCTAACCAAGTTGACCAGGAAGGAAGTTCCTTTTGTTTGGAATGACAAGTGTCAACATTCTTTCCCGTTGTTGAAAGAAAAGTTGACTAGTGCACTTGTGTTAGCTTTACCTGAGCAGGGAAAGGGATATATTGTTTTCTGTGATGCCTCTAAGAATGGTCTAGGATGTGTGCTGATGCAGAGTGATCATGTAGTTTCTTTTTCTTCCCAACAACTTAAAAAACACGAGGAGAATTATTTGACGCATGATCTAGAATTAGCTGCAGTGGTTTACGCGTTGAAAATCTGGAGACATTATCTCTATGGAGAAACATTTTAGATTTTCACAGACCATAAGAATTTAAAGTACATCTTCTCACAACACGAGTTGAATATGAGACAACGCCACTGGATGGAGTTAATCAAGGACTATGATTGTACAATTGATTATCATCTGGGAAAGGCCAATGTAGTGGTGGATGCACTAAGTAAAAAATCATCATCGCCAACCATAGATAAAGCACAGTTGAACTCTTTAGTGTGCTTTAAATGAGACATTCTTGTCTTTTTGAGGCAAAACAATGTACAACTTAAAGTATTTTTGTTAGCTGGATTGTTAGCTGAAATGCATGTGAAACCTACTATGAAACAACAGATCAAAGAGGCACAACAGGCTGATACTATGATTTAGCATATCAGATTAGAGTATGGTAGTGAGAAATGGGATGGTTTTCATGAGTCAGAGGATGAGGTAGTCTGTTACCATGGTAGGATGGTTGTACATGATGCCAATGACTTAAGAAAGCTAGTCATGGAGGAAGCTCATTCGTCCATGTATGAAATGCATCCAGGGAGTACCAAAATGTATCATAACTTGAAAGATATGTATTGGTGGCCTAGTTTGAAGAAGGATGTAGCTGAGTTTGTTATGCGGTGTCCAGTATGTCAGTAGGTTAAAGCTAAACATCAGAAGCCCACGGGAACATTGCAACCTTTACCTATACCACAATGGAAATGGGATCATGTGACCATGGACTTTGTGGTTGGTTTAGCTAGAACATCCAAAGGTCATGATTCTATTTGGGTGATAGTTGATAGGTTGACTAAGTCAGCACATTTTCTTCCTGTCAAAACAACTTATACTGCTGAGAAACTTGCACAGATCTATATAGATGAGATAGTGCAATTACACAGGGTTCCAGTTACAATTGTATCTGATAGAGATCCCCAGTTTACAAGTCATTTTTGGGAATGACTACATAAAGCCTTGGGTACTCAGTTGAAGTTTAGCATAACTTTCCACCCTCAGATAGATGGGCAATCTGAAAGAACTATACAGACTTTGGAAGACTTGCTTAGAGCTTGTGTTCTTCAATTTGTAGGAAGTTGGGACATACACTTGAGCTTAATAGAGTTTTCCTACAACAAAAGTTACCAGACAAGTATTGATATGGCACCATATGAAGCCTTATATGGTAGACGTTGTAGATCTATGTTAAGATGGTATGAAATAGGAGAATACCAACTTCTGGGTTCTGAGTTAGTGCAACAGACAACTGAGAAGATTAAAGTAATACAACAACAGTTGAAAGTTGCCCAGGATAGATAGAAATCTTATGCTGATAAGCGTTGTAGACCCTTAGAATTCCAAGTTGGAGATAGGGTGTATCTCAAAGTCTCTCCTTGGAAAGGTGTTCTTAGATTTGAGAAAAAGGGTAAGTTAGCTCCTAGATTTATGGGACCTTATCCAGTGACAGCACGTATGGGAAAGGTAGCTTATAGGTTGGAGTTGCCACCTGAGCTACATAGACTACATCCAGTGTTCCATGTATCTATGTTGAGAAAGTGTCATCCCGATACAAAGTTGGTGTTGCAACATGTAGATGTAGAATTAAATGAGGATATATCCTATGTGGAGGGTCCAATGATGATTCTTGATAGAAGAATCAAGAAGTTGAAAAAGAAAGACATAGTTCTTGTGAAAGTTCTATGGCATCACCATGGCATTGAAGAAGCCACATGGGAGCTAGAGGAAGAGATGAGGAGGAAGTACCCTTCTCTTTTCTCTTGAGATTTTGGGGACGAAATCCTTGTTAGGGGTTGATAATTGTAACATCCCTGACCTGGGTTATGGCTTAACCCTAGAAGTTTTGCTTAAGTAAGTTGTTCATAAACTTGTTTTAATCTTTTTAAAAGTAATTAAGACTCTTGTAGAGTTTAAATTTCAAGTTTGATCTTATTTGCAAACTATTTGTGCATTATATGATAGTTTGAGCATAAAGTGCAATTTACCCAAGATGAGGGGATATATTGCAAAATGTCACATGTTGAACATGCCTTAAGTGTTTTAACATCATAAGAGAGAGAATGATGCTAAGTGGTGGCTTTTGGAGAGCCTAAATTCTAAGTTTGAACTTGTTTGTATAATGTTAGTGCATTGTGCACCAATTTTGGTACAAATTGTAATTTACCAAAAATGTAGGGTTAATATGCAAATTACCACATCTAGAGTGTCCCTACTACCTCCTAGTATCATTTATAAGAGATATAAAGTATGAGACACCATGTTTGAATCAATTATGAATGATGGTACTCTTGGTAATGAAAAGACCAAGAAAGGGGGTTGAATATGAAACCTTAACTTGAGATGTATCAAGTTGAAAAGCTTATATATGAGTTGCTATCGGCCAAGGAGCCATAGTAAAAGCCTCATATCATTTTTTGGACTCTTGGAAAAGGCCATGTCATGCAAAGAACCTCAAGGAGGTGAGGTGTGTCAGGTTACAACTTCCTTAGAAAAGTTGTATCGGGTTGTGAATAAAGTGGTAATTTAGTTGATATATTTTATTCTAAGGGATAAGTAATAGACGAATTTTCATCCCTATATTATCCTCAATAGTTTTTTATGTCAAGATAAATGTTAATTCATGCATGTACACGTGTCATCCATGCATGGACACGTGGCACCTACTAGCTCAAATTGATGACACCTCATTTTTTACACTCCTTCATGAACAACAAGTATATATACCCCTAGTTTCACCCCTTAGTGAAAATGTTTGACTCTTACCACCCTCCTTCCCTAGAGAATCGTGCATATAGTTCTTTTATCGTGAAGTAGTGAAAATATATTGTGCATAGGTCCTTGGGTATCGCCCATAGCAAGAGCATATCGGCCAACTAGGGTGATATCAGCCATATAGGGTGATATCGGCCATAGTGAAGAGTTTTTTATCCCAAGTGAGTGGCATATCGTGCAAGTGAGTGGTATATCGTGCATGAGTGGTGGCATATCATGCAAGAGCACTAGTGTATCGTGCAAAGGCGTTAAGGAGCAAGAAGGAGCCCATACTTAATCATAAGGTGAGGACATGATCATCTTCAACCTTGGATTGAAGCATGATTTTAGGGTTTTGATCTTCTTTTCTTTTCTTCTTCACCAATTGCTTATCCATGGTGATTCTTTGCATATAGAGGAGTTGTGAAGTTCATCTTCAACCTTGGTAATGTGAATCATTGATGCTTGGAGCTTTGAAGTTGTTCTTAAGGCAGGTTATATAACTTGAACCCAATTATATTATTATGCACCTTCAATTTTTTCATACTTGTTGATCTACTTGCAATTCAGATTTCTCTTGAATAATTGTTGATCCTTTGAGTTCTAAAAGCTTCATGGGATTGTTTTCCATGACTTAGAATAGTAAGAACAAGGGTTTAGAGGTTGATGATGATGACATCATCAATATCGAGTGGAAGCACACAAACAAGCACCTCCAACCCGATATGGTAAAGTAACCCTAGATGACTTGGAAAGTGATAGGGGTGTACATTGGTTTGTACAATGGGTTGAAAAAGTTTCAACCAGTTGTCTATCCTGTCACTTAACCCATGGTGAAGGGCAGGTCGCAGCCATGAAGGTTTGAAGAGGTTTGAGCATAAGGGGCTAACCCGATATAGAGTGAAGCACACATACACCTCCAAACTGATATGGTGGAAGCAAGCATACATACACCTCCAAACTGATATGGTGGAAGCAAGCATACATACACCTCAAAATCGATATGGTGGGAGCAAGCACACATACACCTCAAAATCGATATGGAGTGGAAGCACCTTAAATGCAATGTACTTGATGGAGTAACACATGGAGTGTTTTATATCAAGTCATATGTTAAGAGGTATGGAGTTTAATTAATAATGATTAAGTAGGCTAATGTACCTAAAGGGAAAGGTTGAGCCAACTTAATAAAGTATGGAGTAATCAACATCCTAGGGTGGATGAGAGAAAAACTCATACTTGTGTAATAAACATGTAATGTGCATACATTAATGCTTCTAAAATGTGTAGGGTATGAATTAGAGTTTGATCCTTGATAAGGTGATCTTGAAACCCTAATCGATAAGAAAGGGAAACCCTAACCCTAATATAGGGTCATGGTATGTGAAACCCTAATTGATAAGAAAGGGAAACCCTAACCTTAATAAGGGAATAGTGGTATTACCCTTGTATTGCATGGTAATTATATGTATTTGATATGGTTGTTATCATGTATACTAACCATGCATGTATCATGAGATGATGAGCATAGCCAGGTATGAGCTATGATGTTTTATTTGATAAGGATACTTAATGGGCCTTGTGAGCCATATGATAATTTGTTGCCTAGTGAGAGGTGACAAGATGTTTAATGGGCCTTGTGAGCCATGTGAGATGCTTGTGTAACAAGTATCATGTATACCTTGGTTTGATTACCTAGAGGTAATAGTTACCTGATAAGTGGTAACAGTATTCAGTGATGAACTAAGGGTTTGAATACCCAGATTCAGTAATCATGATGATGATATTATTGAGGGATGAGGATTCCCAGTATTGAGATAAGGGATTGAGATCCTAAATGTTATATAAAGCTTTGAAAAGTACTTGATAGATGTATTACACTTTTCTTGGTAGCATTTGTCATAATAATTCATGTTTGAAAACTTGACTGATGCTAAGAGAATATGGTAATGCACTTAATTAATGAAGTGGAATTTTATCATGTAGAGCCCTGACCATAGATCCATCAGCATCAGTAAACTGTTGAATGGTGAAACAGGTTTTCCCACGAGATCTCCTGAAGACCGTATGTTTTTGAATATGTTGGGGTGATGGGAGAAAATATATGTACACCCTAAATGAGGGATTGATGGTATATAAACATGAAATCTCTCAATCCTTCATTATATTGTTGGGTTTGATGTAGATAAACACAAAATCTCTCGACCCTTCTCAGGATTGATGTGTAGATAAACACAAGATCTCTCAATCCTGACGAGAGCGCATGTTGTGGCTGTATCTCTATAGCAAAGTTTCCAGTATACCTTGGAAAGCTATCTAAGCAGTTGACATGGTCCTGCTTGTTTTCTCACACTGACTGAGATGGGTGAGGTCATGGCAGTCGGCTCTTCCATTGACCTTGTATGGTACTGATTTTGACTTCACACTGGTCGGTTGGAGTATGAGCGGTATACCTCATCTCCTCAGGGCATAAGTGTGATTATAAAATGTAATCAGCCGTGTAGCATATTTGGTTAAGGATGGAATACGGAAATCATTGGTTGATGTTACATTTTTTAATGCATCTTAAATGGATAGATGTTATACATGTTCTTCATATTCCTTATAAAATGAATAGATGAATTACTGCTTTATCATATATAGCTTCAATGTTTCATAAGATGATATTGCTCTATTCTTCTTAAACAATGATTAAATTCTACTTATTAATATAAAAGAATCATTTGCTCAGTTTTATTACTATTTATCTACAATAATTATATTGTTGGCGGAGAGTTATAACTCTCACTGGGACATGGGTCTCACTCCGTTGGTCACCAACATTTTTAGGTGGACACGGACGAGGAGGTAGGGACCATACAGCAGAGGAAGGATAGCAGCATCAGGGATAGCAGTAACATCTCAGGTTGAGTTACTATCTGTCATGAGTTGTAGATATGAGTCCTATGTGTCTTCTCTGTACTCTCAGGTCCTTGGAGTCAGTACTTAGTGGTTTTATGATCGATCTGAGATTTTGTCTTGTATGCCTCGAGGTTTTATGTTGCTTATGTATAGTTTGGCAAAGCAACTGTTGTATGTATTCCTCGAGATGAGATGGTACATGGTATGTATAATGTGAACCATGATGTATGTAATACTTTGGTTCTCTTCTTAAGAGTTTCCTGGAAATGGATCTCTTTGCAAATGGTTTTAATTTTTAGTGATTTTTGTTAATCCGTTGATTATGGTTATTCCACAATTATTTACTGGTGATGGTTTGATTTGTGGTCAGATCGTCACAAAGTTTAACACTCTTCTTCACTAGCCATCACAAGATCATGACAAACCCCATCATAAGAGGTGTATCAGTCTAGATAAGGCATGTCTGTTTTCATGCATATCAGTTAGCATACCATATCAGTTTACAGAGGAGCATATCAGTTTGGTCATCTTCTACCTCAAGATGACGATACTACCAAGGCAAAGAAAGGAATGTTTCATGGCAGCAACTTGACAATGTTCTATTCTCAAAATAGAACATAAAGCTACCAAGAGAACAACTAGTATGCAAGAAAAGACAAGATAAGAACAACTAGAAAGATAACAAGTAGAAAAGTAGTAATAACAAAGTAGGGTTAGAGTTATATAACCATCCTCAAGAACAACCACCAAGCGCTAAGCTCCAAGGTCAAGCTTTGAGCTTCCCAAGCTCAAGGTAGAAGAAGGTCCTCCTAGATTGATCTCCACCACACCTCTAAGAAGGAAGACAGGACCATGGTCAAGTAAGAAAAAGAGAGAAAAGAAGGTACCAAGATCCATGGCTGAGAAGAAGAAAGAAGAAGAGAAGGAAAGATAGAAAATCATGGCTTACCAAGAAAGAAGATGAAAGAGAGCACCATAAGATTCTAGCTCGCCCACCAAGCTCCAAGGGAGAGGGTTCTTCAAGTTCAAGGTTGTCCACCAAGGAGAGCAAGCAAGGATTGCTAAAAGGGTTCACTTGCATGAGAAGGAAGAGCTATATATACATGGCCGAAGAGAGAGAAAACAAGGGAAAGGTGTCACCACCTTAGAACCCTAGACGACACTTGTCCAAGAAGAAGGGACACATGCCACACCATGCAACAAGGTGATAGGACCTATGGCTCACCAACTTGGCCACTAAGGAAGGTCAAGGTCAACACACACTTCCACCCCCTTCATAAACCGATAGAGATGAAACCCTAGGTCACAATCTGATATGACAGTCCTCTAGAGTCACCACAGTCCGATATGGTGATACTCAAGGTACCACAAACCTATAGGATGTCCTTCAAGACACCCTCAACTGATACCAAGTCTCCTCAAGGCAACCTCAAGCCAACACAAGGCCTCACCAAGGCTCTCAAGCCCGAGACAACACTCTAAAGAGCAAAGCACACCTTGAAGATGTGCCCAAAACATCAACAATGATGTCACCACTCAATCAAGGTCAAAACAAGGTACCCAACACTTTCTCTTTCCTCTAGATGATTCCAAGAGAGAGAAGAAACACTCTAAAGGTGGCAAACTTGCGCATCAACTCTCACTCTGGGTAAATTGCAAGTTTGTACTAAAACCTCACCACAAAGCACAAATAATAAGAAACAAGCTCAAACAAGGAGCACAAACCTCCAACATGCCCTAATTACATCTTAGATGATTAGAGAAAGGGGCAGAAACATGTTTAAGCAAAACAAATAGGGTTATCCAAAAATGTGGGTCATGGTCCTTACAGATAGGATGTCCCTCAAGACACCCACAAACCGATAGGATGTCCCTCAAGACACCCAAAAACCGATACATGGCCTCTCCAAGGCTCTCAATCGCGAGATAACACTCCTAGGTGTAAGACACACCTCAAACAAGTATCCAAAAAACCACCAAGGATGTCACCACACAAACAAGGTCCAAACAAGGTGCCCATCTCTTTCTCTTTCCTCTAGATGATGCTAAGATAGAGAAGGAACACTCTTGAGGTGGCAAGTTTGCACATCAACCCCTATCATGGCTAAATTGCAATTTGCACCAAACCTCTCCACAAAACACAAGCATCAACTAAACAAGCTCAAACAAGGAACTCCAAGCTTCCAACATGCCCTAATTACATCTCAAATGATTAGAGCAATGACCTAAGCAACATACTTAAGAAAAACAAATAGGGTTATCCCAAAACGTGGGTCAGGGTCCTTATAATATTTGTATTTTTTGAACCTACAATGCAAAAGAGTACTTCAGTTGTGACTCACCTCGTTTCTTTCCAACAACAAAATTATTCATCAATGTTCTTTACCCCATTTCCTCAACAAAATGGGATAGTAAATGAAAAAATAGACATATTATTGAAATTGAAAAAAAAACTCTTCTTTACTAGATGAATCTTCCATATCATTTTTGAGGAGACGATTTACTCATGACTACCTACCTCATCAATAGTGTGACTTCATCCATACTGTATAATTTGATCTTATTTCAAATTTTATATCCTAACTACTAGCTATATAGTGTTCCTCCTAATATTTTTATGTGTGTTAGTTTTGTCCATGAAATAGGTAATGGGTGTGACAAGATCAACCCTCGAGTAGTGAAGTATGTCTTCCTTGGATATTCCAAAACTCAAAAGGGGTATCATTGTTATAATCTGACCATACATCTTTATCTGGTATCAACAGATGTCAAGTTTTCAAAGACACCCCTTACTTTGAAAATCTATATAATAATCTCTGACTTCTCTAGAAAACTTTCTATCATTCTCAATTATCGTTGATGCTACATAAAATCCATTGTCAAATTCTATGACCCATCCACAGGTCCATGTACCAATCATACAAGTTCCTTTTGATAACTCGATAATGTCCAAGATGATGAGGCATCTCTCAATCCTCATCAAACCACTATTTCCTCTAGAGTTTCTACATATCCCAATGATCTGCCTATTATCCTATGAAAAGGTAAGCATTCTTGCACTGTCCATCCTATTTCTAGTTTGTATCTTACATTTTTTATCTCCTTCATATGTTGCCTTTATCTCTAACCTATCTACTATCCTGATACCACACAATATCTCTATTACACTAAATCACCCAAGTTAGTAACAAGCTATGGAGGACAAGATGACTACTTTCTAAGAATGGTTTATGAAGTTTCTTGTTCTCTCTCCTCTAGGTAAAGCATTAGTTGGTTGCAGATGGGCTTACTCAGTTAAAGTTGTTCCATATGGGACTATTGATCATATGAAAGCAAGACTTGTCATAAAAGGCTACACCCAAGTTTATGGAGAGGATTATCTAGAGATTTTTTTCTTCCATGGACAAGATGAGATATGTTTGTCTGTTCATCTAATTAACTTCTCACTTCTCTTGGCCATTACATCATCTAGATCTCAAGAATGCCTTCCTTCATGGTGACATGTCTAAAGAAATATATTTGGGAAACCACCTGAGTTTGTTTCTCATGGAGAGTCTCATGTTGTCTTCCAATTTCATAAATCCTTGTATGGGCTAAAGTAGTCACCTTGTGTGTGGTTCGAAAATTGTTGTCAATCTATTAAAGTGTTTGGCCTACAACAATCTAGTCTCAACTACTCTATCTTCTTGTAGCATGGATCCTCAAGTAATATCCTTATTGTCATTTATGTGGACGACATTGTTATTGCAGGTGATGCTCACCAAGGAATTGCACGTGTAAACTAGTTACTTCAAGGAAAATTTAGACCAAAGATCTTGGCCCTCTCAAATACTTTCTTAGTACTAACATGGCGAGATCCAATTATGAAATTATCATCTCTCAGAGCAAGTACGATCTAGATCTCCTTGAATAAATGAGCATGTTGGGATCAAAACATGCAGAATCATCTATAGATCTGAAACTTAATCTGTATAAAGATAAGAGGGAGACTCTTGTTGATCCTTATCAATGCATATGATTTCTTGCGAAACTTCTCACAGTAACTCGGTTAGACATCTCATTTTCTACAAGTGTGGTTAGTCAATTAAAGGAGAAATCACATGTTGGTCATGGGAACACTTTTATGCACATCCTTGTTTTATCTCAAACACTAGAACATCAAGAGACCGCCCATGGATGAAGAGAGAAGAAAGAAAACAACAATAAAACTAGACTAGGGAAGAAGATATTACATGTATAAGGCAAGAAACTATGTTTGAAAGCTGTAAATAATGCTAGAAAAGCTTGATCCAAACTAGGTTTGAATGCTCCAAATAAAGCAGCATGCATCCAAGATATATCCAAGCTTCATCCTCAAGGAGCTCTCTCTTCACAACGATGGGCTTGTGTAACATCCCTAACCTGGGTTATGCTTTAACCCTATAGGTTTTTCTTAATAAAGTTAATTATATGCTTGTTCTTATCTTTTGAAAAATAATTAAGACCCAAGAGGAACTTATGTTTCAATTTTAGTCCTTTTTGAATAATGTTGAAACAATGTTTTGCCTGTTTTGGATTAAAGTGAAAATTACCCAAGTTGAGGGGTTAACTTGCAAATGTTACATGGTGAAATGTTCCTCAAGTGTTGAAGCATCATAAGAATGAGAATGATGCATAGGTATGGCTTGTGGTAGCCTGAGCACCAAGAAAGAGCTTATAAAACAATGTTTGTGCATTAAAACCTATTTTGGTGTAATGTGTAATTTACCCAAAACCTAGGGTTCAATATGCAAAATACCACCTCTAGAGAGTCCCTAATATTTCTTGGTATCAATTAGATACAAGAAAATCAGAGGGGTGTTTCATTTGAATCTCTTTGGAGGAGAGAGAATCTTGATATTAAAATAATCAAGATTTAAGCATAATTGAAACCCTAATTCAATTTAATGCAAAAATAAATATATTAATGGAGTGCCCTTCAACCAAAAATGAGTTGGTTAGATTTTTATAAGTGTGGACGTCCTTGTTCCTTGCAAAGGCCATGAAATATCTAAAGTGAGTGGAGAGTCCACAAACATTAGTTAACTAAAAAGTAATATCCACTCAATTTTGGATATTATTATTATAATGGTTAAGGTGCTTAATTTGTTTTCTTTTAATTCATGGATAATGAATAGGAATTACAAGGTGTGGGAGATGGCTTCGTATGCAAGGGATTGAGGGGAGTATGTGGCACAAATTTTAGGAGTTGAAGGAATTGTTTATCACTTTCTCTCTCATTGAAAATCCCTTATAAACATCTCATTTTCAACCCACATGAAAGGCTTTTTCGATCCCTTTTTCTTTCCTTTCTTTGGCCGTGCACAAGGGAGCTTAGGAGAAATAGGAGTACGTGCCCCAACCTGTAGGTAATCTCCATATTCATCTTCAACCTTGATTTCATGGTGGAAATTGAAATTCAATGTTGAATTTCTTCTTTTCTTCATTCAATCTTCAACCTTAGCCATTCATTTCGCTCAAAGAATTGAGAATGGGCCTTGGATAGTTGAGAGAGCTTCATTCACCATTGAATACGTGGAGCTTGAAGCTTCTATTCAATTTTGAAGGCGGGTTATATAACTTGAACCCTTAAATGTCATTATTGCTTACAATTTATTCAATTTGTTTTGAACCTTTCTACTCTCTCGATTTCCTTTTAATTAGTTATTGAAATCCCCATAAGAATTGTAATAGATTTCGAAGGTTTGAAGCTTGAAGATGATTATGTCATCTTAAGCACACACCTCAACCAAGGAAGGGGCAAACGGTTTGCAAAATTGAATGAGCTAATTCGGTTTCAAAAATGATTGAATTGATTTGGTTTCAAGACCGAATGGGCAATTGAGTTCAAGACTGAATGGGTAGATGAACTCAAAACCGAATGATTAATTTACTCAAGACCGAATGGGTAATTATACCCAAGACCGAATGGATAATTACTTTAAAATCGAATGGGTTATTGACTTCAAGATCGAATGGTTAATTGAGTCCAAAACTGAATGGGTAATGGATCTCAAGACCGAACGGGTAAATTAAACTTTAAAACCGTTTGGGGTTAATTGTTGATGTGATTGATGAAGATTTAATGGTTCAAATGGACTTGATTATAACTAATTTTAGAAGGATGATCAATGGATTGCAAACCCTAATTGATTGATTGAAGAATTTCTAATTGAATTGGATCGATTACTTTGTTGATGGTCCAAACAGTCTCAAGACCATTTGGAGGCAAACGATCTGAAGACCGTTTGAGACCAAACGGTCTCAAGACCGTTTGGAGTTCAAAGACTATGATGGATGGTTGAAGATTCAAGGGCTGTAATTGGATAACTTTCAATAGTTCAATTGATAATCGATTCAATAAAGCAATCCCTAAAACCAATCAATTGGTTGAAGGAAACCCTAATTGGTCCAATTGGTTTCAAGGTGGTTTGGACCAAACGGTCTTGAGACAGTTTGAGTCCAAACGATCTTAAGACCGTTTGAGATCAAATGGTCCTCAGACCGTTTGAAGGTCAAGGAGGTCAAAACCGTTTGAGGTTCATTCAATATCAATTGAGAAAATAGTTTTAAAACTGATTGAAGAAGTTAGGGAAAGACCGATTGGAGGTCAAGCACCTCAAGACCATATGGAGATATAATTGAACCAAGACCGTTTAAGGTCAAACGGACTTCAAGACCGTTTGAAGGTCTTGTGACTCCAAGACCGTTTGAAGGTCAAGGAGGTCATAATCGTTTGAAGGTTCAAAAGTAACAAAGCCTTTTGGAGATCTAATAGTCTCAAAGCTATGAGAGATTAATCAACCCCATAATTGTTGATGATGTTTATCAAAGGAGATTAATTACAATGGTTGTACCTTCAAGGTACTTAAGTGATTAGTACCTTTTGAGTGGTCAATCTTTGATTCTTATGGAAGCAACATCTCAACACTCTAAGCTAACCCTAAGTGTGTATGCTTAAATAAGGGGTTGACCTAATCTAATAAAGTTTGAAGTGATCAACATCCTAGAGGGGATGAGAGAGAGATGAATTCATACATGTATAATGATCAAGTAAGTGGTTAAGCCCCTACACTCTCAACATGAAAATAATATGTAATTAGGGTATGATCCTTGATAAAGAGATCATGAATCCCTAATTAAGAAGGTTGATGAAACCCTAATTAAGGGTGATGATATGTGAAACCCTAATTAAGGGTGATGACATGTGAAACCCTAATCAAGGATGATGCCATGTGAAACCCTAATTAAGGGAGATGATATGTGAAACCCTAATTAAGGATGATGTTATGTGAAAACCTAATTAAGGGTGATGATATGTGAAACCCTAATTAAGGGTGATGACATGTGAAACCCTAATCAAGGGTTATGCCATGTGAAACTATAATTAAGGGTGATGACATGTGAAACACTAATCAAGGGTGGTGCCATGTGAAACCCTAATTAAGGGTGATGATATGAGAAACCCTAATCAAGGGTGATGACATGTAAAACCCTAATTGATAAAGAGGGGAACCCTATTCCTAATAATGGAGTAGTGAATAATATATTGATAGGTGAAATACCTAAAGTGGTTGATAATGGATAATCTTATATCAATAATGCTTTAACTCGAGATGAGTCCATATTATTGTTAATGGTTGAATAATTCAAATGAGTGATTTATGATCAATACATTACATGATGATGTGATGAACAAGTGCATAAAGTATTAGGATGGGAAATATCCTAATACAAGATAAACTGATGAACTTAAGTAAGTCAAAAGTGATGAGGGAAGTGATACATAAAAACATGATAGATATCACATCCACTACCTCAAAATTGATACACCGTGTTGTACTCTGAATCCAGTACACTTGGATGAATAACACATGAAATGTGTGATGCCAATTGTTACATTGAGATGTAATGATCCTAATGCACTTTAATAAGTATAGGCTAACGTACCTTAAGAAAGGGTTAAGCCAAGTTAATAAAGTATGATGTAATTATACTCTGGTAAGGATGAGAGAGAAACTCATACCTTGTGTTGATAATCATTTAATGATAAATGATGAGAGTAGTTGTTTCCTAGTGAGAGGTGACAAGATGTTTAATGGCCTTGTGAGCCATGAGAGTAGTTGTTGCCTAGTGAGAGGTGACAAGATGTTTAATGGCCTTGTGAGCCATGAGAATAGTTGTTGCCTAGTGAGAGGTGACAAGATGTTTAATGGCCTTGTGAGCCATGAGAGTAGTTGTTGCCTAGTGAAAGGTGACAAGATGTTTAATGACCTTGTGAGCCAGGAGAGTAGTTGTTGCCTAGTGAAAGGTAACAAGATGTTTATAAAGTCTCATGTAAGAAATGATAATGTCCAAAATAGACAATGGAAACTTAGTAACATAATAATAATAACTAATGGATACAATAATAATAATAATGAAATCTTGATCATACATGATTCATGTTTATAGCCAAATAAGGGATATAGTGTTTTGAACAAGCTTAAGGGAGATATGAGGAATAATGGAATTACATAAAGAGTGTGAATAAGTATGATGTCTTGATCAAGGTTTAATACCTAGTAAAGGTGATGTGGTATTCAGTGATGATGCACAGGATTGGTATAATCCAATGCCTGAAATAAATGCACAGGATTGGCATAGTTCAATACCTAGAATAATGTCACAGGATTGGTCATAACCCAATACCTAGAATAATATCACAGGATTGGTCATAACCCAATACCTGGAATAATGTCACAAGATTGGTCATAACCCAATACCTAGAATAATATCACAGGATTGGTCATAACCCAATACCTAGAATAATATCACAGGATTGGTCATAACCCAATACTTGGAATAATATCACAGGATTGGTCATAACCCAATACCTGGAATAATATCACATGATTGGTCATAACCCAATACCTGTAATAATTGCATAGGATTGGTCATAACCCAATACCTGGAATAATGTCACATGATTGGTCATAACCCAATGCCTAGAATAATTGCACAGGATTGGTAATAACCCAATACCTGGAATAATGGCACATGATTGGCATAGTCCAATGCCTGGAATGATTGCATAGGATTGGCATAGTCCAATGCCTGGAATGTTTGCACAGGATTGGCATAGTCTAATGCCTGGAATATTTGCACAGGATTGGCATAGTCCAATGCCTGGAATGGTTGCACATGATTGGCATAGTCCAATGCCTGAACAGAATATGATGGTGTATACTCACATGATTGATACAATTCAATATTTGATTAGCAGATTGGTTGAGGCCAACATATGGAAATGAGAATGATTCATGGATGACATACCATGATAATGAGTATCACAGGATAAGTTTGAGATGTTGGTATAGTATGATGGATAAATGAAATATCTGTTCTTCCTATTCCTTATAAAGAGAATAGATGATTTACTGATCTATCATAGATAGTTGCAATGCTTTAAAATATGAGAATGTTCTAAACTGCTTATCCTCTGCTCAGTTTTATTCTATTAAACTGCAATAATAATGTTTCTGGCGGAGAGTTATATCTCTCGCTGGGATAATTTTCAATTGTCTCACCCCCGTGGGATCCAACATTTTTTTAGGTGGACGCGGATGAAGAGATAGAAATCATATAGTAGGAAAAAGGATAGCAGCATCAGGGACAGCAGTAACATCTCAGGTGGAGATACTGATTGTCATGTCTTGTAGATAAGAGTCCTATGTGCCGTCTCTGTACTCTCAGGTCCTAGGATTCAATACTTAGTGTTTCTATAATCAATCTGAGGTTTTGGTTTGAATGCCTCGAGGTTTTGTGTTGCTCATGTGTAGAATTAACAGAGCAGTTGATGTATGTAATCCTCGAGAGGATATGGTACATGGCATGTACTTATGGACCAGAATGTATATGTAATACTTTGGTTCTTGCTGATAAGAGCTTCCTGGAATTGGATCTCTTTACAAAAGGTTTTAATTTTTAGTGATTTTTATTAATCCGCTGCTAACGAATGCTTCCGCTTAAGTAAATCATGTTTTTGTGATTTGTATGCAACAGTTTGGATCCCTCTAGAAGCAATAACAAGAGGGAGAAAGAAAAAGGTTTGTTTGGGAGAGGGATATATATATATCCAAGATGAGAGAGAAAGATGGTAAAGGGTAGAAAAATATCTTGCCATGTGTTAAAACCCAAAATCTTCCTTTTCCATGCACTATCAAAACTTCCATAGGTTTGTTTTCAAAGAGACCCATTGGTTTGTGCCTTGGTGAAACCATCAAGTTGCATCATCAGAGAAACCATCGGTTTGTGTGGTATACTTCACCATTTACAAACCCTGATCCTCCATCGGATTATGCACTCAACAAGGATAACCATAAAATCTACAGCCACAAGAGAACACCATTGGTTCCTCAACTACCAAGAGAAACCATCAGATCATTCACCCACATGGTAAAACCATCAGATCCTCATCATATAAGGTGAAACCATCGATTTATCACTTAGGTGAGAAACCATTAGTTCTCAACCTTGAAGGAAAAGAAGAAAACATCCGATGGTACATCCAAGTATTCAAAGGTGCAACCATACCAAACACATTATGAATACTTACGAAGCACAACATGCATGTGCTAAAATTACAGACATATCCCTAGGATAGGGAAAATTGCATAAAGATCCACATAAGCACATAATTTGCAAGGTTTAAGTAAACAAAGTCCAAACTGGACCAAAATTCAAACATAGATTTTTCACTAGGTATCAAAACATAAATTAATGCTTAATTAAGAAACTAATCACCCAATTAAATCAGTCAAGCATGTTTAAGCATAAAACTAGGTCAGGGGTCTTGCAAACGGCTTCCTTCATGGTGACCTTTTTGAAGAAATCTTTACAGAGCAACCACCTGGGTTCATTGTCTCATCTTATCTGTCAATTTGATAAATCCTTATATGGGCTAAAGCAGTCACCCCAAGCATGGTTTGGGAATTTTTATCAATCTATTGAAGCCTTTGGCCTACAATGGTCTAGTCTCAACTACTCAGTCTTCTATTAACATGGATCCTCTAGTAATATTGTTCTAGTCGTTAATGTGGAAGGCATCATCATTATAGGTGATGATCATCAAGGAAATGCACATCTTCAAGGTAAAATAGTTTTTTCAAGGTAAATTTCAAACCAAATATCTTGGCCCTCTCAAATGCTTCATTGGTATTGATGTGAGAAGATCCAAAGACAGAATTATCATCTCTCAGTGCAAGTACGTTCTAGATCTACTTGAAGAAACGAGCATGCTGGGATCAAAACATGCAAAATCACCTATGGGTGCTAAAATTCATTTGTATAAAGATAAAGGGGAGCCTCTTGTTGATCATGGAAAGTACAGATGTCTAGTTGGAAAACTGAATTATCTCATAGTTACTCAGCTAGGCATCTCATTTGCTACAAGCATGGTTAATCAATTAATGGAGAAACCACATGTTGGTCATGAGAATGCTAATTATTCACGTCCTTTTTTATCTCAAGCGATCCCTTGGGAAAGGTCTTCTCTATACTTTTCATGGACACCTAAAAGTGCATGGTTTTTGTGATACGTCATTGAGCGATGATTTGTGACTGGATATTGTGTCTTTGTGGGAGGCACCCTGGTCTCCTGGAAGAGCAAGAAACATTATGTTATTACTCACTCAAGCACTTAATATGAATATCGGGGCTATGACTCATGTCACCAATGAACTTCTACGGGGTAGAAACCTCATGGAAGAACCGGTGTTTCCACAATCCGAACCATAGAATTGCAATGTGACAATTAAGCTGGAATTCACATACATAGCTTCCAATCCCATCTTCCATGAGTGTACAAAACACATTGAAGTAGACAATCACTTCATCATAGAGAAGGTTGGAGACAAGTTGATCAAACTCATACAAGTACACTCGGAAGATCAAACACATTTCTGGCTTTGTAGAAGAAGTCTCCCCCTTGCATGTGCTTCCTATGATTGAGGTGTGATTCCGGTTAAAAGCTGCTTACCTAGGCGCCAAATTATTTGTATCCAATTTTATATGTTTAAAGTTAATGTATTTTCTATCTCCTTGACACCCCCACTTTACCAGGTCTAATATCCGATGCATATGCCGTATGTTTGTTCTAATTACGATGGCAATCGTTTTACCTTTAAAAACATTGTATTAGTCATTCTTTCGAATGTGTCAAAATATTGAGCAACATTAATAATTAAAAAAGAAAAGAAAAGAAAAGAGGAGTTAGATTCCATCGCATTCCATGTGCTTTGGTTGATCAAGCAATAATGATTACACAAGACGGCTGGCGCATCAAGTTTGTGGTATAAAAAGTGAGTATTATAAAACACAAGAAAGTTGTCGCTTTTTCCAATCTTGAGGATGGGATCTGGCGCAAACGAAGCTGGTGTGTCTCAGATGAAACAACTAGTGGATCCGTTGACCAACCAACTGCGCCCGCCAATGAAGCAATTATCATCCTGTCGTAAGCCAGCACGACATCAAAAGAAAAAAAAGACCTAGAACATACAAATGTACGAGTCATATAACATACAGCTGGCAGCCTCGCCCTCCATTCTACTCTGGTCTGAGTCGCATCCCGACACCTTAGTAAACACACGACACTTCGCTGGCCCCACATTCCATTTCCGGTTCTATCGCCTGAAAACCGGGTGACGAGGCATGTATATCCATCCATGGAATTTTACGTGGCCCACGACCAGCCAACCTGCCAGCCAGCCAGCCAGCCAGTCAGTCAGTCAGTCAGTCAGTCAGTCCCTTTCACTAGTTGGACTCGTGCTTGTTTGGCACACAATATCCATCTCTATATCGTATTTTGCCGTTGTATTGCGCGGAATTTTTTCCGGCGTACGGAGAAAAAAAAAAACTGAGGCTTAGCAGTTTTGCATCATTGCATGGCTTGGCGGGCGGGATGATGTCCAGAAACCATGCACGCGCGAGGCCGAACGCAGTATTAGGGATGTGGGGATCCTTGGAAGCAACGGTTGGATTGAGTGATTGTGCACATTAGTAGCAAATTATGTTGTATAATTTAGACATCTATCGAATGTATATATTTCATAAAGGTGCCTCTTCAGTCTTCACAACTCGATTTGTAGAGCTAGATAAGCTACTTCTCCACCACCACTGCTATTGCCTTCTCTGAATTAGCTAGCTCTTCCATTCAATCACATTTCATCACAGAAGCATGGACAAGATCAAAGCCCCACTCCTCCCTCTCCGTAGCGCCGACGATCCTGATGCCGCCTCATCCCGACCCCAACCTAAGTTCTTCATTCCGTCCTCCTTCGTCACCCTCCACAATCTCTCCCTCGCACTGGGTCCCTTCGCCAGCGCCCTCGTCATCCTCACCCTCTCCATCGACGGCCCCAATGGTGCCACCAGCCGCTACATGCTTGCCGCCATGGCATGGATCTTCGCCTGGTGGTTAACCGAGGCCGTCCCCTTACCCATCACCTCCCTTGCCCCGCTCTACCTCTTCCCAGCCCTGGGCCTGGCATCCGCAGATACCGTCGCCAAGTCGTACATGAACGACGTCATCGCGCTCGTCCTGGGCAGCTTCATCCTCGCCATCGCAGTCGAGCACTACAACATCCACCAGCGCCTCGCGCTCAACATCACGCTCCTCTTCTGCGGCGGCGACGCGCCCAGCCCGCACATGCTGCTACTAGGCATATGCGCCACCACGGCGTTCATCAGTTTCTGGATGCAGAACACGGCGGCGGCAGTCATGATGGTCCCCGTCGCTATGGGGATACTGCAGCGACTCCCGAGGGCAAAGTCCAACGCCGCCGCGGATCCAACAAGGTCGACCAGCGGTAATGATGCTGACGAGGCGGACGAGCACGTCGTCGCCGCCGCCGACCGGTTCGCCAAGGCAGTGGTCCTTGGCGTGACGTACGCGGCGGCGGTGGGAGGGATCGCTACACTCACGGGGACGGGTGTCAACATGATCACAGCTGGCATGTGGGCGAGCTACTACCCCGATGAGACGCCCATCAGCTTCAGCTCGTGGTTCATGTTCGGATTTCCGCTGGCGCTCGTCATATTTCTAGCACTTTGGGCGATACTGTGCTTCCTGTATCTGTCCAAGGATACAAGACATGTCCTAGCGGTGTACTTGGACAGATGCCATCTGCAGAGGGAACTCGACAAGCTTGGACCCATGGCGTTTGCGGAGAAGATGGTGCTGTGCGTGTTTGGGGTAAGCGTATACAGAATTTAGTTGACTCGTTCGTTTATCTCCGTTTATTCAAAATAATATTATGTTGATACCAACAATATTATCCTCTATATTTAGAAACAAATATGCTTTTTGAAAAATAAAAACGTTTACCTAAGCGTCGGCAATAAATAACAATACTATATAATGACCAACTTGATCGTGGAATCTTGATTAATTTTGCCGTGCATTAATTACGATGGTTACTGAACTCAATACAATAGTCGTTCATTTACTAAATTGGCCAAAAAAAACAAAATGACATGTTTGGGTATTTTAATTACCAAAATGACACAATTCCAAACTTAATTCCCAAAATGACACGTTTCTGAGGCAATACGTCCCCAAAGAGGACGCATTGCTCCTGGTGGGACCAATACGTCCCCTTGGAAAATGTATTGCTACTTTAAAAAAAGCAATGTGTCCCCAGTGGAGACGCATTGCCTCCAACAGAGCAATGCGTCCCCAATGAGGACGTATTGTATTTTTATTTATTTATTTTTAATTTTTTTTAATTACGATACCATGTACGTTATATAATACATATATATGTTAAATTGCTAAATGAACGCAATCTACATTGACTTGTATAAAATTAACCATATATTTTAAATAATACCTGAACACAATAAAATAATAATAGAATATTATATTTCATTAATACATAATCTTTATAAATTTAATAGAAGTATTTAAAATTAATGGATACAACACTAAAATTATATAGTAACGTTTAAAACTATAGAATTATATATATATATATATATACATGTATTATATTTATTTGTAAACTTAGAAAAAAGAAAAAAAAACTAATATAGCAACATATAGCACACGTTGATATGCACAATATATATATATATATATATATATATATATATATATATATATATATATATATATCAAAGACACGAAATATAATATCAAAAAATATAAACATGTCAATTATGCAAAGTAAAATATATTATAACAACAACAATAAACAATCAAATTAAAAATATATGATACATACAATTTTAAATTAAATAAAAAATCATTATATATTTGATTTTATCATATTATATTTATCTCTGAACTGAATAAAAAGTTACAAATATTATTATATTATTATGATTTATGTTATTATATTATTTTTAAACATAATAAAAAGTTTGCTTCATAATATATTGCAATTTCTTATGTGTTGCATTTATGATCATATGTATCATATATTTTATTTTGATTATCTATTGTTATTGATCATGTATATTTATTTTATATAGTTGACTTTTTTTTTGATATTATGTATCATAACTTTAATATATATATATATATATATATATATATATATATATATATATATATATATATATATATATATATATCTGTGTGTGTGTGTGTGTTTTATGTGCACCAGTGTATCTTATATACTACGGTATTAGTTTTTATTTTAATATTTTCTTATTTTTATTGCTATATTAGTTTTCTTTTTTTCTAAGTTTACAAATAAATACATGTAAATAATGTCTTTATTTCTATAATTTTAAACTTTATTATATAATTTTAGTATTATATTCATTAATTTTAAATATTTTAATCTACATTTATAAATATTATGTTTTAATAAATATAATATTTTGTTATTATTTTATTATGTTCAGATATTATTTTAAATATTTGGCTAATTGTATATAAGTTAATGTAGATTATATTTATTTAGCAATTTAACATATATATGTATATATAATATACATGATATCATAATTAAAAAAAAAGCAATACGTCCTCACGCATTGCTCTACTGGAGACAATACGTCCTCATTGGGGAAACATTGCTTTTTAAAGTAGCAATGTGTCTTCCGAAAAGACGTATTGGTCCCACCAAAAGCAATGTATTCATTTTGGGGACGTATTGATTCAGAAACGTGCCATTTTAGAAATTAAGTTATGAATCGTGTCATTTTAGTAATTAAAATATCCAAACATGCTATTTTGATTTTTTGGCCTACTAAATTTGACTGCTTCCTTGTTTTAGTCGCTGGTGGTCCTATGGATGACAAGGAGCATCACTGATGACATTCCAGGCTGGGGCACCTTGTTTAAGACGCCAGTTGGAGATGGAACAGTCAGTGTAAGTCAATCATATCCACTTACATTATTACTAAACCCAAAAATATACATTCCACATACTAATATTCTAAATATTATACTCTGTTCGCCACATGCAGGTGATGATGGCGACTCTGCTCTTCATCATCCCAAACATGAACAAACCAGGCGAGAAGCTCATGGACTGGACCAAGTGCAAGAAGCTGCAGTGGGACGTCATCCTCCTTCTAGGTGCCGGGTTCGCAATCGCCGACGGTGTACGCACCAGTGGCCTAGCAGACCTCCTGTCGGCGAGCCTCGTGTTCCTCCGTGACGTCCCCTACCTGGCCGTCGCGCCACTGGTCTGTCTCGTCAGCGCAACCATCACAGAGTTCGCATCAAACAACGCCACCGCCACACTCGTCATCCCGCTACTCATCCAGCTAGCCAAGACAATAGGCACACACCCGCTGCTGCTCATGATCCCTGGAGCCATCGGGGCAGAGTTCGCGTACTGGCTGCCTACAGGAACGCCGTCCAATATCGTCGGATTTGCTACGGGGCGGCTCAGTATCAGAGACATGGTCAAAGTCGGAGTGCCGCTCAAGATTGTCGGCATTGCAGTACTAGGGTTGCTCGCACCGTCGCTAGGTACGTAGGTGACAGTACATGTAATTCGGTTGCTAGCAAGATAATTGTGTACTTCTCAATTAACCCCATGCACTAACATGGATATATAATTGGAACTTTTGTTGTTGCAGGAGTGTTTGTTTTCAGGATTGGAAACCTTGCTGTTTAAAAACTCATGCCAGCTGTAGTTAACTTGGGAGTGACGGGACGGCCGGTCGCAGCACTATGAAAACAGATGTATATATACATCAATTCTAAATTTCCGAGCGTCTTCCCACTGTGAAACTACATACAAGCAATTTTTTTAATTTGTTGTAGAAAACACATTTTTGTCGTACAAATATTACTATCAATGTTATATACTACAAGAGAAAGTGCAAATATGCTACACTTGAGTCCGAGCAACTAACAAGTTGTTTATGAATGGAACTTCAAGCCAATGAGACCCAAGTGTCTTTTTGATTTGCGAGAGAACCACCTCCGCACGAGCGCCACTTTTGTGACCCCCGCAGGCGGTGTAAACTCTCGGGGACTCTGCCGCTCATACCGGGTATCCCAATTCAGTCGCATCGTTGGCCGGCCGACGCGTGGGCTAATTCACTTCTGGGGCATAGCCAGGAGTCGAACCCGTGACCTCTCGCAAAGGCCTTGCGAGCCGCACCGCCTGAGCTACGCCCCACCGGCCTTGAGACCCAAGTGTCAATATTTGACGTTTCTCTTACTGGAAACCGTCACGTTCCCAGTTAAACAACATCTATATTATGTAGTAATTATACATGTGTACGTGAGTTTGAACGTGTTCATACATGACAATTTTTTCTTTTCTTGGTGACATTACTGCAAATAAATATTCAAAGCAATCTATTTTGTTATTTACTTCGTGGGAGTAAAATTATGGTAGAAACGCCAAAATAGTATACTTTGACATCAAAAAAATTGACTATAGCAAACCGATCAATATAATTCCTAGAGTAGCCAACTTTTTTGAGAAAACACAATCTAAATTGGTATTTTTCTAGTCAAAATGGCAAAAAGGCCATTGAATTTGCAGTTTTAAGTTAAAAATGAAAAAAAATTGCATTTGTCAAATTAGTTGCCCCTTTCACCCAAATGTATTGGATGAAAATGCCAATTGAATTGCACAAGAAAATTTAATCATAAAAATGACAATTTAAGTGGCATTTTCACTCAAAGTTGGACTATGTTATAGTTTATTTTCATGGAGTGCTATACCCAGAATTTTTTCTGAAACTGTTCCATTTTGACTTTTACCTCCAAAATTATTTGGAAAAACTATGAGCAGGGACATGTGTCATACTTAGAGGTTGGTCATAGGGATGGTTGTCAAGAGAGTTGGGACGATACATCTTCTTCTGCAAATGAGTGATTCATAGAGTGAGTTCCTTTTTTTGATAGCGGTTTGTGAAAGTATTATTTATGTATGGGTGTCGTCAAGTACTTTGTCGGCCTACAAATATACCAACATGTATACAGTGAAGAGGGAACGCTGTTGTTTGATAGTGGTTTGTAAAACTATATTGAGGATATTGTAGTATTTGAGGATACTATGTGATTCCCTTATTTCTGACAATAGGGTTCCTTGCCCCATCACTACGTAGGTGCATAGTACATGACTTTGGTTTTTTTTTTTGCAAGACAATAGCTAGGCCTTTGTTCGTTTGGTCTTCTCTTCCATCCATCTGCCATATCATTTCATAATTAATGGTGGGTTCTATCCTTCACTGACCACCGTTAATGATGTTGGTCTCTGTTGCATCATCATTCCACCATCAACAACAATCATACCAACATCAAGAAGTTTCTAAACTGGCAAGTTCCTCTATGGGTGATGTGAAGTAGATCAATACATGTTCTCACGTCACGTCCCTTTAGGAGTCTCCACACATATCATGGTAAGCCCTTTGTTCTTGGTAGTTTTCCTAGTCATCTCTGAGTTGTGCATAGCCTTTCACTGACTCAAGTTGGGGACATCCATAAGATGATGGAGTACACTAACATCTGGGATGATTTTCTCACTGCTCTCCATTCTTGTAAATGATGGATATGTGGCTAATGTATTTTCACCCAACCTTAGTCCAATGGACGCCACCATTGTTGTGGGCTCCGATCTCCAAAACACGATATAAACTCAGCGGAAGCAATCGATTAGCGACGGAATATGAAAAATTACGAAAAATTAAAACTTTTCGAGACAAGACCTTGAAAACATGAAACTTCTTTTATAGAAACAAGATAAACAGTTTACATCTCTGTTAAATCACTTCTTGAGTGATTATACACAACCAGATACAAAATCTCAAGATTCAAAACCAAAATCTCAGATCAACAAACTCCAAGGACCTGAGAGTACAGAGACGACATAGGACTAATTAACTACATGACTCAGCAGTCAGTATCTCCACCTGAGATTCACTGCTGCTCCCGGTGCTGCTGTTGCTGATACTGATCACCTGCAGACTGGTTCCTTCGTCCTCGACGACCACCTAAAAAGTTGAAATCTACAGAGTGAGACAATTTTAAATAATTGTCCCAGCGAGAGTTATAACTCTCCGCCAGAAGCTTTGTTATAGCATATAAGAAAAACATGAGCAAGTAATCTAAGTTACTCAATAGCAGAGTGGATATTATGTAAAGCAACTTCATTTAAAGAACAAGAAGAACATGTATACTAAAATGAACAGTGTAACATCAATCATTGTGTCTCGTAGTTCAACCCTAGCAAATATACTACGCGGCTGATTATATTTTACAAACATTATTATGCCCTACGGAGATGAGGTATTGATGCGATGATTTTGAGTCGCATTTATAGACCTATTTTATATGTGTTTTATGCTTTAATTAGTCATTTCTATGGTTAATATCTCATAATTCATCCAATTTGGTCTTTGTTGCTATTTTATGTCAAATCCCCTTCAATTTATCATTTTGAACATTAATTGTCAAATTATTATTATTTGTGTGAATTGATTTGGTTTCATGTTTAAATTTCAGGAAAAATGAGTATCTGCTTCCGTCGATACCATCGACGGAAGTCGATACCATCGACATGGTTACAGGTTGCCAGTCGAAAGAAGCAGGAAAAAGTCGATACTATCGACTTTGATGTCGATGGTATCGAGATACCATCAGCTTGTTGACGCAGAAGCAGTCGATAGTATCGACACCAAGTCGATACCATCGACACATGGAGGCCACAGCGTCGCAAAACGACAAAACCGACGCCTAAAGGAAGTCGATACCATCGACCCGAGTCGATGGTATCAAGATGATGTCGGGCGCGACAAAGGAAGGGTTTGCAGCCATCCGCTACTGTAGCGGGTCGATACCATCGACTCGCGTCGATGGTATCGACGCCGTAGGATATGATTTGGCTTTCTGATGATCTCAATCAAACGACTACGGTTAATTAGTGACCTAATGAACGAGATATACCTAATGACGGCCGCCCGGACGAAAAGGGGATCGGATTAGCCATTGCACAAGTACCGAGGAGCAGTGGAGAGGAGAACGGAGGCCAGAAGCTCATACCAGTTGATTCGGATGCCGCAGAAGACGGATTTCACCACCGAAAGGCGGGAGAGCACGTGTTCCACACAAAGGATCAATCGGTTCTTCTCCGTTCAGGGGTTTTCTCTTTCATTTCACGTTTTTCACATGATTTCCCCTATCTCTACCTTGTACTTGTTTGAGATGAACATGCGGGGCTAATCCCCTTCATCTTTAGGACCGGGAGTAGCCCGGGGATTCATTGTATGACAGTTTTATAATAGTAATTCATATTTTCTCTCTTAAATCTGTGGTATAGTTTCGTTTTCTCCATATATTGTTATGCTTGATCACCATAATAATAACCTAATGCCCTTAATCACTTTGAAAGAAGGATTAACGGTTGAAAAGAGACGAAATCTACGTTAATCGATAAATCCCTTGACCAAGGTGGTGTAAAATTAATGGTGGATACTGAGAGATCGTTCGTAATGCACTCAGTTTAGGGGATAGGTTACTACGACGGTGGAACCGACCTAAACCTAAGTAGTGAATTGCACCACGACAGTGGGCAATTCTATTTTCAGGCCATTACTCGGATAGAGAGAGAAGATTGAGGCATTATATAAAACCTAATACAATGAAAACCTGCGGTGAAACCGCAATCCTAAAGATATCCTTTTGAATTGATTAAATTAACCTTTAATCGATTGTTTGCTTTGTTTTATTTTCATTTTCTTTTAATTTTGTTCAACAACCCCAATTTGTTATTCGGCTTAGCTGATCGCAAATAGTTAGTAGGAGTCTCCAACATTTCCGAGTATCCCTGTGTTCAACTCGGGCCTCACAATGCCTATACTACTCGACGCGTACACTTGCGTTTTTAGCGCGTAGTAAAATACACGTCAAGTTTTTGGCACCGTTGCCGGGGATACGGCGAATTGTGGCACTTTGAGTGCTACGAGCGGCCACTCTAGGCCATATTTTTTTAATTTTGAGACAACTTCAAATATTTTTAAATTGATCTATAAATTTTTAATAATTGTTTAAGCATTGACTAAATTTGATTTTTCTATTTTCAGGTATTGTGCATGGTGCAGACGCGTACCACTGACTACGCGCAGCACGCACCAAAGGTTCCACTGGCGGGCTCGGAAGACGAAGGTGACCATAATCAAGATCATCAAGAGGAACTGTTATCTGAATCCGAACACGAAGAGATGGTCGACGAACCAACGATTTGGGCGAAGATCAAAGCTTCTTCCGCATCTGCTTCTAAAGGGCTGATAAAGAAGCAAGCAATCAATATACTGACGTATAAGATTGATCCGGCTCTAATCAATTTGGTGAAGTCTAACGCTTTCCATGGTTTAAAGAATGAGGATCCTGTCACGCACCTGAGTCAATTCGTGGAGAACTGCGATATGGTAAAAATTGACAGATTTCCACAGACTGCGCTCTACTTGAAGCTCTTCCTGAGTTCACTAGCGGGAGTTGCACGAGAATGGCTACACAACCTAGATGACGAATTTGTGGAGTCTTGGGACCATATGGTGGAGGTCTTCTTTGAGAGGTTCTTCCCTCCTGAGAAGACCAACGACATGATCAGAAAGATTCACAACTTTACTCAACAGGCCGGTGAAACATATTCAGAGACCTGGGAGAGATTTCAGGTCATGCTGAGGAGGTGCCCACATCACGGGCTGGATAAAAAAATACAGGTGAAGATCTTCTATTTTGCTCTCTCCGAGCACGATAGGAGTAATCTGGATTCAGCTGGGTCGGGATTCTTTCTGAATAATACGGATACCAGATGTTGGGAGATATTAAAGAACATGGCTAGGAAACAGTCATGGGGTGACAGAGGCGTTGTGGAGCAAGTCAGAGTTGCAGGTGAATCCAAAGTAATTAAGGAGTTGAACGACAAGTTAGATATTCTAGCCAAGAAGTTGCTAGCTAAGGAAGATGCATATGAGGATGAGGAAGCCCAAGTTAAATTCATGCAACAACAGGGCTATAGAAACAATGACTATGCATGGAGAAAGGACAAAAAGTTCTCATGGAAGGATCCGAATAATTTTCTGCAAGATCCGGATGCCAAGCCACAACCTAGAGCGGAGGACAAGAACACTGAATTACTTAGTCAAATGGTGCAGCAAAATCAAGAGATGATGGCTATGTTTGGTAAACAACTACAATCTCAAGGTGATATTCTAACCAAATTTGGGCAGATGCTACAAAGCCATGGAGCACAGATGCGGGCATTAGAAACCACTGTGGCACAGATTTCCAGTGAAGTGGCGGCCATCAAGCACGCCAATCAACAGAAACCGGCCGAGAATGCAAACGTGGCTGAAGCACACCATCAGGTCAATTACATATTTGTGGTAAGCAATGAGGAGGAATCCCAGGTGCCAGAGACAAAAGATCAAAGAAAATTGACTTTTAGTACAGAGGCGACACCGGCAATACCGTACCCTCGCACCTATTATGGACTAGCAGGCGGAAGCACTTTCTTCAGGAAATCTCAGCCAGTTATGAATATTGAATCTCCATCTAGGCAAGAAGAACAATTGAAGGTTGTTTATGCACGTGTGGAAACATATAATGTGAGAGAGGAACCACAACAAGCTATTACTTTTGATGATGTCTCGCCAAAGCCCACGTCAGAGGGAGTGATTGAAGTAAGCTTAAGGGAGTTGGCCCCGAAAAGCTCATATGTGCCACCTCACAGGCGTGTGAGTGCAGCAGTTGTGTCAAGTCCAGGAAATCCAGGGCCAAAGAAAGAGCATTGTCATTTTAGGAAATTCTTGGAAATATTCCGAAAACTCCACATCAATATTCCATTAGTGGAGATGATCGAGAAGGTTCCCGCCTATGGGAGGTTCATCAAAGAAATCATCAATAAGAAGAGGCGGATAAAAGACGATGATATTTGTCGGATGAATGAGACGGTGAGTTCTATGATTCACGAGAGTTCGCCAAAGAAGAGAAAAGACCCAGGAGGTTTCTACATTCCATGCTCGATATGTGATCAACATTTTCCTAAAGCGCAATGTGATTCAGGCGCCAGCATAGATCTCATGCCTCCGGCGACATTTCAAAACCTTGGGTTAAAAGAAATCAAGAAGTCGGCCGCGACAATTGAATTGGCGGATGGGTCTTTAGTGAGACCATATGGAGTATGTGAAGATGTTCTCGTCAAAGTGTATCGATTTATATTCCCAGTGGATTTTGTTGTCATGGATATGCCACCGCTCCAAAGCTGTGAAATTCTTCTAGGAAGACCTTTTCAAGCAACGGTGGATGTCGTGACTGCCTTAGGGAGAGGTACATTGTCCTTGGGAATTGGAGGAGATCGAGTTGAATTCAAATTACCGCACGATCCTCTAAGCACATTCCCCAAAGTGCCAAGATGATGAGCTTCAAGTCGTCTAGCCTAAGACGTTAAATAAGGGTGCTTGTTGGGAGGCAACCCAACCATCGGTACAGTAGGATAGTTTGTTTACATTCGTAGTTTAATTTATTTTTACTTAGTTTTTAGTATAAAAAAGATACCGTGATCGGTTTGTTTGATGTGCAGGCTGAGGCAGAGTCGATACCATCGACACACTGGTCAATGGTATCGACCGGGTTATAGGTTGATGACTGCAGATTTTGCTCTGCGTCGATACCATCGACGGCCTCGTCGATGGTATCGACCTACCTACAAGCAGGTCGCAAAGAAAAAGTCGATGATATCGACACGGGCGTCGATACCATCGAGATCTTTGGAGATTTACAGACAAAATTGACTCAGGAAAGTCGATACCATCGATGTCCATGTCGATGGTATCGACACAGCTACAGGTTGAGACGCAAAGCGGCGGTGTTGCAACAAAGACAAGTCGATACCATTGACCCATGTCGATGGTATCGACACTCCACGTCACCGATCCACGCAAACGAATCAACGGTGATCGCAGCTTCCACATCATCGATTCGGGTGCAACGTCGATACCATCGACCCATGTCGATGGTATCGACACGTCAGCGATCCGAGTTTCAAGATCCAGCCATCGACGACCGTCGATACTCGCGAGGGAGGTGGATAGCATCGACAGGTGTCGATACCATCGAATCGCGTCGATGGTATCGACGGACCAACAGTGGCATCGGCCAAGTCTATATAAGGAGATTCATGACGTCATTTAACGTCACACCTTCATATCTCTCTTCTTCCTTTGCACCGAGCACTCCCCCGAGCCATCCAAGCCTGAAGAACAGCAGCATCGAGCGACGATCTTCACCGAGCGGAGATTCAATTCTCCATCTTCACTGAGCTCTTCTTCTAATCCTTTTCTCGTCGCAACAATGGTGCATACAACCGGAGCTTCTTCCTCGCGCGCTCATATGATTGACATCCCCGAGTTCGTGCCACCACCGCCATCATCGGTCGCACGTCCTCGACTTGTCCACCCATCCGCGGATGTGAAGAAGGTTTACGAAGAAATCCTGAAGCGCAAGATCGAGCCCACTCGTTACGTGGATCCGGAGATGATCAATGATCTTGGCTTCAAGGCAAATCTGGATTACGTACTGAAGGGGCAGGCCCACCAAATGGGTCGTGGACACGATGAGCTTGAGTACCATGAAGACGGCCAGCCATTTTTCAGCGAGTGGCCAACGTACAAAGAGCTGGTGGCGGAATTCATGGCGTCACTGGATGTCTGTGTTGTGCCCAATGAGATATTAGCAAGCGACCACGAGTGGGAAAAGGGCAGGGTGTCTTTTCGGATGTACAACCACAACTACACCATCACCCTCGAGCAGTTCAACGACATCTTCAACTGGAATCACTCGCGGTACGACTACAGGCGGCCAGATAACCGCACCAACTACGACGCTCTCTTCTCTGAGTTGGTGACGGTGCCACAAGGGAAGTCGGTTAGCTACCACAACGCCGCGGTAGCCGACTTCGAGCACCCATTTGTCCAGGTCTTGCACCAGATGTTGAGCTCCACCTTGTTTGCTCGGGGCAACCTAGCCCTTAGAAAGTTTCAGGAGCCTGACCTTTTCTTTCTCTACAAGCTCCTGACGCAACAAGAGTGCAACTGGGGCGCCTTCTTTATGCAACGAGTTTTGGCAGCGAAGCGGAGTACGAGGAAAGCGCGGATTCACTTCGGCGGGCTAATCACCAAGCTGGCTTCATACCTCGGCTTGAATTTCCAGACCCTCACTCCTCTATCTACTAAGAGCAAGGTGAACTTGCAACATTTACACCGGTCCAATCTCATTCTTCTCCGAGATGGCATGGCGTTCGCACACTGCCACATAAATCAAGCATATCAGGAGTGTTCTCTACCCGACCCCGTCTTCAACATCGACGTCGTGCAGCATTTCCGGTGGCCAATCATAGCCATCGATTCCGATGAAGAAGACGGCGGCAACAACGGTGGCGACGACGACGAGGCGGAGGAAGAGGAGGAAGAGGCGTTCACACCTCTTCGATCACGAGTGGCACCCCAGAAGCGCCCTAGGATGCATCCGGGTGCATCTTCATCTTCTCCGCATCGGCCTCCACCACCACAGCCCTCGCAACCGAGCGCGGATTGTTGGCTAAATGGACATCTATAAAACCCTTTGTTTTGATTATGACAAACATTTCTTTCTTATTGATCTAACGAGCTACTTGAGTGTGCAGGAACAAGGCGGATGACAAAGTACTAGGGAAATCCATATGCTTCCATATTTATATTTTCATGCAATGTAATCGCCTTGTAAAAAGCTTGTACAAATATATAATGTACAAGTACTTAGAATGCATGTAAATCAAGCGTTAGATCTTCCCTGGATAAACACCACATTTAGATAAGTCATCCCCTTCAAATAGGATCACATTTGCACACTCATACATATAATTAGTGCCTAAATTGAAACATTGAAACAGGATCAATCTCGGTCGACCAACTCCTCGACCGAGACACTCTCGGTCGACAATCTTCTCGACCGAGAAAGATCCAAAGTAGCCGTTAGACACAACTGACAAGGTAGTTGGCAGTTGGAGATAGACGTTGCAAATCACTTGATCCAGAGAGCCTGTCGGTCGACAAAACGTCGACCGAGTAGGTATCTCGGTCGACCATTCCTCGACCGAGATGAACTCTGACAGCAACTGCAGAGTAAATTAATTAGCCGTTGCTAAAGCAACAAACTTGTACCTAACGGCTAGTTAAGCACTTAGAAACCCCTAGAAGTTGTCTAGAACGTCCTTAAGCATCCTTAGGCCATTCCTATAAATAGGACAAGCCATAGGACATTCAAACACACTTTTTATACACTTGAGTACTCTTTGAGCAAGCAATTACATTTGCAATCTGTTGTGAGCAATTTGAGCATTGTAACAATTGGCTACTTTCTTTCTTAGCTCAAAATTCGTGTCCTATAGGCTAGTATCTCCTACCCACTGCAATCACAAGTCCATACACTTGGTTAGGAGATCTATACGCTTGATCTAGGCAAATCAAGCCTTGAGCTACAAAGGATAAGTTGTAATTTTCTTTTCCTTTCTTGTTCTCTATTACTGTTTGTACTCTCCTTACTACTCCTAGGTTGGAGGCTGCGGATTGGAGAGAGTAGAGATCTTCTTGGTGAAGAAGGAGACCTTGAGCTACTTCAGAAGGTTGGTGCAACGGGAGGTTACTTCTAGAGAGGAAGGCTACTTCAAGGGGGAGCTTGGAGTTACTTCAAGAAGGCTACCTCAAGTTGGTGCACCTACTTCAAGTGAAGGCTGTTCAAGGGGTGTAAAGGAAAGTATTGTATTTTGTATAAATCCTTGAGAAGGTAATAAAATAAATACTTTCAAAATCCCAGTTGGGTAAGCAACCGGGTAGTGGACTGACAACTTTAGTATTTGCTAAAGTTGGAACCACTCTAAACACCTGTCTCCTTCTTCTAATTTCAATTGTGGTTGTTTGAGTTCAATAAATTGTTAAAATAGTTTTAAAACTCTATTCACCCCCCTCTAGTGTTTTTCAATTGGTATCAGAGCAGGCTTCAAGGAACCCTAACCAGGTCTTGAAGAATGGAGGGAAATTGTGATTACAATCACAACAAAAGGTGCTGCTTGGACAAAACTACAACATGTTGCAATTGGTGCTTAGGAACAAGCCACACAACAACTAGATGCCCATGGAGATCAAAGAAGGAAGATGAGCACAAAGATTGTCTTATTGCTACAACTAGTGAAGAAGAAGAAGAAGAAGAGGTAAGTCTTTTTGATTTATCTAAAGAAGAACTAGTTGCTAGTCTTGAAGAAACACATATTAAATATGTTGAGTGCAAGAAGAAATTAAAGAAATCTAATAAAGCAAATGATGAATTACATGCTAAGCTTCTTGCTATGACATCCGAAAAGGAAGATCTTAAAAAGATCATTGAAGATCATGATAGTAAGATAAAATCTATAGAGGCAAATTGCAATCTACTTTCTTTAGAGAAGATTAATTTGCAAACTCATGAACGATCTTAAAAAACAACCCATATTGTGCACCCATATAGATTATGAAACTATTGTCAAAGAACGAAACTCATTGTCATCTAATCTAGACCAAGCAAAACTAGATATCAAGAAGAGAATGGATGAGATTGCCAAGTTACAACAAAAAGTTAGTAGTTTAAATAATAATGGCATTCTTGACCAAATCTTAGATAATTCCTATCATCAAATTGGGAGAAGAGGACTAGGTTACAAGCCTAAAGGGAAATCCTATCAACAACCTAGTTGGAGAAAGTCACAAACCCATCAATCTATATATGTACCTAAAGGAACATCTTCACCCAAGGACAACACAGAACATAACCATAGAAAAAGATATGAGGTTGACTCGATATGTTGTCATTATTGTTTGCGCCTTGGTCACTATTCTTTTTCATGCCCTTACAAGAGAAAAGATGTCGAGTTAGTTTGGGTTCCAAAACCTTCAAACTAAATGAACAGAATCAAGTTGAGATATGACCAAGGACCTTAGTTGCATATTTCTATCTCAACTCAACACAATGGGATAAGAAATAAATTTAAGTATCTAAATATTTAACTTGCATAATTATGTTTCACTTGGAAGAAATTAACAGTTCCAGAAATCTTGTCGGTCGAAAGACTGTCGACCGAGAGACCATCGGTCGAGAAATTGTCGACCGAGCATGTCACTGATCTCCAGTCTGCTACAAAATTGCTGAATTCTTTTAAATTGATGAAATTGCTATCTATTTGTGATTGATGACTGGATATATTTTGGAAATCATCCCTACAAATTTAAATGAGATTAATATTAGTTTATTCCCTAAATGATTTAAGTTTAAACTGAAATTATGCTTAGTTCAATGAAAAGAAAATTTCTATTTTCACATGATTTTTCCTAAAGTATTTTCTGGTCTATCCATATACAAATCATGTGATGGAATTATCATTATATGATGTTATCATTACATCATGGATATGCTTTCACTATTTGGTACGCATAGATAATGATAATTGTATGCATGGATCTGTGATGATATATTCGGCAAGCAAAATGATTTATTGGTTATATGCTATTGCTTGTAGCACATAAGACAAAATCTCTAAATTACTATCTTTGAAGACTTGAGATATTAATTGTGCCTTCATTTAAGAATCATATTAAGTAGTATGCTTCAACTTGATACTTAATCAAATTTTATGCAGATATTATACTCGATATATTCAATTTGAAAATCTACAAATTTGCCTCTTGGTTAAAATGAAATTTGACCAAGGGGCGCTATGGTCATAGTCAACCTAAAATAAGTTTGACACAATAACTATTTGAATATCATTTTATTGTGATTAAAAGCACAATTAATTTATGATCACAAAATTGTTCCAATATTGTCAATAATAAAACAAAATATTACTCCCTTAGAAAATATATATATGCTCTACAAATTTAGTCTATCATTTGCATTAAAAATCAGCTTAAAAATTCGTACCCAGTAAGTCTGTCGGTCGACGAATCCTTCGACCGAAAACCTCTCGGTCATCCCACCTCTCTTGATCGAAAGAATCTAGACAGACCTAACATCGGACACACTTCCGGTCGACAATTGTTCGACCGAGACAGTGTCGGTCGACAATTGCTCGACCGAGAATGAGCCGTTGGGATATAACTGTTGCAATCCGACCGTTACCGTTGACGGCCGACCGTTGCAAGTCAACCGTTGGACGGACGAGTGGCGCATCTGGAATATGACCGTTGCGGACGCTCAGTCGACAAATCTTCGACCGACCCGGTCACTGGATTGCTATAAAAGGAACCAAAAACGGGTCACTTCTTCACACTTTCATATTCTTGCTTCCATAGGTCCTCTCTAGTGCATTCTTGTGCAAATCTTTAGCATCCTCATCCCCAAGCCTTCCTTGCTTCTTCTCCACCTTCAAGCAACACAATGGCCTCATCATCTGCTCGTGGGAAGAAGAAGGTCGCCGGCAGGAAAGGAAGGGAAGCTACTCCACCATTGACGATCATCAATGACATTGCCTTCGTCGACGGAGATGTTGGTGATCGCTATCTACGGATGATATGTCTTGACTAGATGTCTCTCCTTCTACCCTAGCCCTTTTATGACCAAAATCAATTCCCATTTTTTCTACGGTATTTTTACTTATTTTTTGTGGTCTACGCTCCCATGTATATCCCATATCCTCAATTTGTAACTTAAGACAGTGTTGAGTGATTTGGCATACAAAATCAGCATATGGTGGATTGCCAGAAAACTCAAGCATGTTCTTAAGAATTATGCGGATAAAATTTGTGGGAATACGGTTTATGATGGCATAGATTAGGCACATACGAAAAATTGGAACTTCAGACTTATTGGCTCTATGATGTATATTTGTAGAAACAATAAGATTGACAATCCTACATGCAGGTTTAAGATTTATGGCGTAGTAGGTTCTCCTATCTTTGTGAAAAGTAGTATTTGATTGAAAAATGGCTCTTTTGATGTCACTAAGACTAACGGTATGGTCTCCTTGGGAAAATTGATTAAGTGGGTTTCCAGTGGTAAGGTCAAGGGTGTCTTGATATTCATCTAGGTCAATATTTAGCATGTCAAGAATATCCTCTTCAGTAAATCGAAAGCTATGCCCATTGACCATAGTATAGAAGAAGATGGTTTCATTTTCAGAATGGGAGATGAGGTTAGCATAGAATTCATTCACTACCTTGGTGGAATAGGAAGGGAAAGAAGGGTTGATGAATTATTTCAACTTTTGCACCTCAAAAAGATCCTCCAAGTCGACGATGTTGAGGAAGTCCATAACTTCAACTGGTCGTCGTGGGAGAGGAGCTTTGGAGGAGAGTCGTAGATAGACATACCACCACCTCCTCCTCCTACTAACCCATCCTATGATCCCATTCAAAACAACCTTACTTATATTGCGGGTTCCCAATATCATCTTAGTAGACAACTAGATTATAACCATCATGCCATGACTTATATAAACCAAAGAATGCAAACCCTTTCTCCAAACCAACCTGACGAATATATGTATTCTTCAAATCCTGGCATGCTCAATCCATATAATCCTTCTTACAACTATTATCAAACTCCACCTCCACCATCTATGGATCTTACGCACACTCAGTTTTCATCCATACAACTGCAAGATATTGCTGCTCACTTCCGATTTGATCGAGTTTCTACCTTCTTGGAAGTGTATGCTTTAACCAAGACAGGTGCTCTGGATTGGCAAACTTTGGTTAGATATTATGGAGCTGAGCCGTTTCTTGGGAAAGACCTTGATATTGATGTAATTCTTAAGTCTTTCCAGTGAGTTTTGGAGTTGTATTAGTTGTAATGACATCTTTGAATGATTGTAATAAATGGGTCATCTCTATATGATTTGATTATCTTTCCATGCCTGTAATACATTCCATGTTTTTAATGAAATTGGTTATCTTTACTTGTTACAATGGATATTTGTCTAAAATCATATGAGACATCTTCTAAATATGGATTATAAGACTATCATAGTAGAGCATACAAAATAAGGGGAGTAATAAATAAAAATAAATCAACAAGAATGCAATCTTTAAAATTGTGGCTAAATTGACTATCTACTGCAAATAATTCAAACTTTTATTTGGGACATCTATCTAAAAGGGGAGCATAGTATAAAATTAAGGGGGAGAAATATTATAAAATATTCAACTTGGATATCATTTTGAAATGACAAAGGGGGAGAAAAGAATATAAAATAAAACCAAAAATATAAATGAGTTTCATAACATCTTGGCCAGCACTCACTTGCAAAAACAAAAATGGCTACAAAAGGAAATCTTCAGGTATGAAACTCATATGTTTTATATTTCCTTTATTTATATTTTGGAAATGTTTGTCATCTTCAAAAAGGGGGAGATTGTTGGCTAAATGGACATCTATAATAAGCGCTACGCTAGAAGCAGCAACTAGCAACAAAGCACAGCAGCAACAACCTTTGTTTTGATTATGACAAACATTTCTTTCTTATTGATCTAACGAGCTACTTGAGTGTGCAGGAACAAGGCGGATGACAAAGTACTAGGGAAATCCATATGCTTCCATATTTATATTTTCATGCAATGTAATCGTCTTGTAAAAAGCTTGTACAAATATATAATGTACAAGTACTTAGAATGCATGTAAATCAAGCGTTAGATCTTCCCTAGCTAAACACCACATTTAGATAAGTCATCCCCTTCAAATAGGATCACATTTGCACACTCATACATATAATTAGTGCCTAAATTGAAACATTGAAACAGGATCAATCTCGGTCGACCAACTCCTCGACCGAGACACTCTCGGTCGACAATCTTCTTGACCGAGAAAGATCCAAAGTAGCCGTTAGACACAACTGACAAGGTAGTTGGCAGTTGGAGATAGACTTTGCAAATCACTTGATCCAGAGAGCCTGTCGGTCGACAAAACGTCAACCGAGTAGGTATCTCGGTCGACCATTCCTTGACCGAGATGAACTCTGACAGCAACTGCAGAGTAAATTAATTAGCCGTTGCTAAAGCAACAAACTTGTACCTAACGGCTAGTTAAGCACTTAGAAACCCCTAGAAGTTGTCTAGAACGTCCTTAAGCATCCTTAGGCCATTCCTATAAATAGGACAAGATATAGTACATTCAAACACACTTTTTATACACTTGAGTACTCTTTGAGCAAGCAATTACATTTGCAATCTGTTGTGAGCAATTTGAGCATTGTAACAATTGGCTACTTTCTTTCTTAGCTCAAAATTCATGTCCTATAGGCTAGTATCTCCTACCCACTGCAATCACAAGTCCATACACTTGGTTAGGAGATCTATACGCTTGATCTAGGCAAATCAAGCCTTGAGCTACAAAGGATAAGTTGTAATTTTCTTTTCCTTTCTTGTTCTCTATTACTGTTTGTACTCTCCTTGCTACTCCTAGGTTGGAGGCTGCGGATTGGAGAGAGTAGAGATCTTCTTGGTGAAGAAGGAGACCTTGAGCTACTTCAGAAGGCTGGTGCAACGGGAGGTTACTTCTAGAGAGGAAGGCTACTTCAAGGGGGAGCTTGGAGTTACTTCAAGAAGGCTACCTCAAGTTGGTGCACCTACTTCAAGTGAAGGCTGTTCAAGGGGTGTAAAGGAAAGTATTGTATTTTGTATAAATCCTTGAGAAGGTAATAAAATAAATACTTTCAAAATCCCGGTTGGGTAAGCAACCGGGTAGTGGACTGACCACTTTAGTATTTGCTAAAGTTGGAACCACTCTAAACACCTGTCTCCTTCTTCTAATTTCAATTGTGGTTGTTTGAGTTCAATAAATTGTTAAAATAGTTTTAAAACTCTATTCACCCCCCCTCTAGTGTTTTTCAAGGATGTCTATTCTATGCAAGGGATGTACACAATGCTTCAAGACATCCAGCAGACGCAGCATAGCCACACAGCTGCCTATGCTAGTATTCAAGACACCACCAACCGGCTCTATGTCAACCAGCAGGCGATCTTCGAGAATGAGCGCCTTCTTTTTGCCAATCAAGATAACATCCACGATCGGCTGCACAGGATGGAGCAGCAGCAGCAGCCGTTTTATGATCATTACTGGAGCCAGAATTACTTTGGGGGGTATCCACAACCTCCTCCACTGCCCCAGTATGATCCGACCTTTCAGGGGCAATACCCATCTTGGGACCCCACGGCGCCGCAATACCCGCCTCCACCACCACAAGAATGATCCGGTATCACTGTTCCAATCTTTAAGTTTGTTTTTTACTATGAGGCCATAGTCGAATTCAAGCTTAGGGGGGTAGTTGGAACAACTTTATCTTTTATTGTTTTTTGTTTTTAGCATTATTGCTTTTGTTTTTGTTATTTGTTTCTTGCAATTTTAGTTTTTGTAGGATCCACATGCTATCTAGTGTAATCGTGGATGTCATAAAGTTGTGTCATCTCATTTTGTGCATGGGAAAATCAAGGGAAATTTTAAAATTTTTTGTGTGTTTGGAAAGCTTGTCTTGTTTTGCCTTGGGCACATATCCTACGAAAATGATTGGTTTTGTCAACTTTAAAACAAAATTTCACAACTGTATCCCTAATGATTCATGAAAGAGGACGGAAATGGTTGTTTGAGCCTAAACTGACCAAATGGTAATGAGACTCTAATTGGATGTAAGAGAGAAACTCCTAAACTACTACACATGTCAGTAAGGAGGGACACATAATATCTTTCTAAGGTTCAGTCATCTAGTCTTGTGATCGTTCCACTTCATTATTTCCATAATCCACCCAAGAATTGGAAGTAGAGTACAGTTTTAACTCTTTTTGCTTGCATAGCATCTAGATAGGACTTGCATTGCAATTGTCTATACGATTCTGCATAAAAAGAAAGAAGAAAAAAATTAGAATAGTGATACATGCACATTACCCTTAGGTGCATGCCATGTAGTTGCATTCATAATTTTCATGCATAAAGTATATCATGTATCTCAATTTTTCTCCAATGGTGAATTAAATTGTTCCATACCTTCTAATTAGTGCAAATTTCTGAGTATGAAGACAAATTAGCCCAATGTAATTATCTTTAAGCAATTATGGATATAAGGGCTGGAAAAGAAGAAAGAAAAAGAAAAAAATCTGAAAAATCTGCACAATGAAAAAAAAGAGTTATTTAGAAGAAAGTAGAATAAGAAGGAGAAAGGAACGTAATATCACCTGCATTTCAGGATAATTGAGTACATGATGTAACTTAACTCGATATCCATCTCATTTTGAGACAGATGGTTAGTGCATGAATCATTCCACCTAATCTTAGACATTAGGGCATTTCTCATGTGCATTTGCATCATTTAGGGTATTTTTGTTTTATGCATGTTGAAACAGTACAATACTTCCACTTTCTTCCATGAGCCACCCATTTCATCCACCCGTTGCTCGGATTGGTAGGCCACCGTGAATTTCTCCTCATTAATGTATATCAGGAGAACTGCTTCCATGTAGATGGTAGTTAGGGCGAGCAACGTAGTTTAGGAGATCACAAGATGCACCAAGTCTGAACCGGCGATTTTTATTATGTTAACTGCCTTATGTGATAGTGTTCATCAGTTTTGAGGTCAATTTCTCTTATGGATGATTATTGTCGCCTGCAGGGTAATTACCATTCTGTGGTTAGAGAGGGTCGGTATGTGAATGTCCGGTGGGTGTCATATGGGATGTTGATTGTGATGTGTTGTTCTTCAGTTGACATTTGCAATTCTATTCTAAGGATTAGTTGCTCGAGGGCGAGCAACGTTCAAGCTTAGGGGAGTTTGATGCGATGATTTTGAGTTGCATTTATAGACCTGTTTTATATGTGTTTTATGCTTTAATTAGTCATTTCTATGGTTAATATCGCATAATTCATCCAATTTGGTCTTTGTTGCTATTTTATGTCAAATCCCCTTCAATTTATTGTTTTGAACATTAATTGTCAAATTATTATTATTTGTGTGAATTGATTTGGTTTCATGTTTAAATTTTAGGAAAAATGAGTATCTGCTTCCGTCGATACCATCGACGGAAGTCGATACCATCGACATGGTTACAGGTTGCCAGCCGAAAGAAGCAGGAAAAAGTCGATACTATCGACTTTGATGTCGATGGTATTGAGATGCCATCAGCTTGTTGACGCAGAAGCAGTCGATAGTATCGACACCAAGTTGATACCATCGACACATGGAGGATACAACGTCACAAAATGACAAAACCGACACCGAAAGGAAGTCGATACCATCGACCCGAGTCGATGGTATCGAGATGATGTCGGGCGCGACAAAGGAAGGGTTTGCAGCCAGCCGCAAATGTAGCGGGTCGATACCATCGACTCGGGTCGATACCATCGACTCGCGTCGATGGTATCGACGCCGTAGGATATGAGTTGGCTTTCTGATGATCTCAATCAGACGGCTACGGTTAATTAGTGACCTAATGACTGAGATATACCTAATGACGGCCGCCCGGACAAAAAGGGGATCGGATTAGCCATTGCACAAGTACCGAGGAGCAGTGGAGAGGAGAACGGTGGCCAGAAGCTCATACCAGTCGATCCAGACACCGTAGAAGATGGATTTCACCACCGAAAGGCGGGAGAGCACGTGTTCCACGCAAAGGATCAACCGGTTCTTCTCCGTTCAGGGGTTTTCTCTTTCATTTCACGTTTTTCACATGATTTCCCCTATCTCTACCTTGTACTTGTTTGAGATGAACATGCGGGGCTAATCCCCTTCATCTTTAGGACCGAGAGTAGCCCGGGGATTCATTGTATGACAGTTTTATAATAGTAATTCATATTTTCTCTCTTAAATCCGTGGTATAGTTTCGTTTTCTCCATATATTGTTATGCTTGATCACCATAATAATAACCTAATGCCCTTAATCACTTTGAAAGAAGGATTAACGGTTGAAAAGAGACGAAATCTACGTTAATCGATAAATCCCTTGACCAAGGTGGTGTAATATTAATGGTGGATACTGAGAGATCATTTGTAATGCACTCAGTTTAGGGGATAGGTTACTACGACGGTGGAACCGACCGAAACCTAAGTAGTGAATTACACCACGACAGTGGGCAATTCTATTTTCAGGCCATTACCCAGATAGAGAGAGAAGATTGAGGCATTATATAAAACCTAATACAATGAAAACCCGCGGTGAAACCGCAATCCTAAAGATATCCTTTTGAATTGATTAAATTAACCTTTAATCGATTGTTTTCTTTGTTTTATTTTTATTTTCTTTTAATTTTGTTCAACAACCCCAATTTGTTATTCGGCTTAGCTGATCGCAAATAGTTAGTAGGAGTCTCCAACATTTCCGAGTATCCATGTGTTCGACTCGGGCCTCACAAGGCCTATACTACTTGACAAGTACACTTGTGTTTTTAGTGCGTAGTAAAATACACGTCAGGTATACCGCTCATACTCCAACCGATCACTACTAAGTCGCATCGGTATCATATCTAGGTCATCAAAAGAGCTGGATTCTTATGACCTCATCTTCCTCAGTCAGTGTGAGGATCAACATGCAGGACATCTCGTGTCTCCACTAAGATAGCTTACCAGGGTATTCTGGAACTTCGCTATTAGAGTCACAGTGGCATTCTGTACTCTCTTCGTCATCAAAAGATCTCTTGTTTATCTCTCATCGATGCGGTATTTAAGGATTTCCTCAGGAGATTTGTGATACATCACCCCGACATAAACACATATAGTGAAGGTTTGATAGATTAAAGTACATCTACATCAATTCCTACACTAGGATGTAAGGATATTCACATCCATATTCCCCCACATACTCAAAAGAATGTGATCCAGGAGTTCCCTTAGGAAAACCTGTTACACCATCATTTAGCACCTGACAATGATGGATCTATGATCAGGGCTCTACATAGTATGATTATACTTGATTAGTTAGATACATTCTAGTATTCTTTTAGCATCAAACATGTTTCCAAACATTTAAACGGTTAAAGTGATGCTATAAAAGAAGAATACTAAATGTATCAATTCTAACTCACATCAGTTATCAAATGGATATCAATTCTTAATCATCTCATCATAAGTCATCTAATCAGCATGACCTTGATGTTACTCATGGCTCTTCAGCCGATCAATCTCATATGATGCCACTTGAACTAGGCAACATAGTATGGCACTATTCATAAAGCTAATAACATGCTTTCAATGAATATGATATCATAACCTTTACCTAGCTATGATTACTTCTTTCTTACCATCTGCATGATTAATATAATTGAGGATATGCATATATAACAGTATTAGCACAATATCAAAACATATCAATGTCTTTATAGTATACCACAGCCGTGCTCCCTTGCACAGTTGTGCAAGAACAAATTACCACGGTCGTGCTCCTTAGCACGGGCGTGCTGAGAATCAGCGTATCGCCATTAGTTGCTAGGGTTTGTATTTAATCACTTCAACCTAGGGTTATTGAACCTCTTAAATCACAAAGCATAAAGATTCCTCATATTACATGTTATGACCCATAACTAAGTTAACTAATAAGTACCTCGATTAGTGCTAAGCACATTGCTTAGTGCATCAATATTTTAATTAAGTTGAATAAAGTACTCAAGATGCAATTAGTTCATTGACCAGTTGTGATTATCTAATAATCAAGATAAGCTATTTAGCATGATTTCTTGCTTTGAGGGGTAGTGGACCTCGTGCTTGAAGTTTTGCAAAAATAATCACCTCAATCAGACATCCGAGGTGAAAGTTATAGTGTTTTTAAGAACCAGGGTTTGATTTTGCAATTTTTCCAGTATTAGCTTTTATTTCTTTTTCCCTTTTCCTTTCTTCTCCTTTATCTTCTTCTTTTCTAAACCGACAGAGGCACAGAGAAGTGGCGCCCAACCCTGCGCCCGATTCAGTAGCGATTGGGGGGGGGGTTCGTAGGAGATTTCCTGGAGCCCTAGCTCCGTTTCCCAGCAGGCATACTTCCGCCTTCCTTCCTCCACCCTTCATCTTCCTCTACCTCGCCCACTTGCAGCCCGGTCAGTAGAGCAGCTATGGTAGCGCCCAGCAGAAGCGGACGACCTACAGAGCTGCATTAGCAGCCAAGCAGCAGTAGCGTCGACGACCGATTGGGGCTTGAGAGGGGCCGCTCCAGCGGTGCCCCTACCTTTTCTTCCTACCCTCTTCCTTTTCCTTTGCCCTAGCCGCAGCCCTACCAAGCAGCAGAGCTGCTAGGGCGCCGCCCAGCAGGGGTCGTCCTAGCTGCAGATGCAGCAAGCGACCGGCCAGAGGAAGGTTTGGAGAAAGCAAGCAGTCCTAACTTCGGCCAAGATTTCATTGCTTGAAATCGCAGCTCCCTTTCCTCCATTTTTTGCACCCAACTGCAGGGGAGATGCTCCATCTATCAAGCAGCAGTAATAACTGCGTGAAGCAGCAACCAGGGATGATAGGGCACGATCAGACCATGAAAATGGCACTAGTAACTCCGACCGTGATGATAGACTTCGAATATGCAGCCACATGACTTTGATTTAGCATCTAGCTCAGCCCCCTCTTCAACCTGTGCAAGCGTAGAGCTGCTCGCATGAAGTAGGTTCAACTTGGGTCGATTCCAAGGTTGAAGACGATCCAGCAAATGCCCGGAATTTGGTCTCTGGATGCGTTCCTGGACGGATCCGGGCGATCCAAACCGAGGTGAGTAGGAGTTCATTTAGTTATCATCATTTAACTCTTTCCTTGGAATTTTTCGGTAAACTGTGCATTTTGGCACTGATATCAGTGGTTATCAGGCGTTTTATCAGTATTTGATGAAACTTGAATTTTATTTTATAAATTGCTTCTGTATGATTATACATGATCTAGAACATCTTCTGATCAGTGTAGAACAGTTCAATGATTTTATTTGGTGCAATGGAAACCAAAAATGCTTAATACAATTACTGGAATAGAAATACTACAGATGATTTCTTATATGTGAAGTAAATTACTCTTAGCAGTGCACTAAGATGTTCAATTGAATGAATTCAATATGCATGTGTCAAATTGACTTGAATTTGGGATATTTATGAATTTTAAATCTGCCTGCATGCATGATATAAGGATAGGGTGTTGCCATGTGATAAGTGAATGAGGTAACTGAAACCCTAAGAATAGGGTGTACAATGAATCAAGTATTTTGATATCAAAATTCTCAGTATGAGATGTGGTGATGCTTAACTGTTGAATTGTATGTTTCTTGTGCATTTAACTTTATATGCTTGTTCTCTCTGAGTTGATATCTACATACTGCAGGGCTTCTTATTTTCAATACATATCTCGTAAATTGCAGGTGATGAGATATGACATGCCCTAGAAAGGGATGTTACTGAGACATGATATATGTTGAATACATGAGTTATGATGTTTCTTATGATATGATATGGCAGGCCGTGTGAGCCTTGTGAGCAATGTTAAATGAGTTATGATTTCTGTTTAAAATGTACCTATAATGTTAATGTTAGACTTAGGTGCCCTGAACACCGTAGAACCCCTTTGAGAGGTATGCACCTTAGGGGTGAAACTCGTGTCCAACATCAACCGGTTGAGTAATTCTGGTGGCACAAGGACAGAAGGGTTATCCAACACCAACCGGTTGAGTAATTCTGGTGGTAACCCAATGTTGACTCCCTGCGCTTGTGTACTCAGGTTAGAGGAGGAGTCTAGAGTACACTCTTTTGAGAGTGCAGTGAGGCCCTTGTGAGCCTGAGGCCCTTGAGCGCCTGAGAGTCCTGTGCAAACTAGGACGAGAAGTCAGACTTAGCATTTCCCGGGTGTGTCGCTAAGTCTTGTACGGTGTGGTCGTAGTGCACTGTGAGTCTCTATGCAGAGTACACTGCATAGATCAGGGCATAAGCTAAAATATGATCATATAGGTTCACAGAGTTCCTTATAAATGAAAGAGTTAAGGAAGACTAGAGCATAGTCTTCTAGTAGTTATTCTTTGGATGCAATATTTACATTCTTTGTTATTTCAATTATATTGTTTTAGAACTGCTCAGTGTTGTATTTCTTGTATATTAATCTGAATAATAAACTTAACGAGTTGTTTAGTGATAGTTAAATGAAAAACTATTCACTGAGCGAGTAGGCTCACTCCTCTACTCAAACATTTTCAGGTCAGCGATAGTTCCAGGAATCTGAAGAATCTTACCACCCTAGTCAGTAGAAGGTATATGTAGTTAGTTAGATAGTGGTCTCTTAATCCTTTCCCCTCGGTCCTTGGGACATGCTGTGGGTGAGAGAGAGTATGTATGGCGAATGAGTAAAAGATGTAAATTAATTGTTATGTTTTACTTTCTATTAAACAATGTTACATGTTGTAAACTCTGTTTATGTTCTCTAGCCAGTTTAATTGAAATGTGTCCGCAATAGTTTATTATGTTTTAGTTTACAGCAATAATCCAGATATCATTACGAGGTTTTAAAAAGAAAAAGTTCTTAGTGATTTGTTTATGTGATAATCCCTCTGTCGTGCCCTAATCTCGTGATTAGTGGTTAGTGTGAGATCGGGGTGTGACAACTTGGTATCAGAGCATAGGTTGAGTACATGGTTATTCTAAGTCCAGGTCAGGGGACGATAAGAGACCAATAGGATTAGGACTTAAGTGTTTTCCTTCTAACTGTAATTTTCTAACAGGAAGTGTTCTGTTATACTATTACAGATGGCAGGAAGGGGACGTGGTCACGAGAACCAAGTAAAGAGCTTAGGTTGAGTCATTGAGAATCATTAGGATTAAAAGATAAAGTTATAAGTGAGGAAAATAGGAAGTGATATGTTTTTAGCTCTGGGAGGTCTGAGTGTTTAGATACCCTGGCCAGGTGTCTGAATACTTAGATTGACCAGTATCAAGCTACTCTGTCTATTCTTCTCTGGATGCCCTGGCCAGGTATGCAGAGGAAGGATGGGCTAGAGAGAAACCCTAGAAATCTTAGGGTTAAGAAACCGGAAATTAATGTAGGAGTAAGAGATTAAACATAGAATGTGATACAACTCTTGCCTTATACTGCTTATTTGATTGGAAATCACTAGAAATGCTCTTATATGTATGAATTTAGATTTTCAGTTAGTAGAATAAATATGATTCCTTTATATTGTTGTGTGTCATGAAGTGATTTATTTATTGTTTATATTCTTTGTATTAAGTATACCAGAAGTTATGTTTAAATGAGTTTGCCCTAAGTGGGTATTCTTTCCACATGTTTGAGATTAATAGGAGTTGGTTAATCCTGAGTAGCTCTTGGCTTCAGGACTACAGGTTCGGCCTGGTCCGGCTGACAAGATATGTTACTGGGATCTAACAACTCCTATAAATAGTATAATAAGAATATACTCTGGATAAATCTGACATATCATAGTAAGAATGTACATACGTTAAGATATTGAGATGTAAGGGAAAGATTAGAACAGCTAAGAATCAGTTGGAACTGATATCGGAGACCCAACGTTGGAACCTCATATGAGCAATCCTTAGTTGGAAATAAAGAAACACGATATAAGGTTCAGATTAACTTTAATGATTAGTATTATATGAACCCTACATATTAGAATATGGAAAAGATATAAGAAAAGTATGCAAGGGATAAGGTAGTAAGAATGAACCATGGAATGGATCATGTAATAGAGTAAAATAATTTTTATGTACTTCAAAACAAAGGAAAATAGAAGAAAAGAGTTGAATATATAATAAGTATATGGAAATAAAGAGTCTTATGTAAATCATAAGACCAGGACAAGAAACTTAGTTGAATCAAGAGAAATGCTAGAAACAATGACTTTGATTAAGGAATGAGGATTACATAACAAAACAAAGAGTATGGAATGCATATCTTTATTATAAAGTTTAGTGCATTCATACATACTACCTTGGGATTCTGAGTCTCTAAAGACTAACAAACTAGTTCCAAAAATAAAGAACAACCGCGTAATTTAGAAAATGAATGCATCATATATGTTGCATAACTACCAAGGTAGAGATGTCTAAATGAATGAAATAATGGTACACAATACGAGCATGAAACCCTAGCATGGTAAATTGAGAATGTAATGTATCTGAATGCCCAAGTAAGAGAAAGGAAATTCCAATGATAAGATAAGGAAGATTTTAGTAAAACTTATGAGATCCAAAGTTTGACTTTCAAACAAAGGAAGCAAGGTCACATCACAATAACGCTATGTTATTAATAATGATTAAACCCTAGAATTTTTAGAGTTGTAGTAATTCAAGGGAAGTCGCTAGTGATTTGACCTTGAATACTAGCATCTCCATAAAACAAAATCATGAGATTTGCACTATGAAAAGTAAACTAGTATTGATAGTAATCCAGGGTTTAAAGGTAGTTAATCTGATAGGTAGATAAACAATATGAAAATGACTTGGAGAAAGAGTGAGATATAATTTTGAAATATAACAAATGTGTTGTGAACAAAAGAAGAAATATAATATAAGTGAAGTGTGATATGAAATAAATTCTTGCAATAATAATAAGAATGAGGAATAATCTATTCTTACCTTGTGTGTTTCAATTATTGGGATGTTTATTCTATATGATCAAAATGAGAAGGATAAGTAACAAGAAGCAAGTAGCATAGAATGAGGAGTACTACCCTTACATGATCTGAAGTTAGCTGATGTAATTCATGCTCTTAAGATACAACATCACTATCTTTATGGTGAGGCGTGCCTGGTGTTTATAGATCATAAGAGCTTGAAATATATCTTTACCCAGAAGGATCTGAATCTTAGACAGCGGAGATGATTAGAATTGATTAAGGATTATGATGTAATGATAGATTATCATCCTGGAAAAGTGAATGTGGTAGTAGATGCCCTCAGCAGGAAATCAAGTTCAACAGCTGATGCATTCTCTATGGTATATTTCAAGAGAGACATGCTAGTAGAAATGCGGAAGTTGAACTTAGACTTAGGGGTGACAGAGCAGGGTGGTTTGATTGCACAGATGCAAGTCAAACCTACTTTTTATGATTTGATCAAGGAACTACAGCAGAGTGACAGTGAGTAGCAACAAATCATGCATGACATGATAGAGGCAAAAGACCAAAGTTTAGGTTTTCAGATGACGGATTGCTATATCAGCATGACAGGTTGAGTGTACCTGGAGACGGTGATTTGAAAGAACAAATTCTTGAGGAGGCACGTGCATCGATGTATGCCATGCATCCAGGTAACACTAAGATGTACATGAATCTCAAGAAGTTGTATTGGTGTCCTGGTATGAAAAGGATGTAGATAAGTACATGGCTAGGTGCAGGGTGTGTCAGTAGGTTAAGACTGAGCACCAGAAACCTACAGGTACTTTGCAATCTTTTCCTATACCAGAATAGAATGGGAACATATCACAATGGATTTTTGTGGTAGGGTTACCCATGACACCTAGAGGTTATGACTCAATATGAATGATTGTGGATAGACTAATTTAGTCTGCTCGCTTTCTTCATATTAAGTCAACCTTTGATGTCTCGAAAGTTGGTTAAGATATACATGGATGAAATAGTTAGGTTGCCTGGTATTCCAGTTTCAATCATATCAGATTGAGATCCTAAGTTCACATCCATGTTTAGGAATCAGTTGTATCGTGCTTCAGGCATAAAGTTGAGATTCTGTACAACTTTCCATGCACAGATGAATGGTCAGTCAGAGAGGACCATTCAGACTCTTGAGGACATGCAGAGAGCAGTTGAAAGTTACATAGGACAGGAAGAAGAGCTATGCTGAGAAGAGGCGTTGACCTCTTGAGTTTGAGGTTGGCGATGAAGTGTATCTGAGGGATTTACCATGGAAAGGAGTGTTGAGGTTTGGTATAATAGGCAAACTGACTCCTAGGTTTATGGGCCCATATCCTATCGTTGAGAGGATTGGACCTATAGCCCATAAGTTGGATTTGCCATCCGAGTTGCTCAATTTATAGGACGTGTTTCATGTATCGATGTTCAAAAAGTGTTATCCTGATCCAGAGAAGATAGTGGACCCAGAACCTGTACATTTTTGACCTGATGTTTTCTATGTTGAGGGACCAATACAGATAGTTGATCGGAGGATCAAGGAACTCAAGAATCACGAGATACCATTAGTGAAGGTTTTGTGGAGAAACCACAACTTAGAAGAAGCCACGTGGGAGTTTTGGGTCAGAGATGTGTAACAAGTTTCCTTTTCTTTTTAGGAATTTTGGGACAAAATTCTTATAAGGGAGGGAGATTGTTATGACCCATAACTAAGTTAACTAATAAGTACCTCGATTAGTGCTAAGCACATTGCTTAGTGCATCAATATTTTAATTAAGTTGAATAAAGTACTCAAGATGCAATTAGTTCATTGACCAGTTGTGATTATCTAATAATCAAGATAAGCTATTTAGCATGATTTCTTGCTTTGAGGGGTAGTGGACCTCGTGCTTGAAGTTTTGCAAAAATAATCACCTCAATCAGACATCTGAGGTGAAAGTTATAGTGTTTTTAAGAACCAGGGTTTGATTTTGCAAATTTTCCAGTATTAGCTTTTATTTCTTTTTCCCTTTTCCTTTCTTCTCCTTTATCTTCTTCTTTTCTAAACCGACTGAGGCACAGAGAAGTGGCGCCCAACCCAGTGCCCGATTCAGTAGCGATTGGGGGGGGGGGGTTTCGTAGGCGATTTCCTGGAGCCCTAGCTCCGTTTCCCAGCAGGCATACTTCCGCCTTCCTTCCTCCACCCTTCATCTTCCTCTACCTCGCCCACTTGCAGCCCGGTCAGTAGAGCAGCTATGGTAGCGCCCAGCAGAAGCGGCCGACCTACAGAGCTGCATTAGCAGCCAAGCAGCAGTAGCGTCGACGACCGATTTGGGCTTGAGAGGGGCCGCTCCAGCGGCACCCCTACCTTTTCTTCCTACCCTCCTCCTTTTCCTTTGCCCTAGCCACAGCCCTACCAAGCAGCAGAGCTGCTAGGGCGCCGCCCAGCAGGGGCCGTCCAAGCTGCAGATGCAGCAAGCGACCGGCCAGAGGAAGGTTTGGAGCAAGCAAGCAGCCCTAATGGCCGCCTAACTTCGGCCAAGATCTCATTGCTTGAAATCGCAGCTCCCTTTCCTCCATTTTTTGCACCCAACTGTAGGGGAGATGCTCCATCTATCAAGTAGTAGTAATAACTGCGTGAAGCAGCAACCAGGGATGATAGGGCACGATGAGACCATGAAAATGGCACTAGTAACTCCGACCGTGATGATAGACTTTGAATATGCAGCCACATGACTTTGATTTAGCATCTAGCTCAGCCCCCTCTTCAACCTGTGCAAGCGTAGAGCTGCTCACATGAAGTAGGTTCAACTTGGGTCGATTCCAAGGTTGAAGACGATCCAGCAAATGCCCAGAATTTGGTCTCTGGACGCGTTCCTGGACGGATCCGGGCGATCCAAACCGCAGTGAGTAGGAGTTCATTTAGTTATCATCATTTAACTCTTTCCTTGGAATTTTTCGGTAAACTATGCATTTTTGCACTGATATCAGTGGTTATCAGGTGTTTTATCAGTATTTGATGAAACTTGAATTTTATTTTATAAATTGCTTCTATATGATTATACATGATCTAGAACAGCTTTTGATCAGTGTAGAACAGTTCAATGATTTTATTTGGTGCAATGGAAACCAAAAATGCTTAATACAATTACTGGAATAGAAATACTACAGATGATTTCTTATATGTGAAGTAAATTACTCTTAGCAGTGCACTAAGATGTTCAATTGAATGAATTCAATATGCATGTGTCAAATTGACTTGAATTTGGGATATTTATGAATTTTAAATCTGCCTGCATGCATGATATAAGGATAGGGTGTTGCCATGTGATAAGTGAATGAGGTAACTGAAACCCTAAGAATAGGGTGTACAATGAATCAAGTATTTTGATATCAAAATTCTCAGTATGAGATGTGGTGATGCTTAACTGTTGAATTGTATGTTTCTTGTGCATTTAACTTTATATGCTTGTTCTCTCTGAGTTGATATCTACATACTGCAGGGCTTCTTATTTTCAATACATATCTCGTAAATTGCAGGTGATGAGATATGACATGCCCTAGAAAGGGATGTTACTGAGACATGATATATGTTGAATACATGAGTTATGATGTTTCTTATGATATGATATGGCAGGCCGTGTGAGCCTTGTGAGCAATGTTAAATGAGTTATGATTTCTGTTTAAAATGTACCTATAATGTTAATGTTAGACTTAGGTGCCCTGAACACCGTAGAACCCCTTTGAGAGGTATGCACCTTAGGGGTGAAACTCGTGTCCAACATCAACCGGTTGAGTAATTCTGGTGGCACGAGGACAGAAGGGTTATCCAACACCAACCGGTTGAGTAATTCTGGTGGTAACCCAGTGTTGACTCCCAATGCCTGTGTACTCAGGTTAGAGGAGGAGTCTAGAGTACACTCTTTTGAGAGTGCAGTGAGGCCCTTGTGAGCCTGAGGCCCTTGAGCGCCTGAGAGTCCTGTGCAGACCAGGATGAGAAGTCAGACTTAGCATTTCCCGGGTGTGTTGCTAAGTCTTGTACGGTGTGGTCGTAGTGCACTGCGAGTCTCTATGCAGAGTACACTGCATAGATCAGGGCATAAGCTAAAATATGATCATATAGGTTCACAGAGTTCCTTATAAATGAAAGAGTTAAGGAAGACTAGAGCATAGTCTTCTAGTAGTTATTCTTTGGATGCAATATTTACATTCTTTGTTATTTCAATTATATTGTTTTAGAACTGCTCAGTGTTGTATTTCTTGTATATTAATCTGAATAATAAACTTAACGAGTTGTTTAGTGATAGTTAAATGAAAAACTATTCACTAAGCGAGTAGGCTCACTCCTCTACTCAAACATTTTCAGGTCAGCGACAGTTCCAGGAATCTGAAGAATCTTACCACCCTAGTCAGTAGAAGGTATATGTAGTTAGTTAGATAGTGGTCTCTTAATCCTTTCCCCTCGGTCCTTGGGACATGCTGTAGGTGAGAGAGAGTATGTATGGCGAATGAGTAAAAGATGTAAATTAACTGTTATGTTTTACTTTCTGTTAAACAATGTTACATGTTGTAAACTCTGTTTATGTTCTCTAGCCAGTTTAATTGAAATGTTTCCGCAATAGTTTATTATGTTTTAGTTTACAGCAATAATCCGGATATCATTACGAGGTTTTAAAAAGAAAAAGTTCTCAGTGATTTGTTTATGTGATAATCCCTCTATCGCGCCCTAATCTCGTGATTAGTGGTTAGTGTGAGATCGGGGTGTGACATTACAACTTGTAATTAGGATTTCATACCCAAAGGCATAACCCTGGATTATTCCATTTATCAAGTCACCCTAAATTAGGGTTTACTATTTACATTATATGTTATTACCCTATAATTAGGGTTTAATATTCACTTCATAGTGAATTGAGCTCATAGCATCATCATGTCTGAAATTTATCATCATTGATGCCCTCAAATTAGGTTAAGATTCATTAAACATCATAATTAGGGTTTTCATGATCTCACATAGGTGGATCATACCCTAATCATGCACATTCATATACATTGAAGGTATTTTACCTGAGTTTTGTCCATAAATGGAACCTTCTCTCTCCTCTTACTAATAGAAGGTGATTACATCACTCTAAATTAGATTAGGTCAAATCATCTTTGATTAACATAGGCTGAATCACCATTATCATGTCATTAGGGTTTGATTAAAACAAGGTGTCATCTAGTTGAACCCTTCAAGGGCATATTGGTAAGGTACACCAATGATTACCATCATGGGTCAATCTTTTAATCACTTAACCCCTTAATGTCTTTGGGTATTATTAGGGTTTGGATTAGACCACCATTGAACCAATTAAGCCTTCAAGGTATTAAGCAATCACAACCCTAAAGTCTCCAAACGTTTACATACTTTCAACCTCCAAACGGTCTTGAGACCGTTTGGATGGGTTGACCATTTGATATAGTTGACTTCAAGACCGCATGACACTCAAGACCGTTTGAGTGTGTTGACCATTTGAGAGTGTTGACTTTGAAACCGTTTGGATGAAACGACCTTGAGATCGATTGGACCAAACGACCTTGAGATCGATTGGACCAAACGACCCTGAGATCGTTAGAGCCCAAACGGTCTTGAGACCGTTTGGCCCCAAACGGTCTTGAGACCGTTTGGACTCAAACGGTATTGAGACCGTTTGGATCCAAACGGTCTTGAGACCGTTTGGTCCAAATGGGCTCAAAACCGCATGGACCTCAAAGGTGCATCAAAGCTTGTAATCGATTAGGGTTTTCTATGTTGAAGCCTTCAATTGGCCATACCCTTGTTAACCACTTATTAATTGAGCCAATTAGGGTTAGCCTTAACCAATTGGACACCTAATTGACCCTCAATTGAAAGCCAATTAGGGTTGAAACCAATTCAATTAGAGTTTGCAATCGGTTAACCATCAACATTCATCAATGTGAATCAAATTGAAGTTGAACCCATATATTGACACTCAATTGGACCCAAACTTGGCCCAAACGGTCTTGAGATCGTTTGGAAACCCTAAAAATGGTCTTGAGACCGTTTGCTCAAAGTTTTATCAAAATCTAAGTCGATTGGATAAGGGTTGAACCCTAATTAGGTCTAAAATCAGCACTTTTAATCAATTCATCAACCTATTGTGATTGGACCTCCAATTCAACAAATTACCTTAACCCTAGACCTTCAAACGGTCTTGGGTTGTCACCAAACAGTCTTGAGATCGTTTGAGTGAACCCCCAATTGGTCTTGAGACCGTTTGGGCACTTCAACCCAAAGTTCACCAAAATCTATCCTTGAAAACATCAATTGAACCCGATTAGGGTTTAGAAGGTTGAAGTGCCTTCAACTAGTAATTGGTTTGCAATTAGATCATGATTCTTTATATTTTATTAATTCAAAATGTGTACAATATACCTCTAAACGTTATTCACTTGGTCAACCTTACCAAACGGTCTTGGAGACCGTTTGAATCTAAACGGTCTTGCAAGACCGCATGAGATCAAACGGTCTTGAGACTGTTTGATTTCAAACGGTTTTGCAAACCATTTAGACCAAATGGTCCAAGGTCATTTGGTAACGTTACCTAGGAATTCACGCCCTTCATCTTCAACCTTGGGACAGGTCGGTTACTTGGTGGATTTGCTTGCAAGAAAGCAAGGAAAGATGGGGAAGAAGAAAAACTAACTTCTACATGCAAGAACAAGTATATGTATAAGAAAGCAAGAGGTTTAGAGTTATAAAACCCGCCTTAAGGTCGTTCCTTGAGCTCCAAGATTCCAAGCTTCAATCCTTTAATGGTGTCTTGAGCTACACAGGTCGGCCAAAGGTGCTTCTCCAAGAAAAGGTTGGGGAAAGTCGGCTAGAACAAGAAACCTAAAGAAGAAGAACCATAAACCAACCTTACACAAGGAATTCCTCCATGAATTCGAGCTAGGTGATGGTCTCTTCTTACCTTAGAGAAGGTTGGTCGTCTCCCTCAGCTCCAAAGCTCTGCCTTAGTCAGTCCAAGCAAGGTGATAAGTGATAGAAGAAAGGAAACGTTGCCTTTGGTTGCAAAGGAAAGGAGTATATGTACTTTGGGGTCATTTCCAACATAAGGACAACTTACTCCTTCTTTTCTCAACTAGGTCCTTTCTTTCTTTTAGGCACGTCCCTCCTCCTTATATCTAAGGTAAAACTTCATCTAAGACCAAGAACTAAAGGCAAAGAAGGTCATCTTGTCACTAAGGTGCACATATAAGAGGGTTCCATTACTCATAACTTGGTGATTCCATTACAAAGGTTATTCTTCTTATCTGATTATTTAATTGAAGTGCCCCCTTCATCATTTATACTCTAAATGATTTCAAGGTCACAAAAGATACTCTAGAGAATGTATTTTACAAGTTGCACCCCATATTTTGGGTAAATTGCACTTTACACCAAAATTAGGGTTTTAAGCACAAGGATTGCTCCACAAGCTGCATCTTGGTGCCCAAGCTTGGGAAATCCATCATACTTCATCATATCCACTCTTATGATGTCTCAACACTAAAGGAACATATCAACATGTGTAAATTGCAAGTTAACCCCTCTAATTGGGTAAATTGGACATAGGTCCCTGCATTACAAAACAATACTAAAACATTGTTTAAAAGGGACAGAAAAGAAAATGTATGTTCCTCAGGAACTTAATTACATGCCAAAAGATAATCACAAGTATCTTAATTACATAATTAGGCAAAACACCTAGGGTTATCTCATAACCCAAGTCAGGGATGTTACAAATTATCCACCCCTTACAAGGATTTCGTCCTCGAAATTGATAAAACATATTAAGAGAAAAGAGCAGGATATTTCCTTCTCATCTCTTCCTCTAGTTCCCAAGTGGCTTCTTCAACACCACGGTGATTCCAGAGGACTTTCACAAGACTTATGTCTTTCTTCTTTAACTTTTTAATTTTGTTATCAAGGATTGACACTGGTCCTTCCTCATAAGTTATATCATCATTCAATTATACTTCTATAGGTTGTAGAACTGACTCGGTATCAGGGTGACATTTCCTCAGCATAGAAATGTGAAACACAGGGTGTAACCTTTGTAACTCTGATGGCAACTCTAGTCTATAGGCTACCTTTCCAACCCGTTCAATGATTGGATAAGGCCCCATAAACCTAGGAGCTAACTTCCCTTTCCTTCCAAATCTCAAAACTCCCTTCCAAGGTGAAACCTTGAGATACACTCTATTTCCAACTTGGAACTCTAAGGGTCTACGACGTCTGTCAGCATATGATTTCTGCCTATTCTGTGCAGTCTTAATCTGTTTTTGTATTACTTTAATCTTCTATGTGGTTTGCTGCATAAGATCAGGACCTAACAATTGATGTTCACCAGTCTCATACCAACACAAGGGTGATCTGCAACGTCTACCGTACAAAGCTTCATAAGGAGCCATGTCAATGCTATGTTGATAGCTATTGTTATAGGCAAACTCTATCAAGCTTAGGTGTAGATCCCAACTCCCGGTAAACTGGAGAACACATGCTCTCAGCAAGTCTTCCAAGGTCTGTATAGTCCTTTCCGACTGTCCATCAGTCTGTGGATGAAAGGTTGTACTAAACCTTAACTTGGTGCCTAAAGCTTTGTGTAACTGCTCCCAAAAATGACTCATAAATTGGGGACCTCTGTCTGATACTATAGTGACAGGAACTTCGTGCAGTCTCACTATCTCTTCCACATATAGTTGTGCTAACTTCTCAGCAGAAAAGGTTGTTTTGACAGGTAACAAATGAGCTGTCTTTGTCAACCTATCAACTATTACCCAAATGGAATCATGTCCTTTGTTTGTTCTAGGTAGGCCAACAACAAAGTCCATGGTTACATGATCCCACTTCCACTGTGGTATGGGTAAAGATTGTATTGTTCCTGCAGGCTTCTGGTGTACAGCTTTAACTTGCTGACACAGATGACACCTCATCACAAACTCTGCAACATCCTTCTTCATCCCAGGCCACCAATACATATCTTTCAAGTTTCGATACATCTTGGTGCTCCCTGGATGCATAGCATACATCGAAGAATGAGCTTCTTCCAGGACTAACTTCCTCAAGTTATCCACATCTGGCACTATCATTCTCCCATGATAACATGCTACTTGATCATATGAGTCATGGAAACCATCTCTTTTCTCATTACCATACTCTGATCTGATCTGTTGAACTACAACATCAACTTGTTGTGCCTCCTTAGTCTGCTCTCTTAGAGTGGGTTTTATATGCATCTCAGCTAACAACCCGGCTAACAATGACGCTTTCAACTGTACATTGTCTTGCCTTAAGGAGATAAGCATATCCCTCCTAGAGCATACTAAAGAGTTTATTTGTGCCCTATCCATGGTTGATGTTGCTAATTTTCTGCTCAAAGCATCTGCAACCACATTGGCCTTCCCTGGATGGTAATCAATTGTACAATCGTAGTCCTTGATTAACTCCATCCAGCGACGTTGCCTCATGTTAAGTTCGTGTTGAGAGGAGATATACTTAAGGTTCTTATGATCAGTGAAAATTTGGAATGTTTCTCCGTAGAGATAGTGTCTCCAAATCTTCAAGGCATGAACCACAACAGCTAACTCCAGATCGTGTGTCGGATAATTCTCCTCATGTTTCTTAAGCTGTCGGGAAGCAAAAGAAATCACTTGTTTATCCTGCATCAACACACATCCAAGTCCATTCTTGGAGGCATCACAGAAAACTATGTATCCTTTGCCTTGCTCAGGTAGCACAAGTACATGTGCACTTGTCAACCTCTCCTTCAGCAACTGGAAAGATTGCTGACACTTATCACTCCAGGCAAAAGGAACTTCCTTCCGAGTCAACTTAGTCAAGGGTAAAGCTATGGAACTGAAGTTCTTAATGAACCTTCGGTAGTAGCCAGCCAACCCTAAGAAACTACGGATCTCTGTCGGTGTCTTCGGTTGTTCCCACTGTAAAACAGATTCTACCTTTTTAGGTTCAACACGAATACCCAAAGCAGATACCACATGTCCAAGGAAAGACACTTCCGATAACCAGAACTCACACTTGCTAAACTTAGCGTACAGCTTATGTTCTCTTAGCAACGTTAGAGCCTGACGAAGATGTTGTTCGTGCTGCTGAGCATTTCTACTATAGATCATAATGTCATCTATGAAGACGACAACACATTGATCGAGGAAAGGTAGGAAGATTCTATTCATGAGTTCCATGAATGCAGCTGGAGCATTAGTTAGTCCAAACGACATAACTGTGAACTCATAGTGACCATACCTTGTCCTAAAGGCAGACTTGGATATGTCACTATCCTTAATACGAAGTTGATGAAATCCCAACCTCAGGTCTATCTTTGAGAAGACAGTTGCACCACGCAACTGGTCAAAGAGATCATCAATCCTCAGTAGAGGGTACTTGTTCTTTATTGTTACTTTATTAAGTTGTATGTAATCAATGCACAACCGCATTGAACCATCTTTCTTTTTAACGAAAAGGACCGGAGCACCCCAGGGTGAAGTGCTCGGTCAGATAAAACCCTTCTCAAGCAACTCTTGAAGTTGTTTCTTGAGTTCTTCCATCTCAGCAGGCGCCATCCTGTACGGTTTCTGTGCTATAGGTTGGGTATCTGGGATCAAATTGATTTCAAAATCAATTTCCCAAGGCGGTGGCACACCTGGAAGTTCTTCAGGAAATACATCTCCAAATTCCCTGACTATAGGAACTTCGGTAGGGTTAGGACTCTCCATGGTAGTATCTACTACATGGGCTAAGAATGCATAACATCCTTGCCTCATCAGCTTTTCAACAACCATAGCTGAGACACGACAGGTGGGTAGAATCTTTCTCTCTCCTTGAAATATCCATGTGTTGCTATCATCAGCAAACACAGCCTGCTTGGATTCACAATCCAAGACGACCCTATACCTTTCCAAGGTATCCATCCCAAGGATTATGTCAAATCCTTGCATCTCAAGTGGTATAAGGTCCACTTGAATGCGATGTTTAGAAAAGAAGAGGATGCAGGGAGAACATACTTCCTGCAACACAGTAGACCCTCTCAACGGAGTCTCAAGCAACAGGCTATCTGCCCTATGACTGACTGTCATATTGTAGTTACAAATCACTCTTCGAGTGATGAAGGACTGCGTATCACCTGGGTCAATCAAAACAGATACAACACAGGATGTAGACATATCAGAATATAACAACTTCATCTGACCTGCCACAACCCGTGGGTTGATCACTGCATCAGGTGGGTTCATTGCATAGAACCTTGCTGTCTCCTGAGGTTGATTCGGTGCTGATGATCCAGCTTGGGATGCTTGTCCACGTCCTCTAGCTGCTTCTTGAAACTGCCTCCTCTGGGATCCTTGCTGACTCTGCCTTTGAGGTTGTGTCATACTGACAGGCCTAGCTCTACAGTCCTTCATCAGGTGTCCCACCTTCCCACAGATGTAACAACTTCTTTCCAGTTGTTGTGGTCTTGGTGGTCCTGTGACTGACATCGATGTTGAACTGCAAGCCCCTTATAGTGGTAGGCTTCGTCCTCTACCTCTACTCGGTGTCCACTGTGTCTGGGCACTAGGTCTAGGTGGTGGTGGTGTAGGAGCAGAAAATCTAGGCTTCTTAAAGTCTCTAGATGAAGAACCCTGGAACTGCGGATATCTCTTATGGGTTTGCCTCTTCTCAAATACGGATCTCTCTATCCTTCGGACTGACTCAACGAAGGTAGCAAACCTCTCTCGATTCTCTAGGGCAGACACGGGAGTAGTCAACTCAGCATTCAACCCCTTCTCGAATCGCTTGATCCTCTCTTCATCTGTAGCAGCCATATGCGGACAAAATCGCAACAACTCCATGAACTTAGCCTCGTACTCGCTAATGTTCATCAAACCTTGCCTTAACCTCTTGAAATGAGAGATTTTCTCATCCAGGAATGTCTTAGGGAAATATCTATTGATAAATTCCCGTCGAAAGACTTCCCAGGCAACCTCCACACCAGGCCTCTTCTGCTCTTCCATGGTCCACCAGTGACCAACACTCCCTTTGAGAAGATAGACAACATGTCTAACCTTCTCAGCTTCTGGGATGTTCAAGATTCTAAAGGCCTTCTCTAACTCAGTTAACCACAGATCGGCATCTGCAGGGTCAGCTGTTCCAAAGTATTCGGTTGCTCTGACACGACGAAGTCTCTCGAATGTCTTACCGATACATTGTCCGTCAGGTTGGGTAGGTGCCCTAGGTGCAGGCATAGGAATCCTATCTGTTATGTGTGTCATGGCAGTCATAAACTGTCTGAACATAGTTTGAACAGCTGGGTTACCCATGTCAGCTGGGTCAAACTGAGGTGGCTCAGGTACATGCTGTTCTATCTCTGGGTTCCCTGCACCTTCTCGGGGTGCAGCTACGCTACTCTCGGCCACATACTCCTCATGTGGCTCAGACATCCTTATATATATCTTCTTCTCCTGAAGAGCAAAAGACTCTATTAGATACGAAAGAAATACTAAGGATAGACTCGACATCCTAAGTCTTATGTCTCTGTAGACTCAGTGAACCTAGAGCTCTGATACCACTTGGTTGTGGGCTCCGATCTCTAAAACACGATATAAACTTAGCGGAAGCAATCGATTAGCGGCGGAATACGAAAAATTACGAAAAATTAAAACTTTTTGAGACAAGACCTTGAAAACATGAAACTTCTTTTATAGAAACAAGATAAATAGTTTACATCTCTGTTAAATCACTTCTTGAGTGATTATACACAACCAGATACAAAATCTCAGATCAAAAAACTCCAAGGACCTGAGAGTATAGAGACGACATAGGACTAACTAACTACATGACTCAACAGTCAGTATCTCCACCTGAGATTCACTGCTGCTCCTGGTGCTGCTGCTGCTGATACTGATCACCTGCAGACTGGTTCCTTCGTCCTCGACGACCACCTAAAAAGTTGAAATCTACGGAGTGAGACAATTTTAAATAATTGTCCCAGTGAGAGTTATAACTCTCCGCCAGAAGCTTTGTTATAGCATATAAGAAAAACATGAGCAAGTAATCTAAGTTACTCAATAGCAGAGTGGATATTATGTAAAGCAACTTCATTTAAAGAATAAGAAGAACATGTATACTAAAATGAACAGTGTAACATCAATCATTGTGTCTCGTAGTTCAACCCTAGTAGATATACTACGTGGCTGATTATGTTTTAAAAACATTATTATGCCCTGCAGAGATGAGGTATACCGCTCATACTCCAACCGATCACTACTAAGTCGCATCGGTATCATACCTAGGTCATCAAAAGAGCCGGATTCTTATGACCTCATCTTCCTTAGTCAGTGTGAGGATCAACATGCAGGACATCTCGTGTCTCTGCTAAGATAGCTTACCAGGGTATTCTGGCACTTCGCTATTAGAGTCACAGTGGCATTCTGTACTCTCTTCATCATCGAAAGATCTCTTGTTTATCTCTCATCAATGCGGTATTTAAGGATTTCCTCGGGAGATTTGTGATACATCACCCCGGCATAAACACATATAGTGAAGGGTTGATAGATTAAAGTACATCTACATCAATTCCTACACTAGGATGTAAGGATATTCACATCCATATTCCCCCACATACTCAAAAGTATGTGATCCAGGAGTTCCCTTAGGAAAACCTGTTACACCATCATTTAGCTCCTGACAATGATGGATCTATGATCAGGGCTCTACATAGTATGATTATACTTGATTAGTTAGATACATTCTAGTATTCTTTTAGCATCAAACATGTTTCCAAACATTTAAACTGTTAAAGTGCTGCTATAAAAGAAGAATACTAAATGTATCAATTCTAACTCACATCAGTTATCAAATGGATATCAATTCTTAATCATCTCATCATAAGTCATCTAATCAGCATGACCTTGATGTTACTCATGGCTCTTCAGCCGATCAATCTCATATGATGCCACTTGAACTAGGCAACATAGTATGGCACTATTCATAAAGCTAATAACATGCTTTCAATGAATATGATATCATAACCTTTACCTGGCTATGATTACTCCTTGCTTACCATCTGCATGATTAATATAATTGAGGATATGCATATATAACAGTATTAGCATAATATCAAAACATATCAATGTCTTTATAGTATACCATGGCCGTGCTCCCTTGCACGGTCGTGCAAGAGCAAACTACCACGGTCGTGCTCCTTAGCACGGGTGTGCTGAGAATCAGCGTATCGCCATTGGTTGCTAGGGTTTGTATTTAATCACTTCAACCTAGGGTTATTGAACCTCTTAACTCACAAAGCATAATGATTCCTCATATTACAACTTGTAATTAGAATTTCATACCCAAAGGCATAACTCTGGATTATTCCATTTATCAAGTCACCCTAAATTAGGGTTTACTATTTACATTATATGTTATTACCCTATAATTAGGGTTTAATATTCACTTCATAGTGAATTGAGCTCATAGCATCATCATATCTGAAATTTATCATCATTGATGCCCTCAAATTAGGTTAAGGTTCATTAAACATCATAATTAGGGTTTTCATGATCTCACATAGGTGGATCATACCCTAATCATGCACATTCATATACATTGAAGGTATTTTACTTGAGTTTTGTCCATAAATGGAACCTTCTCTCTCCTCTTACTAATAGAAGGTGATTACATCACTCTAAATTAGATTAGGTCAAATCATCTTTGATTAACATAGGCTGAATCACCATTATCATGTCATTAGGGTTTGATTAAAACAAGGTGTCATCTAGTTGAACCCTTCAAGGGCATATTGGTAAGGTACACCAATGATTACCATCATGGGTCAATCTTTTAATCACTTAACCCCTTAATGTCTTTGGGTATGATTAGGGTTTGGATTAGACCACCATTGAACCAATTAAGCCTTCAAGGTATTAAGCAATCACAACCCTAAAGTCTCCAAATGTTTACATACTTTCAACCTCCAAACAGTTTTGAGACCGTTTGGATGGGTTGACCGTTTGATATAGTTGACTTCAAGACTGCATGACACTCAAGACCGTTTGAGTGTGTTGACCGTTTGAGAGTGTTGACTTTGAAACCGTTTGGATGAAATGACCTTGAGATCGATTGGACCAAACGACCTTGAGATCGATTGGACCAAACGACCCTGAGATCGTTTGAGCCCAAACGGTCTTGAGACCGTTTGGTCCAAATGGGCTAAAAACCGCATGGACCTCAAAGGTGCATCAAAGCTTGTAATCGATTAGGGTTTTCTATGTTGAAGCCTTCAATTGGCCATACCCTTGTTAACCACTTATTAATTGAGCCAATTAGGGTTAGCCTTAACCAATTGGACACCTAATTGACCCTCAATTGAAAGCCAATTAGGGTTGAAACCAATTCAATTAGAGTTTGCAATCGGTTAACCATCAACATTCATCAATGTGAATCAAATTGAAGTTGAACCCATCTATTGACACTCAATTGGGCCCAAACTTGGCCCAAACGGTCTTGAGATCATTTGGACACCCTCCAAACGGTCTTGAGACCGTTTGCCCAAAGTTTCATCAAAATCTAAGTCGATTGGATAAGGGTTGAACCCTAATTAGGTCTAAAATCAGCACTTTTAATCAATTCATCAACCTATTGCGATTGGACCTCCAATTCATCAAATTACCTTAACCCTAGACCTTCAAACGGTCTTGGGTTGTCACCAAACGGTCTTGAGACCGTTTGAGTGAACCCCCAAACGGTCTTGATACCGTTTGGGCCCTTCAACCCAAAGTTCACCAAAATCTATCCTTGAAAACATCAATTGAACCCGATTAGGGTTTAGAAGGTTGAAGTGCCTTCAACTAGTATTTTAATTGCAATTAGATCATGATTCTTTATATTTGATTAATTCAACATGTGTACAACAGACCTCTAAATGGTCTTCACTTGGTCAACCCTACCAAACAGTCTTGGAGACCGTTTGAATCTAAACGGTCTTGCAAGACCGCATGAGATCAAACGGTCTTGAGACCGTTTGATTTCAAACGGTTTTGCAAACCGTTTAGACCAAATGGTCCAAGGTCGTTTGGTAAAGTTACCTAGGAATTCACGCCCTTCATCTTCAATCTTGGGACAGGTCGGTTACTTCGTGGATTTGCTTGCAAGAAAGCAAGGAAAGATGGGGAAGAAGAAAAACTAACTTCTACATGCAAGAACAAGTATATGTATAAGAAAGCAAGAGGTTTAGAGTTATAAAACCCACCTTAAGGTCGTTCCTTGAGCTCCAAGCTTCCAAGCTTCAAGCCTTTAATGGTGTCTTGAGCTCCAAAGGTCGGCCAAAGGTGCTTCTCCAAGAAAAGGTTAGGGAAAGTCGGCTAGAACAAGAAACCTAAAGAAGAAGAACCATAAACCAACCTTACACAAGGAATTCCTCCATGAATTCGAGCTAGGTGATGGTCTCTTCTTACCTTAGAGCAGGTTGGTCGTCTCCCTCAGCTCCATAGCTCTGCCTTATTTGGTCCAAGCAAGGTGATAAGTGATAGAAGAAAGGAAACGTTGCCTTTGGTTGCAAAGGAAAGGAGTATATGTACTTTGGGGTCATTTCCAACATAAGGACAACTTACTCCTTCTTTTCTCAACTAGGTCCTTCCTTTATTTTAGGCACGTCCCTCCTCCTTTTATATAAGGTAAAACTTCTTCTAAGACCAAGAACTAAAGGAAAAGAAGGTCATCTTGTCACTAAGGTGCACATATAAGAGGGTTCCATTACTCATAACTTGGTGATTCCATTACAAAGGTTATTCTTCTTATCTGATTATTTAATTGAAGTGCCCCCTTCATCATTTCTACTCTAAATGATGTCAAGGTCACAAAAGATACTCTAGAGAATGTATTTTACAAGTTGCACCCCATATTTTGGGTAAATTGCACTTTACACCAAAATTAGGGTTTTAAGCACAAGGATTGCTCTACAAGCTGCATCTTGGTGCCCAAGCTTGGGAAATCCATCATACTTCATCATATCCACTATTATGATGTATAAACACTAAAGGAACATATCAACATGTGTAAATTGCAATTTAACCCCTCTAATTGGGTAAATTGGACATAGGTCCCTACATTACAAAACAATACTAAAACATTGTTTAAAAGGGACAGAAAAGAAAATGTATGTTCCTCAGGAACTTAATTACATGCCAAAAGATAATCACAAGTATCTTAATTACATAATTAGGAAAAACACATAGGGTTAGCTCATAACCCAGGTCAGGGATGTTACAATTGTGCTCTGAACGACTCTAATGTCACTACCACTCAACTCGGTCAGCCTGGTCAAGACTTAATTGATGTGATTCTTATCTTTTCCTCCCTAACTAGCTTAGATTTCTTGATCATGTTAGTTATACAACCTGAGAGCTATCATGTGATGATTGCAAAAGGGGTAACTTTGTATCCAATTGGATTATAAATAAAAAGGCAATTTCACTTATTAAGTTTGTTTCAATATTGAGATAATGAGCAAACATGGTAATGTCTTAAGAATATTTTGACATAATGACAATGATTTGGGTTGAGGACCTAAATATGATATCATTTGTATATTCCTAGTCAGCTACTATTATAAATATCATGGAACACGAATAATACATAAAATTAACATGTATGTTGAGTGGTGGATATGTATACTTAGTCATGATATTTGATATCAATTCAGATACATGTACTTGTTAGAGAACAAGTGTACTTGACATACTCACCTTGAGAGTGACACATGGAAATCATATAATGACATGTCAGATTCATATCTGAAAGTGACAGTAGTTACTATGATCCTTAGACCTGAAGTCACTACATTGATTGCATGTTGTTCTGTGTACTTTGACACTAGCCCAACGAGACTCTAAATAAGGATTGTGAAAAAATATGAGTATGTACACTATAACACTTTTGGATAAATGTGAGTGATGTAGATATGATTTGTCCCTCCTTTAGAGTGGTACATCGGTCTCTTGATAAGAGAGACTATGGAAAGGATGACCATGTTCATGTGTAATGTAGCTGAATCTAACTTAGAGCTTAACTCCCTCTTTTAATAGACCTTTATTCTAGTATTGTATCAATAATTAACCTAGAATTTAGATTAAATTAGTAATATCATTTTGCCATAAATAACATCTTATATGAATTTTAGGATAATATGACCAAATAAATTCACTAGTAGAATTAAACATAGAAATACACCAATTAATATGTTTTGACCCAAGTCTACCTCTCCTAGAATCATCCTAAGAGTGGAAAATGAAGGCAAATGGAGAAAATTAAATATTTCATGATTATTGGTCAATAAAAGGAAGTAAATACATTAAATAATAATAATTCTAACACTACACATGACTTGGCCATAAATTTTGACAAGACATTGTTGGTGATAATTTTTTTGATCTTGTCTCTAGAGATATTTAAATTTCTTAAAGGAATCTCATATCACCTTCCTTTTCACATGAAATTATCATCTCTACTCCTAATATCCAACTGATGTTTTGTTATTTGTTTGGGTAGATGGCAAGCACACATGTGTTGATCTTATTTAAATCTCTCTCCTGATAAACATTATTTTTTTACTTTTTATTTTGATATCTTTAGAGTACTTGTGGATGATGCAACATCTCTTTTGTGACACCTTCAAGACATAACCACCTTCGCCTATATCTTATAATTTTATTTTCATATCTATAGACTTTAATGTCCAGAAAGGGTTGATAGGTCAATCTATTTTACACACTTCTTCAAAGATATTTATTGTAAAATTTTCACTTTTATACTTTTTAGTGTGATAAAGTAAATAAAATAGATAATGTGATAGCATTTCCTAATTGACTGGTACATCATGATGCTAACACATATAATTGGAAGTTTATTGTAGGAGTGTTTGTTTTCAAGATTGGAAACCTTGACATTTGAGACGCTTACAAACTCACACCGACTAGCTAGGTAGTAAGTGATGGGTGGTTGCAACTTCAATAGAGTACTTGTACATGCATCTCTGTATGAAGACTCAATTACAGAGTGTCTCCCCTATAGAAAAGTACATATATAAATATCTTTAATGTCCAAAAATCAAAATTACATTTTTTCACAATTCTAATGGATATCTTGTCATGTTTTAAAAATATTGTCTCAAAATGTCAAGTTTGATGACACAAACACATTGGCCCTTGAGGGACCAATGCATCCTGCTCAGGGATGCGCTGCTTTTCAAAAAGAAATACATGTCTGGTTGGCACACATTGATTCTATAAGGGACAAAGTGTCCTTATTAGGTAAAAGGAAGGGTATATATACTTAAGGTTCATGGGAGAGAGTGTAAGAGGTGTCATCACCTTACTACTAGTAGGTGCCACATGGCCATGCATGGATTGACACATGTACTTGCATGCATTCTATATTTATCTTTCCATGCAAAATAAAAACTTGAGGATAATGCAAGGGATAAGGGTCGGCCCCCTTTAGTTATCTTCTAGGGCAAGCCACTTCCACTCACATTATTATTATATTCACAATTCAATGCAACCTTTCCCAAGGAAAGTTGCAAGCTGATATCCATTGCTTTATTGAGGTTCTTAGCTCGTTTTTGCAAAGGCAAAGAGTTAACAACACGATATGGGGGTCTCCTCTTTGGATCCTTGGACGATAGGGACTCCCATTTAACACTACAACCTGATACACTCAATACAAGCTCAAATTAGGGTTTCCATTCAACCCCTTTCTTGGTCTTTTCATCAAAGGATACTACCACTCATAAATGATTCAAACATGGTGTCACATTCATTCTATCTCCTCTAAATGATACATAGAGTAAGTAAGAACACTCTGGAGGTGGTAATTTGCATATCAACCCTACATTTTGGGTAAATTACAATTTGTACCAAAATTGGTACACAAGGTACTAACTTTATTCAAACAAGTTCAAACTTGGCATTTAGGCTTTCCACAAGCCACCACTTAGCCTCATTATCTCTCTTATGATGCTAAAACACTTAAGGAACATTCAACATGTGACATTTTGTAATATAACCTCCCATATTGGGTAAATTATACTTCGGTCCAAAATAAAGGAACATTGCTCAAACAACATTCAATCAGGACCAAACTTGAAATATAAGTGTGTCACATGATAAAAAAACACCTTATAGGATTATATTAAAGTTCTAAGAAACTTACTTAGTCAAAACAAACAGGGTAAACTCATAACCCAGGTCAGGGTCATTACATTAGGGACATATTACTCTTAAATTATTTGTTCAGATGATACAACGTCTTGAAACATTTTATTAAATTTATTGAGTTTCTTAACAACTTCAATAATTGATAAAAATACATATATAATATAACAACCTAAAATAAAATAATAGTAACAAAAATATAATAGCTCATTAATATATGGTATTTACAACGGTATTTACAACTATAGATAATAGCGTGTAAATTAATATATACTATACTTAATACATAAAATAAAGTATACATATTTAATCAACATAAATATAAATAATATAACTACAAACAAATAAAATATAATAGATAACATTGAAGATAGATATAACAACACACAATCCCACACACATACACACATATATACACATATATATAATATTCAAAGAAAAATAGCAATTACTAGTTGAAAGTTTTTATATTATTGTGTAAACACTCTAATTAATATAACAATATATATAATTATATTTTACAAATAAAAATATATATTAAAATGATAAATATGAATGTCTCCAATATACATATGAAACATACATTTGGGATAAAATTAATGAGAATTTTCAAAAACAAATATTATTTATTATCCTTTTTATATATTTTATATGTATATATGTGTCGTTGTAAATGAATTTTTATATGCATACTATTTTCCTTTACATACATATTTTTATATATGGAATACAAATTTTTTTTTATATTAATATGAGGAGTGGCCTTAGCAATATTAAACCTTAATTATTTATTGGAATTTCCCTTTTTCTATATTTTATGTGTATGTCTTTGTGTATTATATATTTATTTTTAATACTATCCATTTTTTGACATTTATATATATCAAATATTATATTATATTTTACATTTAGGTATATATCTATTAAACATCACACAAAAGTATTTATATTAATAATATTATATATTAATGAATAATTATATTTTTATAATGTCATTCTGTTTTTAGGTATCTATATATATAAACACATATATATATGTGTGTGTATATATAAATGTATATCTATATATTTCCTTATTATTAAAATAATTAAGAAATTTAATAAATTCAACATAAAAATATGGGCTTGGTATCGTCGTAGAAAATAATTTAAAAGAAATGCATGCCCACAGAGACTAGTGTGTCTTAATTGGGAACAAAATCTATCAAAAGGGCAATCTATTTTCTAATAGAACACATTGGTCCTCTAGGAGGCAATCCGTCTCCCTAAAACATGATACTCGATGCAATATTTCTCAATACAAATTATGAATTTCACACACACACACACACACACACACACACACACACACACACACACACACACACATATATATATATATATATATATATATATATATATATATATATATATATATATATATATATATATATATATATATATATATATATATATCAAAAATATTGTATATTCAGAAAATAGGCAGGAACTTCTATATGTCATGCGATAACTAATCCGGATGTATTTTTACTTATTTCAACTAGGTCACAAAATAGATATAAATGTTTTAACTAAATCATGTCCTTTTGAATTCTCCCAAGTTATAGTAAAAGTATTAAGATTTTGTTTTAAATTTGCATTTGTTTAATACCCATTGAAAGTTGAATAATTATTGATTCATAAATTACTCTTTCTTTTTTATCCGAAACTCAGTTGTGAGTTTTTTTTGTATATTTTTATATGGTATATACTATAATGAAAAGTGCAAATTACATCTTTTTATGTGCAGACCTATGTAGCAGTATTATTTATACATAAAATATATAAAAATATAGACAATTCGTATAAGTATTTAATAAATAAAATAAAAAATGTATCACATTAACAATATGTGAATATTTTATATATTTATATATAGTATATCTTATCAATATACAAATATTCATTATTTGATCAGTATAGTATTTGGTTGATATATTTAATATAGTATTTGCCATATTAGTTTCAAGTCATATTTTAGGTTAGGACATTTCAAAACTTATTTCACATATTATCATATCCGATTTTTAAGTCTAGATACCATAATAATATGCATATATTTTTAAATATTTTAGTTATATATACGTATAAACGTATATTATATTTCACAATTTATTTTTAAGTCACATAAATTATAATATTTATAACATTTTTTATTTTCTATTTCGATTCAATAAATAATTACATTCATATAGTTTAGGTTAATTAATATAAATACAAATGGTATCAAAATAATTTCTTTTTATTTAAAACTTATTTACATCGGCAAATATTCCGGTCAAAGCCATGTATTTTAACTTTTTTTTCTCTAGAACTCAACAGCAAAAATATTGAGTTGTTGTTCAAATTTGTATACTTCTTGATTATTCTTTGACTCCCGACCATCACGAAGACCAAAGGAGCCACGCCTTCATGTGTTGAGTTTCCCCGGAGTATACCGGAATATTGTAAAGACTGCAGCTAGTAAGCTGATTTTATTTATCCTCATTCCTCAGTTTCTTTTCCTCATGTGATAAAGAGGACGCATCCAGTTATTACTCCATGTACAGTTACGCATGGCTGCACATCTGGGCCGTCAAGTGCGGAAGAAGACCCAGTTGGGCCTAACGGACCTTCGATCAAACTTTTGGAAACCGATTATGACGAGTTGGGCGCGTATGCTTTGGCGATCGCCTCAGTTGTTGATCGTTGCAGGCGCCCGCAGAAATGAGAAACCAGTCAAACAAGTGGTGCTGGAATCCACAGGTTCCTCGTCCTATGTTGCAAACATTCCCACTGACGCCGAGGTTTCGAATCTGATGTGCTGTGGCTATGGCGATTGCAACGGCGGAGGCTGAAGCACCGGTGCTAGAGCGGCTGGAGGCGATCACCCGCAACGCCCGCCGCATCCAGCTTGAGACCCTGCGATCCATTCTCGACAGGAACGCCAGGGTCGGGTACCTCCGGCGGTTTCTCTTCCCTGAAGCTAGAGAGACCGATGACGGCGGCCAGTTACCACCTAGATATTCGACGGTCGATGCGCATACGTACAGGACGCTCGTTCCCATCTCGACGTACGACGATGACTACGGTGATCTCATCCAGAGCATAGCGGACGGGGACGGAGATCCGACCATGCTGTCGTTCGATCCTCTGGAGTGTTTCTTCTACAGGTGTTCGATCAAGGGTTTATAAAAAATCTCGACTTTCTCAATCACTTTTTCCCCGTACGGTACCTATGATTTCCTTCCTGACTTCTCCGATTATTTATAGCTCTGGGACGAGTTCAGGAACCATTTTCTTCAAGCCCAAGCTGATACCCTACTTCAATTCTCCACAAGGGAAAGCTGCCACTGCGTTGATCCAGCAAGCAAGTGCCGTTATCCTCCGAAGGTGAGAATTCTAGTTATAGCTATATTCTGTACATCAGATTTTATCAGGCTACCTGCCGGTTCGCAACTGTGCTTTCAATCCCTCTAATCCGCTGGCAAATCAGCTATGCCCCGCTGAGCCCAACAGCTAACAAGTTCCTATGGTTCCTCTACGCCGGAGCTTCCATGACGACGAAGAGCAGCCTGAAGGCGATGCCAGCCTCCGCGTTTCCGATGCAGCGCCCGGGACCGCGATCCCCAATCTTGGATATGTGCATCAGTCCCTTGGAGGTCATCATGGGCACGGACCCTGACCAACAGACCTACTGCCACCTCCTCTGCGCGCTGGCGGCACCCGACCTCATCGGCGCCGTTCGCGCGCCCTACGCAGCCGGGCTAGCGAGGGGACTCCGCATGCTCATGGCCAAGTGGCCTCAAATCGCCGACGACCTCGACAAGGGTTCTCCGGGCGCTGAAATCACCGACCGCACCATGCGCAGCGCAGTGGAGGCCTTCCTCGGCGGTCCTCTTCCCGAAGCCGCGACAAGGGTGAGAGAAGTGTGCGGTGGGGAAGGGAAGTGGGCCGCTGCACTGCCGCGGCTCTTCCCGAACCTCCGGTACGTTGCCTGCATCTCCACGGGAAGCATGGAGCACCACTACCCCTTCATCAGATCACTTGCCGGGGACGACGAAGCCGGCGTGCCGGTGCTAGGCGGTGACTACATGGCCTCCGAGTGTGCGGTTGCTATCAACATCCAAAGACACCTCCCGCCGAACAAGACACGATACGTGATCCTCCCAAACGCTGCGTACTTCGAGTTTATCCCCTTCGAGCTCGGAGCAGGGGATGACAGGGGGAGGGCGGACGTGGCGGCTGTGGATATGGCTGGGGTTGAAGTCGGGAAGGCGTATGAGGTCGTCGTGACCACATACCGTGGCCTGTACCGGTGTCGGCTGGGAGACGTGGTCAGGGTTGTTGGGTTTCACAATGAGGCCCCGGAAGTGCAGTTCCTTACCAGAGCACCCAAGAGCATCGTCGGCGGCGAGGACGCGTTCACGGAGCTGGAGCTCGCGGCCGCCATGGAGGCCGTGAGGGAGCATCTCCGGATCGAAGGGGAACCTGATCTTCAGGTCGTGGACTACGCAGGGTTCTTGGACACCGGAGCGGATCACTCGAGTCGCGTTACTGTGTTTGTGGAGTTGGCCGAAAACTTGGCGGCGGCGAAAGCTGACATGGACAAGGAAACTTTCAGTCTTGTCCTCCGTGGGTGCTGCTCGACGCTTGAAGGGAGCTTGGGTGCCGTGTACAAAGCCAAGAGGGCGAGCAGGGAAATCGGCGGTCCGCTGGAATTGGCTCTTGTCCAGGAAGGTTCGTTTGAAGAAGTTGCCCGGGTGGCGCTGGAAAATGGAGTTCCGGCGAACCAATACAAGCCGCCCAAGATTCTCAGGAACCGCGGGCTCGTTGATGTATTGGAGGGACGCGTCGTGCAAAGGGCTTTGTTTGAGACCTGCTAGTTGAACCAGCTTAAGTATTGTAACCACGAAATTGATTTATATGTTTAATCAGATGCAATACAATTACAAAGCCGTTGTAATTACGAAATTGATTGGTTAATCAAAACACAAACCCGTTGCTTCTAGTGAAATCCGATTTCCTAACCTTAGAAAGCTTAGCTCCATTTATTTAGTGCCAATAGAGTTGGCTACTAAGAAAACCCCCCAAGAAGATGTAGGTTATGCCCCGAGTACTCCAACTTGTTTTAGTGGCTTTATTTCTCACCAGAGAACTTTTAGGATTCATATGGTAAGGAAAACAATGTCTATGCTTTATTAGTCATAATCTCTGGACATTAGGAGGATAACAAAAGACTAAACATCTATATTAATGGATAAATTATAATAGTATATTTTGCATAATATCTCCCACTTCACATAACGTAAACTTTTGGTACAATGTGTATGCTTTATTAGTCATCATCTATGGACGTTAGGAGGATAACAAAAGACTAAACATCTATATTAATGGATAAATTATAATAGTATATTTTGCATAATATCTCCCACTTCACATAACGTAAACTTTTGGTACAAAGAAGTTGACATATGAACTAGCGAAGTGTGAATTATAAATTAGAGACTCATATAATGATGCATGGCATGTAATATGACCATAAGTTTGTGTACATGTGAATATATACATTAGCTTTTCATAACTCTCATTAATATGTTTTATTTAACTAATCAGGCTAATAATACAAGTAAAAAGATAAATCATATCCAAATTGGTTAGAGTGAGGGAAAATATGTTAATAGGCATAAAAGAGAGTAGCGCATATCAATGAAGAACTAGTTTTTGCTCAGACTGAATTTTAACACCATTTAGTGACTAAAGGGGGAATGATGATAGGAGGAAATAAGTATTAAAAAAAGTAAGTCACGATTTAATTAAAACACAAACTCATTGCTTCTCCGACTATAATTCATTAGAACATGATTTTTTGACTTTAAACAACTTAATTCCATGAATGAGATGCCAATCGCTTTAGCTCCTACAGTCCCACACCAAAACAAGGTGTAAGTTATATGGTTGTGCTTTAGTGTGGCCTTATTACTGATGGGTCACTATAAGAGATATTGGATAATATATATGGTAACAAAATCATTTGAACCTAATATATTATATGACCCTAAAAAGGATTATTAGACTAGAAACCAACAACAAAATAATATACTACATGTTCAAATTAGTTTATATGCCAAGTGTTATGCTAACGGGAAGATGCTAGCTATCCTTATTTTAATTAAGGAAGATGATGCCTAAATAATATTCCTATTGTATATCAAACTAATGTTCTATGATTTATGGTCCTGAGAATTGTATGTTGCATGCTTTCTTGAATTTGCTAAAATGGTGAACTCTTGAGTGCCATTGGGTTCTGGATCAGACATAGGGAGGTTGTATCCTAACTCCAGATGAAGTTGAACAAAAATTTCTCCTCCTTGTATCTTCCTCTTTCATTCACCTCTTTCTTCAATTTTGCCCCAACTAAAATTTTCTTTTGCCAAAGGTTGTTGTAGAGTTTTAAGAATGACAACTTACCCCAAGACCACCCCTAGCCTCGACTGTACACTTTTTCCTCACTCGTGCATATCTTGGGACCAATTTCTCAATAGGTCGCCATCCTAGTACAATTTTGGCCTGAGCATGCCTAACTATAGAGTTCTTAATGATGATCATCCTGAATAGGAGGTGCACCTTGGTGATATGGGTAGTCTAATCCTTTCTTTTAAGATCATTTTATTTGAGGCCTCAAGACATGTGACTTTACAATCTTTTCCACTAAGACTCTTGACGTCCTCATCAAGGCACAACTACAAGACCTCATTATCATTCCCCATTTTAGTATAGACCCATAACGACCCATGTGCAACCAACTCATGATCACGGATATCACTACAAGGGTGGCTACATCACCATGGGTAGCCCTTTCCAACATGCCTCGACCACACGACCTAAGACTGACATGCCACATGCCATGTGGCCCTGCCTACTGGAGGGGTTTCGGCTCTAATGCAATTTATAACATCTATGCCCATTTCTCAAGGCTCTAGTAGAGTTTGACGACTGGCCCTACATGCCACCACTAGCCTCGACTACGTGCTTTGTCATCATTGACGCACGACTTGAGATCAACTTCATAACAAGTCACCTATCCTAGTATTTATATGGGTTGAGCACACTTAACTGTAGAGTTCTTAGTGATGGGTTCTTTGAAAAGGAGGTGCACTTCGATGATTTGAGTAGTCCAATAATTCCTTTTAATATCATTTTATTTGAGGCTTCAAGACCTAGGACGTTACAGTTGACCAATATCCTATGGAGCCACCCAAATGTGAAAATTGTATTGCTTGTGTTGGTTGTATCCACGAAGCTTAATATTTTATTATTTCCATCAGATGCTAGTATAAGTATGAAACCATCATTTCCCCACTTTATTCTATTTTCACAAACCAAAAAATGTACATCATAGTTTCTTTATGTCTTTTCTGGGATCTCATTTGGCTAGGCTTTATGAGATGATGACATAGATAATTGTATGTGTTATCTTGTTCGGAGTAGTTGTTACTCAAGGTCTTCCTTCTTCATGTTGCTTCACGCATGTTCTATCCATAGCACCATTGTAGCTTCACCTTGAAACTATATATTGTTGTTTGTTCTGAGTTTTGGTTTGTTGGCATTGTCGACACTCAATGTTTTAGAATGAGTGATAGGAAATTATACTTGGCCTTAGGACTCAGATTCCTTCTTATGAAGACAACAACATCAAGTGATATTAATTGGAATCAAAATTGACAAATTTGTGTGCCATTGGGAAACTACCAGACGCCCATCTGGCACTATGAGACGACCGTCTCGTGTGACCAGATGACCATTTTTATTGTCACAGGTTGCAAAAATTCAAGAACTTCCAGTCCATTCCACTCCCGCACAAATCCCGAATAGACTGGGAACCCTGACCCTAACCCTGCCTATAAATAGAGGGGTACTGGAGGCTTCCCAGACACAACACAAACAATTGAGAATCAGTTCCTCTAACAACTATTGTCTTCTTTAGTTATGGTAACCAAAAGAGCCCAAGCAAGTCCTACCTAACAAGGAATGGTGGCAATGGGAGAGAACAACTGAGAATCGTTGTTGTGGGAGAGCAAGTTGGTGACTAGTACGCCAACGGGAGGGACATTTCCTTATTGTCTGTCCTAGAAGGATGACATAAATTTCAGTTGGTCCATGTGGACTACTCTAGAGGTAGGAGTCCTTTGGCTGCTGCTAGGAGAGAAAAGTTAGCCTGTATGCCATGGTGAGACCACAAGAGTGTTGTAGAAGTTGTTCATGTTCATTGTTCGTGGTGAAGACTAGGAGTTGCACAACCACTGTCCAAGAACAACTGGAAATAGATGCATTGAAGTGAGTTGTTTTCACTGGACTTGCTCAGAATTAGGTATAACTTGTTAAACCATCCTTCCTATTTCATAGTATTTGACGTGATCTTTTTGTTATGGGAATATAGATAGATAAATTTTTTTATTTCTGCTACTATTCTCTGTGCCCATATTTCCCAACAAATGATACTTATCCTATCATACAAAATGCTCATTTGACAGGTGATCAGAACAAAGGTTTTGAAATGAATTAAGAACTTATAGGAAGGCTATAGGCTAAAAAACACATGATATTAAAGGACTTAACCCTTCAGTTTCTATGCACTCTGAAGAAAAAAAATGATAAACCTTCTATTGAAGACCAAAGACATTTAAATCCTAATACGAAGAAAGTTGTAAAAATATTGTGAAACATCTTGAAGTTGGAATCATATAATCTATATCTTATAGAACTTGGGTAAGTGTTGCCCCTATAGTACCCAAACAGGGAGGGATAATGATAATACAATGGGATAATAATAAACTCGTTCAAACTAGAAAAGTCACAGAATGGGTAATGTGCATAGATAATTGAAAATTGAACAATGCCACCCAAAAAGATCATTTCCCCATTCCCTTCATTGGTCAGATGCTTAAATTATTAGCCAATATTTCTTATATCTATTACTTAGATGACTATTCTGGTTTCTTTGAAATACATGTCTACCCGCTAGACCAAGACAAAACAACCTTCACTTGCCCCTATGGAAACTATGCATGTAGAAGAACAACATATAATTTTTGCAATGCTCCTGCCACATTTCAACATTATATGATGTCAGTTTTCACTAGATTTATCAAGGATATTATGGAATTTTTCATGAATGATTTCTTTGTCCATGAAATCCCTTTTGATGACTGTTTGTGCAACTTTTGTAAAGTTTTGCAGGATGTTTGCATGCGACTTCAATATTGACTTGGGAAGAGTGTCATTTATGGTGCAACAAGGAGTAATTCTCAGGCGTGTCATATCAAAAAAAGTTATATAAGTTGATAAAGAAAAGATTGAGGTCATATAGATATTTTGAGCAATGTAAAAGATGCACACAACTTCTTAGACCATGCATGATTCTATCGGAGGTTCATACAAGATTTTTCCAAAGTTGTCAAACTTTTATCACACCTCTTTGCTAAAAATATAGAATTTATATTTGAAGATGGACATCCTAGCTTTCCAAAAACTCAAAGAGGCCCTCACATCAACACGCATAATTTAGCTACCAAACTAGACTATGACTTGTGTGATTCCAACAACTTTGCAGTAGGAGTTGTATGTGGGCAAAGATATGATGGGAATCTGCATGCTATCTACTATGCCAACAAAACTTTAGAAGATGTCCACATTAACTATGCTACTATAGAATAAGAACTCTTGGTTGTTATGTTTGCATTGGATAAATTCTATCAGTATGTAGTCATCCCTAAAGTGGTGGTATTCACATATCATTCAACAATCTAATATCTTATGAGTAAGAAAGATGCTAAACCCCGATTCATTAGATGGATCCTTCCACTATAAGATTTTGACCTAGAAAGTAAAGACAAGAAGGGCTCCAAATTTTTTGTTGTGGATCATTTCTCAAGACTAAAATTCTCTGATAATAATAGTCTTCTTATCAATGATAGATTGCCAAATGACCAACTATATGTAGTTAGGGGGATTTCAACCTCATGGTATGCCAATTGTGCAAATTACATAGCTTCATGGGTATTACCTCCAGACTTCACTTATCAACATGTATAGAAATTATTCAATGATGTGAAGTTTTACTACTGGATGGATCCATTACTGTTCAAGCTATGCTCAGATGGCATGTTCAGGAGGTGTATCCCACAAGAAGAGATCTGGGATGTCATTCATTGTTGTCATTTGTCACCTCATGGAGGACACTTGGGCACTCAAAAAATTACAACAAAGATTCTTCAAAGAGGTCTCTATTGTCCTTCCATCTTCAAGGATATATATATATATATATATATATATATATATATCTTTATATTAAAGAAATTATGGTCATTGACAATAAACTAGCGGGATTTTAAAACGTAATGAGATGCAACCAAATTACATTCTTGAAGTTGAGGTATTTGATGTTTGGGGTATTGATTACATGAGTCCCTTCCCACATTCTCTTGGAAATAGTTATATATTGATTCTTTCAATTATGCTTTTGAATGGGAGGAAGCAATAGTCTTTCCCCAATGTTACTCTAATTCTGTTATACATGTGTTTAAAAAGATCATTTTTTCATGTTATGAGGCTCTGAGGGCATAATCAGTGATGGGGGCACATATTTTCAATGAGAAGAAATGCAATTCTTTGGTGCATAAATATGGGATGGCTCATAAAATATCTACACCCCTAGCACCCTCAGACCTTAGTGCATGTTGAAGTAAACAAATCATAAAATCAAATCTATTTTGGAGAATATTGTATCCTCATTAAGGAAGGACATGACATTAAAGCTAGACAATGCTTTGTGGTCATATCAAATTACCTTCAAAATACCAATTGGGACAAAACCTTTCAGACTCATCTATGGAAAGCCATGCCACTTACTAATCGAGTTGGAACATCGTCCTTATTGGGTAGTGAAATTTCTCAACTATGACATGAAGAAGGCCGATGAGAAGAACATAGTACAAATTCTAGAACTAGAAGAAACATGGATAGTTTCCTATGAAAATGCCAATATATCTGCCACCAAAATACCAATCGGGGCAAGACCTTTTAGACTCATCAATGGAAAGGCATGCCACTTACCAATCGATCTTGAACATTGTGCTTATTGGGTAGTGAAACTTCTCAACATGACATGAAGAAGGCCGGTGAGAAGCGCATACTATAAATTCAAGAACTAGATGAGCTATTGATGGTTGCCTATGAAAATGCCAAGATATACAAAGAGAGAACAAAGAACACCCTTTTCTCACAAAGGAAGATTCATCGTGAAGTCAGACATAGAATTTTATCAAGGTGAGAGTAACAAAACATGTTGTTTCACTCCTTTCTTCTTTTACTTGTTTCAATCTTGAATGTGTCTGCGATGGCACTCTTCTCTAGTGTCCTTTTCACTTGATTATAGCTCAAAACCGCCATTGCAACACCATCGGATTGGGGTACCAGCTTCACAACCCTTTCCCATTCTACAATCAAGATTTCGATTTCAGATCTCTACTGATCCTCCAATGCCTTTATCCAAAATGAGTCATCCCAATATGGTTTTCTGGATTTTACTGCATAAAAACATTTTGATGAATCCATCAAATCCTTTTATTTTTGCATCCCATTTTCACAGACAAAAACAATAGGCAAAGTAGATATACCATTCTATCTATCTACATAAAGGGTATCTTGAGATGTGTTGGGTGGTGTAATATTTGAGGAGATATTGTGATCATACAGAAAGATTTTGTAGATGAGTTTCACTAAACCACCCAATTTATAGAAAAATAAGATCAGACAACTGAGAATTTGTCAAGGTGGAATGATAGTTGGTGAACATGATACTTCACCAGATCAATCAACTTGGATCCACAACTAGTCAAAGATGATATAGAGAAGTGTGTAGGTTCTAGAAGGTACGAACCCAGAGATCAGAAATAGTGTGTTAGTGATTGGAAATAAATAAATACAAATTTATAGAGTGTCTTAAGGTTCAAGGCATATGGTAGAATCGTTTAATGAAACAAGGTAGTCTAAGGGCAGAAAATGTTCTAGACTACTTTGGAAGAGGAGAGAGAGGCGGTGGACCCAGTAGAGGCAATGGTTTCTTTTCCAAGATAGGCAGCGGACTTAAATTTTTTGAAATGTGAGGGTTTGGATCAAGTGACTTCATCTCTTCTTATTGTAGGGGTAGGCCTATCCCAAGAAGATGTACTTCACCACCTAGGTAGATACATCAAGCAAGTCATTCTAGTTTATCAGCATTACTGATTGGTTTGGAAATGCATGAGAGAGTAGTATGCAAAACTCATGGCAGACAACATTCTAGAAAATGTTGTAAAATAGAATTCCCAGGATGCCACTACTATGGTTATATGGATATTTTAGGAGATAATGTAGAAATCTTCAGCATACACTTACAAAGAGTTTTTTTGTCATTTGAGACCCTACAAAGGTAGAATCTAGATAGAGGATAAAGTTCTCTATTACTTCAGGTTCTATAGAGGGAGAAATTCACAACAATAGTGGATAATGGGGATAGTGTGGGGGAGCTACATGGCATTTCTTTTCCCTGGCCCCACTAGAAGAAGTAGGTTTCCACCAAGTTATTGGATGCTCCTCGTTAACAACATATCTACAAACTTTTATCAATTCTAGTGCAACACATACTTTTGTGGATCAATTTCTAGTTTTAGTTTAAGCATATTGACTTACAATTTACATTATGATTTTTTTTAAATAGTATTATTGGAGATACAATGGTTTTGAGGTGTCTCCAATGTCTTTAGTTTGTACACTATAATAGTTAATCTTATACCCTTACATATCAATTTCGTTCATATTATCTTGGATATGGATGTCTTAGAGGTGTATTGTGTCCCTATTTTGGAAGAAACAGGCTATCATTTAGGTAAGGTGACTTTTATTAGGTTTTCATTGGAGATGGTAAATTCTTACCAGTTGTTTAGTATCAGTTGTTATATCTAATAAATGTTGAGGATAGAGGTGAGTCCTTTCTAGCACATGAAGTTGATGCAGAGAAATAGAAAGAGAATTTTAGAAGATGTGTCAGTATTATGTGAATTCCCACATGTCTTCGTAGATGATTTTATAGGTGTACTTCTAGTGACAAGTTTAGTCTGAAATACAACTCTTACTTGGTAGTCACCTTATAGCATTACCAACCTTCTAGACAGAACCAATGGAGCTTAAGGAACTAAAAGCTCAATGGCATCAGATGTTGCATAAGGGTTTCATCCAAGTCAAAATTCATCACTTTAAGGATCTCTAATGCTCTTTGTTAAAAATAAGCATGATACTATTTGGTTGTTTATATATCACAAATAATAATATAATATTAGCATAAACAATAGGTACACTTTTCCAAGGATTAATAATATGACTGATTAGTTTCTTGGATCTATAATATTATGTATATAAATATTAGGTATGGGTATCAACAACTAAGGATAAAGACATCATAAGTGCCCAACTCAGGCTTCAGAACAAGGTATGTGCATTATGAGTTTTTGGTTATGCCTTTTGGACAAACAAATTCCCATGCAACTTCGATAGGATTTTAGCACCCACGAGTTTTTGGTTATGCCCTTTGGACAAACAAATTCCCATGAAACTTTGATAGGATTTTAGCACCCACCACTCAAGTTACCCTTATTAACCTAAGTCGAAATTCTAAAAGAGGAACTATCCAAATCTCATCAATATACAATAAAACCTCAATCGTATGACTAAAACATAGTGGGAGTAGAAGCATAAAACTCTAATCAACTCAGTTGGGCTCAACATATAAGATGATTCATCACATGCATTAATTTAGGGTTTGGGACATCTCCCTCACCTCGATGGAAATACATATGTGTATTCAAATGCCTCTTAACCTAGGGTTATATCTTCTCATAGGAAATGTAAGGTTTAATATTATTGGGATAATCACACACTTGGTTATTCAACTCATATACTTAGTAGTCTAGTTAGGGTCTCATTATCATGTATTTCATGTTTCATATTTTTTAACATTTCATATGTTTTGGAGGTTAAGTACTCTGATCTTCTCCCATGTCGGGTTTACTGATATCAATGTTTCACCCTTATCATATGTCCCAGGCTAGGGTTCTTTCTTTTTTATGAGATTGAGGCTCGTGTTGGTCTTAAACCATATCCCACATATCATATCTCAACATTTATAAGACTAGGCACATGCAAGCATGTCAACCTAACAACTATCTTTCACACTTCAAACAAGCCATATGCATCATACATAGTTCCAGAAAAGATAGAGTTTCATGGTCCAGACTCATCTCATATCATCAAAATGTACTTGAATAATTCAATATAAACGTAAATCAACATGAAGCAAACTCAAAGCATAATCATTATCATCAAACATCAACATCAACATCAAAATTAATCTTAGATCATCTAGGCTACCTACTAGCCTACCCTTTTCTCATGGCTCTAGACAACTCTATAGACTACAACTATCATCTAAGAATTCTAATCTAGACTAATGCTACATCTATTTCTCTTAGGTTACACAGACACTCATTGACTTTCAGAGTATGGTAACATTTTCCAAATGTACATATACTAATACTTGAAATAGGTTTTCTCTAACATTAAAACATGTGATGGAAACCACCACTATCCATTTGATTTAAAACCAAAATTAAAAGGAGTTGTCATGCTAATTAGGAAATCTAGTACCATGACACCTAGAGATATAGAAAGAATGTGGTGCACACTAATGTAGCTACCCTAATCACTTGTCATAAACATATGTCTAGGATTTAAATAAGATCTTCCTTTTCTCACCATTCTTAACCTACAAACCATACTATAAGAAAAAAGGAGGAAAAAGAAAGGTTCTAATTACATAAGTATACACCTAGTTCTAAAACATCTATGTACTAACCTAGAATCTAAGTCAACTTAGTCCTTAAAGGACAACTCATTATGTTTTTATGGCTGAGATGAAGGTTGAGTTTGATTTTTGTTTCATGTGATCAATATTTGGTGTAATTATTGGCCATGCTATGATAGAATTTATTACGGGACCTAAATCCCAACCCCATGAACCAAATGAGAAACAAAGACAATATGTGGAAGTGTGAAACACTTAGAATACATGAACAAATAACAAGATGAAACTACCGACATAATCTCAACACCTAACAAGTATATTAATCAACATGGTTTGTTACATGATTCTATTTACATATTAAAGTGTACATTTATACTACTCATGTACACTAGACAGGATCTTACAACAAGAACACGTGAACATAGCTCACCAAGCCATCAACTCTCAAAATATCTCCAAACCTAAAACATACATGAAACAAGTGGGTCAACGCACAAGGTGTTGAGTATAGTGCCAAAAGATACACACACACACACATATATATATATATGAGCTTTGCATAATTTGAAAATATTGGATAAGAATAAACAAGTTAAGTACATAGAAAGGTGAGATCACATATTTTATGTTATTTTACTACAATTATACCAATAATATCATGTATCACAAGGAATTTTACCAGTTTACCATTAGACGGGACTGTGGGGGTTCTTAATTGTCATGGGTTAACAATCTAACCTCAATCTACACTTTAGACCCAAAAGGGAATGGTGTATAAAAGGGTTAAAATTGCTCGTCCCTGAGTGGATCAAACACATAAGTATATACATGCACCAAATAACAGAGCTTCCTTAAATAAACCAAGTGTTAATTACATAGGGGCCCGGAGGCATAGGAGTACTACAGAAGAAAAACCTAATACATGAGAGAACTACTTTGCAGAAGAAAAAGAGCTTAAACTAGGAGTCCCATTTAACTTTAGCATCCCCATGAAATATTTATTTTTTGTTGAGCCATCATATTAAGTTTCATCATCTTCATTATAAGAAAGAGTACCTAAAAAGCATTAGAATTTGATACACATTAGCACAATATAATAAAATATTGTATTGAGTATTCCTATGTGTCTTTAATATACCTCTCATTATAAAATGTCAAGAAAATAAAAGTAGAACTTGGCAGTAAATAACAAATGGCAAAGTTTCCATTTGTTCTTGGCGATAGCACAGATGGGTCTGATTTTCAAGAAAGCTTAATCACCATCCTTGAACTACCTGTCTAACCTGTGTGCATCTGCATATGATTTTTGATGATCTTGAGATGGCTTCAACCTTTGCTTGATCAATGACACCTTATCAGCATAGAGTTGTAATTCCTCAGGCTTTAGCATTCTCCTTTCTCCAATTTCATCCCAATGGAGAGGGGATCTACATGGCCTACCATAGAGAGCTTCATAAGGTGGCATATCAATACTTGATTGATAACTATTATTGTATGAAATCTGCTAATGGAAGGAGTAATCCCAATATCCTACCCAATCTAGAACACATGCTCTAAGAAGATCCTCTAGGATTTAGATAGTACACTTTGACTGACCATCAATTTGCGGGTGATAGGTTGTACTAAAATTCAACTGTGTGCCCAACTCACTCTATACTTGCTTCCATAGGTGTGATGTAAACTTTGGATCCCAATCTGAGACAGTAGATAGTGGCACTCCATGCAGTCGTACAATCTCCCTTATATACAACTCGGTAAGCTCGGGAACCTTGGTCGTAGTCCGCATAGGTAAGAAATGTGCAGACTTGGTCAAATGATCTAACATGACCCATACCGCATCATTCCCTTTCCTAATCCTGGGTAATCCCACCACAAAATCCATGGTGATGTTTTCCCATTTCCATTCAAGAATCGGTAAAGGTTGCAACAAACCACCTGGCCATTGATGTTCAACCTTAATCTGTTGACAGGTGAGACACTTAGAGACAAACTCTACTATATCATTCTTCATACCTCTCCACCAAAAGTGTCTCTGCATATCCTTGTACATCTTAGTGGATCCAAGATGTATCGAATACTTAGACCCATGTGCCTCTTGCATAATACACTTCTTAATCTCTGACTCCTCAGGTACCCACATCTGATGCTTGTACTTTAACCCACCATCCATACCAATTGATAGGTGTGTCTGGATATTCCCCAAAAGAGTTGTCATCTCCTCCAAGCTAGGGCTATTCTTTTGGGATGTTAGAAGTTTAGAAAGAAGATCAGGAATAATATTGATGTTTTCCATAATGATTGTACTATCTTCTACTTGAGGTGACCTAGAATTTGAAGGTTCCAAATTCATTGGTTCAGAAGTAAAGATAGATGCACATATTGACCTCTTATGACTAAGAGTATCAGCTACAACATTGACCCTACCTGGGTGATAAGCAATAGTGAAATCATAGTCTTTAAGATATTCCAACCATCTTCTTTGTCTGAATTGAGATCCTTCTCAGTCAAGAGATATTTTAGACTTTTATGATCCATGAATATATCAAAGGTAACACCATATAGATAATGTCTCTAGATTTTGAGAGCATAAACAATAGTAGCTAACTCCAAATCATGAGTTAGATAATTGGCCTTGTTAGGTTTCAATTATCTATAGGAATAGGCAACAACTTTACCGTCTTACATTAGGACACAGCCCAAACCCATTTTAGAAGCATCAGAAAATATTACAAACCCATCATTTCTAGAAGGTAAAGGTCAAGACAAGAGAATAAGTCATACAGGATTTCAATTCTTGGAAGCTAGATTCACATTCAGAAGTTCAAATGATTTCAGCATCCTTTCTGGTAAGTTTGGTCATGGGTAGGGCTATTTTATTGAAATTAAGGATAAAACAATGATAATAACCTACTAGACCAAGAAAGCTATGAATTTTAGAGGCATTGGTTGGAGCTCTCCAATCAAGGATGGCTAAGACTTTGGCAGGATCAATAGAATTTTTCCACCCAAAATGACGGCCAAGAAACATGACTTGGTCAATCCATAACTCACATTTGGATAGTTTAGCATACAATTTATGAGACTTCAACACATCAAGTACTTCCCAGATATTCTCACGATGTTGATCAACAGAGTTTGAATGTATGAGAATGTCATCAATGAAAACCACAACAAAGTTGTCTAGAAAAGGTTGGAAGATAGTGTTCATCAAATTCATAAATACTCTAGGAGCATTGGTCAATCCAAAAGGCATCACCACAAATTCATAATGTCCATATATGGTTCTAAAAGTTGTCTTTGGAATATCACAATCCTTCACTCATAATTGATGATACCCTGATCTAAAGTCAGTCTTAGAAAACACAGTGGCTGTACAAATTTGTTCAAATAAGTTATCAATTCTTGGGAGGGGATATTTATTTTTGATGGTGGCTTGATTGATCATACGATAATCAATACACATTCACATTGACCCGTCTTTCTTTTTAACAAAAAGGACAGGAGCACCCTAGGGATATGTACTAGGACAGATGAAGCCCTTATCAAGCAATTCTTCTAATTGTTTCTTGAGCTCTGCAAGCTCGGCAGGTGCCTTTGAGACTAGAGTGGTGCCCGATGCTAACTCAATTGAGAACTCAATATCACGTACTAGAGGCAGCCCTGGGAGCTCCTCAGGAAATATATCCGGGTAATCTCTCACCACATCCAAGCTCTCTAAAGGTATCACCTTAGAATCAGACATTGATACAACTGCAAGATGGGCTCTACATCCTTTGGCTATCAAGGTTTCAGCTTTAATAGAAGAGATAATCATGTTTCAGTTTCTTTCTTTTCTCCTAGGTATTATCAAAGGTTTAGAATTGGGTACAGAAATGATTGCTTTCTTGGCTCGACAATCAATCATGGCATAGTTGGCAAAAAGCCAATCCATCCCCAAAATTATGTCAAAATCTTCCATATCAAGGAGAATGAAGTCAGAATGAAATTTATGACCAGTAAAAGAAATGGGCAAGATTTTAGTTTTCTAAAGAGAAGTGTAGAGTTTTCCACTGGGAGTTGTTACATCCAAGATATAACCAGATCTTTTATCTCTAATTTGATCATAAATGCAAGATTTTTGGAGATGAAGGCATCAGTTGGTCCTGAATTAAATCGGGCCACAACAGGATGATCTTAGAGATATATCATACCTACATTAGGATTTCCATATGATATTATGACTTATATGTGGTTTATATAAGGAACAACATTATATTAACATTATTGCCTTCAATCGGATTGTTGCCATTAGCCTTGTCTTCCTCTGCATCAATTGTGAAGACTTGGCCTTGACAGTGTTCTGGCTGAGCCTAAGTTAATGGAGCAGCTGGTTGAACAGGTGGAGATTTAGGCTGAGCTAAAGGGGAAGGATGACTCTGAGGTGCCCCTTGAACCAAACTTGGGAAAGTGAACCTCATATATCCTTCCTTCTTGCATCTCCCCATATGTACACTTCTGCAGTTCTTGTACTTGATTGGGTCTACTGGTAGCCCTCAATGTGGCCCAGCTCGACCTCAGCCTCCTCTGTTTGGTCCTCCTTGGTATGATTGACCTCTAAGGTGAATTCCTCCTCCTCTTCCCATGCCATGGATATGAGGCTTCTTCATATCCTTCTCCTTTTCGTTTCCCTTGGTGATAGATGCATCAGTCAAGCCTAAGTATCCCGAACTTGGTGTCTTATTCTTCCCTAAGGTTCTTTCTTGGGTAAGGGTGCTATTGATGGCGACTTCAAAGGTAGTGTAGTTGGATGTGCATCGATAAATTTTCAATTCATGGTTACGGCCATCAATGAAGTGTTCAATCTTCTCATCTTCATCAAGGTGACGAGCATGATGCTCTAGGAGTCTGAAGGCCCTAACATAGTCACCAACAGATAAGGTTCATTGGGTGAGGTTATTGAACTGCTTCCTCTTCTCTTTTTTGGGAGATATGGACATGAACGGAGTATTAAAAATCACCTTAAACTCCTCCCAACTCATAGGGGCATCTAGAAGTTCTCATGTACAGTAGTAATTTTCCCACCACAACTTTGCAGACCCCCTAAGTTGGTAGGTTGCAAAAGTGACTTTATCTTCCTCAGTGCATTTAAGGGATCTAAAGGCATTTTCAACATATAGGATCCATGCATCAACTTTATTTAGGACTTCACCTAAATCTTCTCCATGAAAGGCTTCAGGTTTGAGTTTGAGGAAATCACTAATGATAGTTTCAGGGTTGGTCCTAGATGAAGATGATGTGTTATTGTTTCCTTCAAGGCTAGTGCATGCATGCATTCCAACATCACCTTCGTTTGTTCTTCCCATTCGCCTACAGTCATGGTCTTATTAGGGTTTGAGTTAGATTCATCACCAGAGTCATCATTAGTTCTCTTTCTTTTGGATCTAGTTTTTGGAGGCATCTGCAAGTTTGTAAATCAAGAGATGATTTAGTTGATTATTTGAGGTAGATCATAATGCAATCAACAAAGTTCTATCAACCACAAAGATAATTATTTTTCCAATTCTTCATGTCTTTTAGTTGTTCCCGTTTCTCCTAACTACCCAAAAAATAGAGAGAGTGTTTCATTGATCATGGCCGAGAGAGAGAGAAAGTATATGAGAAGCCTACTGTGTATCATTTACTAAATAGGTGGTTAGGGTAGTCCTTAATTGAGAAAAAATGAGAAGATTGATTTCTCTAGGATAACAGGTTCCCACTTTAATTATAGTTGTGTTAGCCAGGCAGAATTCAACAGTTACACCTACTTGTTCGACAATATACTTGGATTCTGCCCTTTTAAAGGGAACATCCGCTCTCACAATTCCGTCACCATCAACTAAAACTACTGGAAATGTTTCAAAAAAAGTAGGCAGTGGTTATCCCTAGCCACCATGAAGACGAAATGAGGATTTTATGCCAAAACCTTCCACAAGTATCCTTCTAGACACCTCGATAACATATTGTTAAATATAGGTTACCTTTGGTTTAAATAAGGTTACTAGGTATTGAATGCAGATACATTGACCTATGTGCCTGCTCTGATACCATCTATCATGGGTTAACAATCTAAACCCAATCTACACTTTAGACCCAAAAGGGAATGGTGTACAAAAGGGTTAAAATTGCCCGTCCCTGAGTGGATCAAACACACAAGTATATACATGCACCAAATAACAAAGCTTCCTTAAATAAACCAAGTGTTAATTACATATGGGCCCGAAGTCATAGGAGTACTACATAAGAAAAAATTAATAATGAGAGAACTACTTTGTAAAAGAAAAAGAGCTTAAAATAGGAGTCCCATTTAACTTTAGCATCCCCATGAAAGATCTGATTTTGTTGAGCCATCATATTAAGTTGCATCATCATCATCATCATAAGAAAGAGTACCTAAAAAGAATTAGAATTTGCTACACGTTAGCACAATATAATAAAATATTATACTAAGTACACCTACGTGTCTTTAATATGTCTCTCATTATAACTTGGCAAGAAAATAAAACTAGAACTTGGCAGTAAATAACAATATTACAAAATCATACACCTGAAAAAGGATGTTTATAAAAAAAAGAGAAAACATATTTTATCACATTTTTCCATCATATACTCATACATCTTCCATCAAAGGCCTTATTATCTCTTACCAAAGAGTTATATCATTTATACAAGGTGATCTCCTACCAAAGAGTTAGATCACAACAATGCATTGTACTACCAAAGAGTTTAGTGCTATCATATGATGGACCAGATATATTATGTTTGTAAGTGTTCAAAACTACATATATAGAAATTCAAGCAAGGTGGCATGTAAGGATAATTATTTCACTCAATATCATATGCCAAGTATTGTACCCACATAATACAATCATACTACATAGTAGGCAGAGCAAGAGGTAAGGGCGTACCTTCTACACCGAAGTGAGGAGTCCAGAGATGCTCCTCGCTAGTACCTTTGTATTCTTGAAATTATGAGAGATTTGGTACTAATTAGATATATTTGGCAAAATCATCATTTAGTTCTAAAGGAGTATAAAAGGTGGTCCTTTTCTTAGTTAGAGTCATGAGTGTAGAGTATGAATCATGGAGTATGGATTTGAGTCCATATTTGAAAGTATCATGTCAGAGTAGGATTTCCAGATGATTTTGGTGGTCTTTAGATCATGATAGATAATTATAACAATTTTGGTAAGCAAAATATGGAAAAAGAGTAATAAATCATCTTTGCTGATATTTGAGTCACATAAATTGGAATTAAGTGTCTCATAATTATGTAGGCAAAAAGAAGACAAAAATAGGAACTTGGTGATTTATTCATGCTCGAGTATTTTCCTAATAATTAAACAAGGTAGGATCATATTTGAGCATGAGTATATATACGAATCAGATTTAGGGTTAACTGATATAATAATCATGATCCTCATATTTTTTTGATCAAAATGGAGTACTGGTTTGTATTTTTCTGATAATCCTACTATTTATGGTGATTTTTCAAAGATCAGGTATTAACTGACAAATATTGAAAATAAAAGATAAAAAGGAAACGGATGAAAAAGGTGGGTCGTCGATGCCTAGATCTAATGGTTGGGAATAAAACAAGCAGTCACAAGGAAAAGAAAAGGACGGCTGAGGTGGTCTAGCCTTACTGGTCCATGCAGATCCAAGTCAGCAGGGTCCACCTTGTCCTTTTCTTCTCTGCCTCAGCTATTTGCTAGCTCAGTCCCGACTCTGGCGAGCTTGGAATGTTGGTAGAGAGGGTCTTCAGGCACACTTTCTTTGTGGGCACCTTTGTGTTGTCCCTCTGGATTAGGGTGGAACGGCCTCGGTCTTTGGCTCCCTCTGGAGAGATGGACCGTGGAGGAGGAGATCTGAGTCGGTCATCGCTCGCGGTGAGAAGATGAGGCAAGCGAGTTGCAGGCGATGTGGGGGCCTTCTGAGGTGCCGCTGAGTTTGCTTGAGGCACCACGGATGTCCAATTTGGGGTGAAGAGTTGAAAGGTGGCTCGTCTAGTAGCTACTCCATAGCGGAGCCAACCGGAGTGGTTAGCTTTGAGGGTGGAGCTAATGGGGCTAGCAGCAAACAAATTGGGGGGTTCGATGGGAGGTCTAGGAGAAGCTGAGGAGGGGTTTAAATAGGCAGGAGGAGAGCAGAGTGTGAGAAGCCCAATTTCAAGTTGGGCGCACTAGAGAGGGAAGTTGTCAGAGATGGTTGTGGGCATTGTTTTGGTCGTCATTGTGAGTCAGGTGAGGGGTTGTCGGGTTTATGGAGATGAGGTGGAGACAATGCCTCAGTCATTTTTCTATGAGAGTGAGTAGAGAGGGAGGTCATGGTTAGTGTTCAAGTCCCTTGGTTGTGGCCAAGATCCTACGAACCGGGCAGAGGTTGAGGGTGACTTGTCAGTCGTCTGATCCTCTCCTGGATCTGTGGGAGCACACATGGGTAGCTATGATGGTGCCCTAAAGGCAACCCGCGGATGGGTGAGTTAGTCATCCGCGTGATAGTGTTGATTGATGAATGTGACCTTCAAAGACCAAAGTGATAAATCAATTAAATGTGATTAAAGAGGGACATTATATGAATCTTTAAAAAATCATGAGGGATCTAGGAGTATCAGATTGACATGAAATTTGAACCAAAGCTTCACAGTAGAAAACCTTAGATGTTAGTAAAGTTTGAGCTCGAGAATCAAATATTTGATTGGTCAAGTTATCATTCTTTTAAACTAGGGTTTAGGGTTAAGATATTATAAAAGAAAAGATATTAAAGAATATAGAAAAAATTCACCTTATCACATTAATATTAGTTAACCTTATTCATTGCCATGGTCCACCCTATCTTGACAAATCAAGTAGGAAGCTTGGTCTTGTATCCTTACCCTGAGAATATAGACAAATGCACAAGGTTTGTATAATGGATATATATCTTATGTGCAAGTTATAAAATCAATGTGACAAGCATCGAGTAAAGTACTGGAACTCTACATGGCAATATTTGAGAAAGTAAAAAGGCATACATACATATCAAGGTTCAAGCAAGAAATTCATAGTCATAATTATTAAAGCATGTATCTGATTCAAATATTCATAATATAACTTATCCTTGATCATCCATCCACAAGTCACACTAGATAAACAATAACATTACATGTAAGCATTATATGCTCATCATTAACCCTAACTAGTTCCATTTTAGGGTTTATCCAAGTTAGGTTCATAGTTGGCTATTACATATTTGATTATCTTTTACTTATATAGGGTCCATCATGAAGGTGTGTCTCAAGTTTCATGTCATTTCATTGTTCCATTCATTTTATATGATTATTTCAAGGTTTAAGTCACTTACTTGTATTTGAGGTCAAAATACTATTAATAGAGCAAAAATGGTGTGATTCATCAAGTCAAGGGGTGAAAGCATGAAAGGTGATCTAGATAAACAAGACTATAACATAAGAAGCACATATCAAGATTAGTTATATGTCCCTAAGTTTTAGGTATCATAAGATTCAACATTCTCAACTTGCATTCTGAAATCCAACACATAAGACTTATGTCATAAGTTCCAACATATGTATTAGATGGAACATCCATACCCAGGGAATCATAAAGGACGGAGAATTTTCTAATTTGATGGGGAGAGGACATAACAATAGGAGCCTTATTGATATTAGGGTACAAGAAATACAAAAAAGTCATATAAGGTCACATTAGGAAAACTAGTGGGCTTAGGGCCACAAACATCAACATATAATAACAGAGTGAACCTAGACATTTGGGTCTCTATCATCATGGAGATACTAATTTCAAATATGTAAGAGAGTTTTATGCATCAATTAGGCCAAACATATCACATGAATCAAGGGTTTAATCATGCATCATCATAAGGCGTCACACTGCATGCGTAAAAGTCATATGGGTGGACTTAGCAAATTAGGGATTTAGGGGTTAAAATTCAAGTCATGGATTGATTTAGTTACTATTTTGTAGTTCAGAAGCGAGTTGATATCCTATATATGGATGGTAATAAATTTGATCAAGATCATACATTAAGGTCCAAGAACAAGTCCCATTAGTACATCAAGGTTAACAAAAGAGCAGGAATGGTTATTAGTGCTTGTTTTGGGTTTAAAATCACGTCCAATCTACTATTTGATGCTTAGGTGGTGTATTGGGCATCAAGATCCAAGATTTTATTATAATAATGCCTTAGATGTACTCAAAATGAATAAAGTTGGAATATTTTAGGTAAATGGACATTAACAATGAGATTAGGGTTTTAAACTTAGTACAAGTTGTATAATTTTCAAGATGATCACAATGGTAAATAATTTTGCCTATTTTGGCCTTAGGAGTTGGGAGATCAACATTTTTTAATGATTGCATCAAGATCTTAGGGAAAAGAACTAGCAATGATAACATAAATAATCTGATCACTTTTGGCCCTTGATCTCTAATCGAGTGGCTCACGCCATGCCCCTCTATCGTTGATCCTAGATCGTTCACTTGTTGGGTACACCATAATCATGCACTGCACATCTCTTGTTGTTTCTCGCCACAACCATTGTGTGATTGTGTGATGTGTACAATCTCTAGCCACCTCCACACCTCCCTAGGACCATGCGGGTCCGCAACTATGTGGCATCATTCCACTGGTCAATCAACAATCTTTGGCTGGCTCACACGGTCGAGTAGATGTGAGAAGGGGAAATGTGATCGTGCTTGTGGTCAAGTGATCTTGATTGAATAGCCTCAGGATTGTGTCCTCGAGGCTAAGAGTGTGCATGATGACTTGTCTGGCTGACGCTAGGCCGAGACAAGCTAGCTAGAGCCCCACAAAAGTGGCATTGGAGGTCATGGGGGTGCCAGCAGGGGTGATGACCAACCTCCCTAGTGCTCTGCAAAGCTTGTGAGGTTGCAGGCTCACACAGAGGTAGTCTGATAGGCAGGATGTTTGGTGGTGGCAATGCCAGACCATGGCAAGCAAGGAAAGAGTAGTTGGTGGTGTCTTAGGGCTCGAACTAGGAAGAAAAGAGATGAGAAAGAGTGGGTGATCTAGGATGAAGCGAAGATGGGATCAATTGGGGAAATTAGAGAGAAAGAGGGTAGATTGGCCTAGAGCCATGGAGGTACTTTGTAGCACTGCTATAGTGTATGAACCAAGGTTGGGAATGAGGTGGTGACATGTTGGATCAGTAGACTCGATCCATGGTCATGGATCCAATGGCTGAGGTTCATTGTGCCCAAAAAAGGAGGGGGAAGAAACACAATCGTCAATTGGGTCAAGCACCCAATTGAGCCCATATATGATCAAAATCAAAATTAAGTTCAAGATCTAAATAGAAATATACACATGTCCATATCTTCATCTATGATGATCTGACCGAGGTGATTTTTGCATCGTTGGATTCACAATTGAATCATCTACCTCATGATACACATTAGAGCAAGAATAGCATGTAGCAGATGTTCATTTTGATTTGCAAGAATACAAGAAATGGCACATAGTTCAAAATTGCAAATGAATGTCGCCCATTGTTAAATTTGTCATTGATATGATTTAATTAGGGTATCACAACATCTAAAATATGAAATTCTATCAAAATGAGTAATAAGGGCCACTTGATGAGAGATAAAGAGTATACTAGAGGAGAGTAAAAATTCAAGTTGTCACAGCTAGTGTTTTATTTGATATCTCATAAGGCATTATTTCCCATGTGATATATAATATGTGTCATGACAGATGTACCTAGAATGGACCTGATGTAAATGTGAGATGTAGGTTGATGAGTCCCCTACTTTTCATACATGCGTTGAGCAGAACAGGAAGGATCATATGAGATTGAATACTCATGAGTTCATTCATGGTTGGCTTAGGACCTTGTAGTCATAAGCATGTAATCTAGATGGTACACGCTGGAGTAACTAGAGAAAGAGTCTAAAGTATGATATAACCAATTAGGATATGATCTTTACGCCTAATTATGAATTCATACAGTATATCTGTTTGTTATTCCCAGCACTATAAGTAATGGAATCTTTATTTTTTTGAGATAATTTATATGTTGATTTGAATATTATGGTAGAACGAGTGAATTTAGATCATTTGACAATATGCCACTACATGTTTATCTTTTTCTCTAGAAGTTCTCTTCTGGTGGGGGTCATTATGAGTCTTGTGCGGTTGTTCCATGTGTTCTTAGGTATAATGGAGGCAATAAAAAAATGAGATAATAAGGAATTAGTAAAGGATAGCATAGATCAATCTAGAGAGTACATGGGTCTCTCTTTCTGAAGTGATTGGGTGGGTACATTGATATGGTTGGTGTATAATTATTTCTTTGCTCTATCTTGTGTTATAAAATGTGAATTGGTTCATATTTTATACACTATTGTATTTCTTGTATATGAACTCTTCTAGTCTACTTGATATGATCAATAAAGATAGTTCAATTTTGTCATTGCCCGGTCTATTGATTAAGTATGATGTCTTGTTATCCTTGGGATAAACCATGATGATTGTGAAGAGTTTTGTATTGGGACAATAATCTTGAAGGTATGAAATGTGGTATTAACTTTAGGACTATATGATTTGTTCTTGGTCCAGCTAGTGAGAGATTCAAGTATGTCAAAGTGTTTGATAATGTCTCGTGCTTTGAAGCTTTGAGAAGTGCATTATTCAAACTAGAAAAAAAACTATCAGTTATACTAATTCATTTTGCTTTTGAGTTTTTGCTATGTGTTGGATTAAGTTCAGCTTGTTTAGAGATTTATCCTAATGACGGTGTTGGGGTTTTGATATAAATGTTCGATGGTCCTCACAATGTGGCTGTAGATCTTAGGTTAGGTGATTCTACATGGACAATATGAACTAGGATCAAAAGATAACTCATGTGATGAGAACGACGCTTGCTACATATATTATAAACACTTTCCAAGGTTATATGTAATATATATATATATATATATATATACATATTGAGTTCGAATAGACATGTGTCTCCCTCCTCCCTCATATATATATATATATATATATATATATATATATATATATATATATATATATATATATATATATATATATATATAGTAATAATAATAACTGCGTAGGTAACTTGGAATTCGTTGTACGTGCCTCCCAAAAAGTAACTATTTGGTTAGAAAATTAATTCGTTGGACAAAAAAATAACCATGTTGACCAAAAAAGAACTATTAAATCAAAAGGTAAAACCAGACAGAATACACAGTAAAATTGTTGGAATAAATATGTAATTTTGTATTTGTTATAGTTATTACAAATGTAACTAACTATGCATGAAAATTAATAGTTTGCAAGGTAAAGTAATGCTCTACATGTCTAAAGTAAGAAACTCCAAAAAAAGGTAATCAAATTTGGAGCGGATAGCTACCCGCACGAGCAATGAATGAATGCTATATATGTATATGTATTTGTGTGTGTATGCGTGTTATATATATATATATATATATATATATATATATATATATATAGGGTTTAGGAAGTACGTACCGACCAGTACATGTAACATATGTGTACCTGTCATTAAAATAGCATACATGGAGTATGTTCACAAAATCCAACCATATGGATTGATTCACCACTATATAGATTAGATGTGTTTAAATAATTATCATTGTATCTCATATAGACCATGAGATATAACAATGTATCATCCAACGGTTTCTGTAGTTTTTTCAACTTACCATTGATTACTAAATACACATATTCTTATATAGGATGATGTATGGATGTCGGATTGTGGTGATTTTTGATACACATCTTATCTAGTGGGTATGAATCACATCCATAAGGCTAGATTGTTGAATAGAATTTTATAATTATCTTAAATGAAGATGGGTACATATAAGCTACATGTACTCAAGTACACAATTCTTTTAGCACACATATATATATATATATATATATATATATATATATATATATATATATATATATATATATATATATATATATATATATATATATATATATCGTCAGACATTTAAGTACTATGGGAAAGTTAGTGTGGAAATTTTGGGTTGTGGTCCTTGTGGTTTCCCTGACCAAGAAGTCAGTTGGAGATAGCCTGAGAGCATAATTAGAATAATGAGATAAAAGATGATGAGAGATGTGTAGTATAACTTAATTCTAAAAAAATTGAACAAAACTAAGTACAAATTTGATTAATCGAATGATGGAACTATGATTGGTTTAAGATTTGACAAATGAATTATATTTGAAAGAAATAAAACTACTCGGGTTTACTATATCATTTTCATTTAGAGTTTTTGCATGAATAGTTTGAAGTTGTGATGGGTTTTTTATCAGAAGGATTGATGGTCCCTGCAATGTGGTATTAAAATTTAGCTTAGATGATTCTACATGGACAATGTGAACTAGGATTAGATGATAACTCAAATCATGAACATGGCATGAGCATGATGCATACTGCTATATATATTATATACATTTTTTGGGGTTATATATATGATAATATGATATATATGTATGTATGTGTATAAATTATATTTTAGGTGTCTATGTATTGTAGGAAAGTTAGTGTGTAGATTTTGGGGTTTGAACATTTTTGAAATTTTCCAATAAAAAAATCATATAGTAGTGCTAGGATCGATCAATGTAAGGGGACTACTCTAGTGGGCTTTGTGTTGGCCTTTCTCAGGCCGATTTGACCACTCTTATGTGGTCAAGCGTGTTTGGGGCCAGCCGCTTCGGGCCATGAGGGCACGGTTGAAGCAGACACCAATTGATTGATATTAGGGAATTGGTCTTTGGGCTTTGTGTGAACAGTCCGCCCTCCACGGTCGATGTGTGCCTACGACTAGGTTGATGCAGCCACTTTGGATCATGAGTCTAGGGAAAGCCACCGCTTTGAGTAGCTTCATGTTGGGAGGCCAGCCTGATGCAACCGATTTCGGTTACCAGTCAATCAACGTCTATAAGAGGAGCACAACAGTCGTGTGTGTGGCTCAACAAATTGTGTACCCGAGTACATGTAGCTTACATGTACCATCTTCGTTTATGATGATTGTAAAATTTAAGAGAAGATCCCCTCTCTCACACGGTCTTTACTGGGGCAGGGTGTCCAAAAGGGGTGGTATATCAAGAATTATTGTCTATGTGGTTCATTGTGACCATTAGAATTCACCAAGCTAACACATTAACTTAATCAGTTAAAAACTAAATAATGAAAAATTATAAAATAGGAAACATTGTAAGACAGTAAAAATTTGCACCTCATACAAATAAATCTTATTGTTCTTAAATTAGGAGTTATTCGACCGTCACATATTACTAGAAATTTTTCTTGTCGGATATTGTGGCATTGAGTGAGACCCAATCCTTGGTTAATCTGTCGTTGAAGACATAAGATGCACATGACGCAGCACAAAAATGTGACGGGGCGGCAATAGAACATCACGAGTAGGGCGCTTATCGTCTATCTCAATTTCTTTCATCGTGGTGGAATCCTGGTTGGAACCACAGTTTGTTCTACTGCTCCTCGGACTGGAACAATAAAGTCAGCACCAATCTGAGTCTTCAATGTTGGATAATAAATACAAACATAGAAAATAAACAAACATACAAATTCTACTATGCTATTTGGTATTGATGATAATGATTTATAATAGGGCTAGGATACGCAGGATAAAACACGAGATATTTTTCTATGATTTTCGTCAACGAACACAAAAAGGATGCGCAACTACATACAAATTCGGCTGCATCAGTGAACCATACAGTTTACTGACTTAATTTGTAAATATACAGTCCTGATGTGCCATGAGGATTGTTTGACCAGTTCCAGTGACGATGATGCTAATGTGATTGCATCTCCAAATACTACGGCATGTCGTAGTCAATTTAGACTTGTATCATCTTTTTGAGTTGTCTAACTTATTTACTTGGCTAAAAACGTGAGTCATTCAATATATTAGTGAAAACTCGCTGTACGTCGCAGCCTTCATTTTTCTCTATGTTTTTGAACTTTTAAAAGCATGAAAATTACTGCTATGGCTATTGAATATCTTGAGTTAACTGTTTTAACTTTGTCCTACACTTTTTAATAGCATATGTCATTCAATGTCACCAATATTAGTGACTTTTTGAAAAAGTCGGGTTTAAAACACAACATCTTCTCCAGACACGTGACGGCTGAAGAACTCCTATTTAAAAACAAGTCACTTTCATTAGCATATATTTGCATATTATTTGCATTTCACATTATCTTCCCTCTTTATGCCCCTCTTGTTTCTACCATTTAAGTCACTGACTTGGATGTATGTGTGTGTCATACATATATATCAGGCCAAATTTTCCCCATTTTTTTCCAAAAAGTTGCCTATACCTGTTTATCTTTTTATCCGAATTTCCTGTATTATTTCCAAATACCAGAATTTTCAATATCCAAAATACTCAATTTGCGACTTTGATGCAACTAAACCCTCTATGAACAACGGCCTTTCGGCCTTGCTTTTTTGCGTACGAGAATTTGCCTTCCTGATCGCGATGATGTCCTCCAACAGTCTTTTGTCGGCAAGCCTTCTTACCTTTGTACCTTGAACATGGCCTTTCCTACTTACCTAGAGACGTGTATGTTACCACCCTAACCTTCACCAAGACCTACAACTTCAACTTTGTTGCTGTAAACTTTCTTTACTCAGCTCACCTCCACATTATGTTCATATTTTTTCCCTCCATAGAGGTCAAACTAGAAGTTTTTTTTGCAACAGATGGTCCGCCTTGCCACCATTTGATTTGGACCCATCTAAACTATGAATGACCTTTACCATAGCCTCCCCTTTCAAAGACAAACAAGGACATCTAAGGCAGTGTATAACCTGGACTGACTGGCAAGCTGCGTATTCTCTGATCCAGGCGTAGCGTCACAGGGCTGTTTGATATATCAATTTTAGATAAGAATATGACGCCAAAGTTTACCACCTCCCCTTTGTGATCATGTTAAGCTACATACTGAAACGACTACAGCTTGGTAACGGCCTTTTTTCCATACAGAAAACTATTGGCACAATAATTAGGTGTTCCAGCAGCCCTTCTCATCTTTTTGTCTAGAAACCCAATTCAATTATCCATATTCCACTATTATTGAAGATTTCATTAGTGCAACATCCCGCAGGGAGAGATGCATGGCACGATTTTGCTTGGATGGTTGCAAGCAGCTGTCCGGACCTATTCACCCTATTCCTACAAGTAACTATGCGCAAAGAAGATTATCTTGACTCCAACTACTTCACTCATTGACACTGAAAGTTTTTTTCACATGCAGCATACCAAAGTCGCAGATCTCAACCAAGACTGCAACACAGAAGCCTTCCAGTTTTAAATGGAAAATAAATATTATCTCAAGCTGATCTCCTCCACTAAGGTGGAGAAGGTTCCGATATAACCTCCCACTCTTCAATCAAGTGATTTTCCTTCGACACTCATCTTGAAATGGATGTGACTTCAGTTCTTTAGATCCTTCTATTACTTAAAAGTTACCAGTAATCAAACAACCTCACTTTAAACTGCACTTTCTATAACGCTAATCAAGCCTTCAAATATTTTATATCATATCCAATAAAGCACCAGGGCTAAATCTCTGTTTCAAAAGAACCACTGGGACACCTTACAACTCCAAGCTACTAACTTCATGCAATCTCTACCAACCTCTCACAACAGAATCTACACGGCGCATTAACCCATAACCTGCAACCCCTACAAATGTCTATTACCGGGCCCATCATTTAAACAAACGCCTCCCTAAAAGCTGTAAAATGAAATACTCTCATCAGATCATCACTTCGAGCCATGATGATACCTTCCCAAAGCACTTCCATAACCCGTCATTGAGCTTCTGACAATGTCATCACTTCGCGTCTAATATCCACTCCATGAAACATAATAAATAGATTCACACTAGACTTATCTTGAAAAAGACTTAACAAGCAGTGAAACTTTTATAACGGTGGTTGCTTAGTTGCTTGAGCTTCGTCATCCTAAAGTCTCCTACCCTTTTAGGCTCGCAACGCTGAGTAAATCCAAGCCAACACATTTTACTCACTAAGGCTCTGTTTGTTACGCCAGTACAACACCGGCACGTCAAATAAATCAGAAGCAACATATTAGCCGATGTTTGTTCCACTGTTTAGAGGACAAACAAAATGCCGCACGGCTGGCTTAACCAGAAAAACTCCAGATAATGTCATGTAAAATCCTCACGGAAGAAAACAGGTTAATCTACCGTGGATGTTTATTTCCCGCAAAATCCCTCTAACAGATTCTTTAACACATATAATGATATTTATGTCTGGGGTATAATAGACTTTATACAAATATAGAAAGATTACTTACCCATATACCAAACAACGGATATCTTACCATCAAGTTTGTTTGTCGTTGTTTCAAACAACAGTTATGTTACACAAGGTAAACATACCACTGGTTAGTTTGTCCGCGACAACTAAACTTACCCCGACGGCGTCCCAGACACAGCCTAAGTAGATAATCATCTTTCTTATGAGGCACTGCACAACATACAACTTCATGAGTGGGCAAACGAGGGTTGCATGGGTAATAAAGATTTACGGACAACTGGTAGAAAATGATTGAATGTGCAGGTTGGGAGAGTTGCAGAATCCAGCTTTAATTTTCCCCATACGGGGGAATGACTTCCTGACTGTCTTGGCAACATGCACTGAAAACTCCACAGATCTTGATCTTTAAACCGTCGTTTCCTAATTTGCAGGAAAATCTCCCTCCTCCAGACTCCTCGCCTACTCTCTCGTCAACAGGCACCAAACCCCTTCTATCAACCTATCTAGGTATTTTGCAAGGCTACCTCCTTCACCAAAAACTCTTCATCCTAAGTATGAATAGCCTTTCCTCAGATTTTGCAATTGACTCAAATAGGTAGCATTTAATGGATTGGAATTAGTCATTCTACCCTGAAAATTTCTCATCTGCTCTTGATGATGATATAATGTTTTTTTCTCCACGATGTTGTGAAGGTTTCGCTCCGTGCTAACTTAGCACCTTGAACGATTTCCTTCATACGATACAGCAGTTTTCTAGTTGGTCCGCTCAATCAAGTATCCAGCAAAAGTTGTTATTTCTTGTCAAAAACAAATCAGAACATACCTTCCTCGTGGCATAAAAAGATTTGCATCTAACCACCAATTAAGCACAACGGCACCTACTTCATCAATCCACCCTTTGGCGACCTATGAATGTTGTGAGCTCTTGAATCCATCTACTAAAAATCACGTGCTTACATGTTATGAAGAAGACATCCAATTGCAGCCTGGTCATCAACTTTGGGTAACCACAGCCACTACTCTAGATATCGGTCTATGCATTTGCATATGCGGTTCTGAGTAGTGTCTGTGCATCGCATGCATAAGTAGGCTATGAGCCTGCATATGTTGTATTTCAGAGAATATGCAGTAATTTTTGCATTAAAATGTACATGTCTATTTCTCTTATTGCCATTTGACATTTAATTGTGTTTATAGCAATTAAAAAATATATAGTTACATGTAATAATCTTAATTTCCACAGATACCATAACAAGCTATGTTTGTTCACAAGTCGCTTCAGATTTCATTTGTACAATTTTTTTACATGTTTATATGTATGCTTTTAAAGATGCTCATGTGATATACAACTTATATGTCATCGAATCCTGTGGCTAATAGAAGAACAAAAAAAATGTTATCATGTGTATGCTTTTGAACATGCTCATGTGTTAAACATAATCTTAATTATCATAGGTTATATGTCATCTGAACATGCTGTGGGTGCAGTGGCGTGTGGCGATAGACAAACAAAACAAATGTACCCAAAAGAACAATGACAACTATTGTGTTAGAGGGGCAGCGGCACCAGCACAAAATATAAACCATTCAACCACAAGTCTAGCATGAATAAAGATGAAACAGTCTGACAACTCACTTTTTTTTTTGCAATGTCATGTCAAAATCTTTGAATTGTCTCCTGCTCATGCATAAAATTTGTTACTGTCTAAACAATTACAAAGCATGCTCTGTATCCATATCCAATATTCCATGAAAAACTGCTTAATATGTAATCTTCAGAAGTCTAGAAACAAGCATACAGAGTTTTCAGGTTCATCCGTAATTTTGAGGTTATACAAATCAACATGTGGGTAATATACAAAGTACGAGTGATCAATAACATAGGAAGCAATCATTTATAGGTGATCTATATCATAAAGCACTAGTGGGAAGTGAGGAAGAAATGTGATGTAATTACCTTATGGATAGAATATCAAATTATGGCTACAATAAAAAAATGACAAAATAATTAAAATGATGTTTTAAAGACAACTGAGAACAGTGATTGTCACACAGCACTGTTAAGGACTTGCCCAGAGGTGGTTAATTAAAATCAGCTGAGTTGGTGGTTCCTGCATAATTTTACAATTCAGAACAGAAACGAATACCAACTCCATCAGGACTTAGGTGTGGACACATCATTAATTGAAACATCTGCAAAATTAGTTAATTGAAGGAACCATCACCCGAGTGTTGCATAATGTGTATAGATATTCCGCTTCATAAAGAAACAAGTTTCAAATAGCATTGCATTTTCATAACAAACACAAACTTAAAGTTAGAACAGACACTATCCATGAAGATATACTCCAGAGACAGACAGCTAAGGATCTGGCTAGGCGGTCGCTGCACCTCAATGATGAATCAGAATCCCGCTTTCAGGGGGCAACAGAGGCTCAGTGCTATCCAAACACTCCGTCAGTCCTTGGCTCTCGATGATACCTTGTCGATGTCGACAGCTGCCAATGTCGAATCCACATAAACATCCTCATTCTACAATATCCTCAACATTTCGTCTAAGTTGTTGATATTTCTCCATATGTCGACGAAGTTGGCCCTGGTCCATTCAAAAATTCCACAATGTCTTTGACATCAGCCAAAGTTGGCGACATTCTTCCGATGTTTTGTGGAGTTTGCTGTGTGAGGGGGGGAAGTATTGGGCCTTGAGGTAAGATTATATTGATGTTATTTTTTATTATTCTAAGCTAATATTAATAGATCAACCCCCTCTCTGCTAGATCTACCATAGATTTACACCATTTTTATGTAGTTTGCTCATTGTCACAAACTTTATTTATGGAAGAACTTTGCAGTTCAGAGACGACTGTATCCAATGATGTATTTTTCTACATATGTAAACATATATGGATGGTTATATGTAAACATATCTTGTGTTTTTTAGCTAGACTTGATGAGATCTGTCGACTTCCATCACGAAATGACTATCTTTTAACTTAAGTTTTGTCGAAGTTGCGTCAAAGTTTAGTTGTAAAAATCACCCAAGTTTCCTCGATGTTTCCACAAACTTCCACTTCGGCACCCGTTGAAGTCGAAGTCTTTTTCCATGGCATTAATACATGTATAGTTGTATAGGCGATGGCATTCAAGTATTTGCATCTTATCATGAAGAAGACACTCAGTCGTTGTTGTCGTCAACTTTTAGTATACATAACATTACATAAGTGATATCTGGTCAATATATGTCCACATTACACACCATGTAACATGTGGAATAGAGATTTACTGAAAACATGTACACAAAAGAACAAGGACTCGTCAGACAGCTCTATGGAGAGGAAAAAGAGAGCTCTAACGAGGATACTTTTTCCCAACAATCTCTAACAACTCTGATCTCAGGTGTCAACTTGTAGGATTTTGTCCTAAATATTTACTTATGAGGATCCGTCTTGCAATATTTGGAAATCTAGAACAAAAGAGGGAATTTGATCATTAAAAAAATATGTATTCCTAGGGTCATATCTCGAGGAGGGTTTGAGCCAATTTTGTTTGAATAATTGGCTGCAACTTAGAAAATACAAATCTATATCTATGAAACCTAATTAGTAATTGAGATAATTGGGTTAGTTAAAACCTTTGTTTTCATTTATGACAATGTTTACACCACAAAATAAGTCAGAGGATCAAGTTTGAAATTTTTTGAAGTTTGTTTAAGTAATTAAGATAGGAAAGAAAAAGGGTTGAAAACCCATTTAAGAACTTCAAATACAATTAGGACTAGTTTCTGTGTTCTCGGCTTTATTGTAGTTGTTAGATAGGATGGGATTGATCTTGACCGTAGGACCTCAATGTGATACGGGTTTTTTTTATCACCCGACAGATGACCCCCCTCATCTAAATCATCCAATTAGTAGACTGTCGTCTGCCTTAAGTCCTGAGCATTTAGAAAAAAGAAGCAATAACCCCCTATCATCACTGATTATCTCATCACCAAACCAATCCGAGACCGTTTTGAGCATCCCACTGAGTTGACGAGTTTGTTATCTTCTCTTCCAACTTCGATTCAATCAGTCTATTTGAAAGTTTCAAGTTTGAGTATAGTATAATGTTTTATATATTTTTATCAATGTATTGGTTAAAAAAATCTCAAACATCAACACATGATGTGCTTAAAATTCATTTTTTTTATCAAAATTATCCGTTTACCCTTTACCCTACCCATCTATCCTGCGGGGAAGAGGGTAAGGGTAAGGGGATTGTTAAGGCGGGTAATTACCCTTATCCTACCCGCTACCCTCAGGAGGGATAAAGGTAAGGGTAGATCCTACCCCTCCCCATAGCCTCCCCGTTGAGAGTCCTACATATTAGTGAATTTTATAATAGACGTTCTCTTCTATCCCATATAAAGAGAGGGTGTGTACTTGTTTTAATTATCCAATAATAAACCTTTTCTAGACTGCACAATTTGAAACACCTACTTACAAATCAGCTCATGTCAGCTAACTTTTTATCAAGCACATCAAGCGTGTAGATCACAGTTGATTGTATGTGGCCTATAGCAAGTGTTTTCTCCCCATCAACCAGTCGTAGAACATTGACCAATGGTTTAAAAATTTTAAGCACAATTGAATTCCTCTTTAAAATTGGGACCCACCAACTGTCCTTGGAGCCTTAATGCCCTCAGGAGTCTTCGAGAAATTACATTTTTGCCATTCTTCATAAACAAACATCCTTCTAAATGTGACATGTTCTTCGAGAGACTTTCCAAGCTCAGAAATGTTGTAGCAAATCTAGTGACACCGGGATGTCCACATCACATACTGTGGAAAACAATATGAAGGCTAGAAAGATATTTGTTATTGATGGCAAACTCATGTCCTATATATAGAAAAGGAGGCAAGTACAAGGAAGCATAACATAACCCTAATGGGCCAAGACAATTAGGCCCATGTACATAATAAAATAATCAATCTAACACTCCACCTCAAGCTGGAGCATGGGTGAAATATATGTCCAACTTGCCAATACATAATAAAAGGTAAAATAGTCATACAAATATTGATCTACCCTGACAATAAATGATCTCCCCCTGAATCTTGTAATGCAAAAATTAAAGCACTCTAACATTCCCCCTGAAGAAGATAGCATGTAGCAACAAACAAGTTTTCTCCCCTTAATGAAGATATCATTAATGCAGAAGCAGTGGCAGCAGAATAGACTCCTCTTTGAAATTGGTAATTGTCGGACCAGTAGAAGCAACCACAGAAATTTCTGAATCTTTGACGAGTAATCGAAAAAAATGTACATGGTGGAGAACATATGTAGAAATCATCTGATTCACTATTATTATAGAAGTATTTCCGTACAAGAAGCACCAAGAAGAGGCGGTAGGGAATCATTTCTTAAACTATCTAACCCACTACAGGATGCCACCTGGTCGTACAACGACTCCACCATACACATTTTCTGAAACTTCTCATGTATCATTGTCAAATGAGGAGTATGAATGTCTTCTTCAAGATGCACAATATTATGGGAATTCTCCCCTCCACAACAACATGACAACCTCTGCACCCTCTGAGTGGCGCATTCGTGACATGCCTTCTGCCTCTTCTTCAGCTAATTTAGCCACTGCTCAAGGTAATTTTGGGATATCTCAACTTGCTACAAATTCTAACTGAATTGTGGACTCAGGGGCGACACGACATATGATGGGCATGCCCAACCTTCTTACATCCTCTGACTCTTTTATTTCGCACCCCTCAGTTACTACAGTAGATGGGTCGATAAAACGAGTCACTTGTTGTGGCATTGTTGCTCTTTCTTCTACACTTAAATTGCCCTCTGTCCACTCTGTGCCTAACTTCCCGTATAATCTCATGTCGGTTGCTAAAATTATTGATTCCCTTCAATGCTTCGTGATCTTTGGTTCTTCTGGTTTTGTTCTAGAGGATTGGAAGAACTTGAAGATGATTGGACAGGAAGTGCAAGTCGGTGACTATTACTTCTCTACCCTACCACCCAGTTCCACACATGTCCTTCTTGCTTCCACTCCACTACAACTGCATCTCTGACTTGGAGATCTACCCTTAGCAAAGCTTAAACTCTTAGATAATTATGTTTCTTCATGTTCATCTATTTTATGTAATGTTGTCAACTAGGGAAACACCATCGTGTGTCCTTCCCAACTGATACAACTAAAGTACTAAATAATTGTCCAAAATGAGTGAATTAGCACATAGTGATGCTTGTGGTCCTTTTCAGACTACTAGTTATAATGGATTCAAATATTTTCCTACGTTTGTGGACGATTTTTCTAGAATGACGTGGCTATACCTCCTTCAAACTCATGATGAAGTTTTTTCATTGATTTGCGCGTTTCACTCAATGATTTATGAGTAACATGGTCAGATGGCATGGCTTCTTCTCTTCATCTTCTCTCCTCCATCTCATCTCTCTACTCATTTTCCTCTATTAGTAGAGGAATATGAGTAAAGAGATGAGATGGAGAGAAGATGAAGAGAAGCCATCCCATCCGACCATGTTGCACAGTTTTTTAAATGATCAATACATCAATCGTTGAATCAGATGCCTTTTTATTGTTAACTTGTATTGTGGAAGATGCCTTTTTATTGTTAACTTGTATTGCGGACACGAAAGATCATATTTCTTGGACTTGAATCTTGGACTTGCAATCTCAGTCAACAATTTTGATCATAACATTAACAAAGAATAGAGCTTGGGTATCACATTCGACGGATACAGGGAATCAGGAGTTCTTTGGCTGTGAGCAAGAATTTTTTTTATCTAATTCTTCGACATTGTTGCACAAAAGTTGGGAAGGGGAAATCACCATGTGTCGATCTCATGGGCATGCAAGATGGCGGCCACGGAGGTTTGTTGTCTTCTATAAACCCGTCACCATGAATACACGAGACTGTGATGCTATTGAATGATGGATTTGCTTCGAGTCAAAGGCAAAAAAGAAAGTGGCTTAGTTCTAGATGAATATCCACCACGAGGAGCAGAACCAGTGGAAGGAGTTACGAGACTGCTAGGAGAACAATGTTGAAGATGATGAGACGGGCAAAGGCAGACAAAACCAGCTGTGTTCAATCACATTGAGGGTATTCATGAAAGCAGCAATGGACGGGTTGCCCACGCTACGACAGACTTGTTTAGTTGGAGAAGCTTGTCGGGGAAGATGAATTGGATCTAGATACGATAGATTTTGAATAAGACTTGGGTAAGGGACAGCTAGATGTGACCGGGGGAGGCGGACAATGGTAGTGATGGTCAGGATGGATAGCGCCAACGAGAAATATTGGATTTTTATAAAAGAAGAAAATAGGACACAACCATGGAGGTTAGGTATGATGCCTAATGGGCGGCCAAGCCAAGGAGAGAAGGCGGTTGCCCCCAGGCAGAGGCTCTCTCTTTTCTTACCTAGCATCGATTCTCTGATACCATGTGGAAAATAATATAGAGGCTAGAAAGATATTCGTTATTGATAGATGGCAAACTCCCCTCCTATATATAGGAGAGGAGGCAAGTACAAGGAAGCATAACATAACCCTAATGGGTCAAGACAGTTAGGCCCATGTACATAATAAACTAAATAATCTAACACATACCAATAAGCTTCTCATGATATCAAAGTTAAATGATGGTTGTAGATATATATTATGAGTGTGTTTGCCTTTTTATAATACTTTGCACCTTGTTCAACTTTCCAATCGCCTCCAATATCAATCAATGCAATGTGTTGCACATGAAGTCTAAAAGATCATTTGTCACTTCTCCTTTAGTTGATGACCCGCGGAAAGATTAGTTGGAGTGTTGTCACTAACCACCTGGACGACATTCTCTTCTCCTACTTCAATAGAAGCACCAACAAGGTTGAATATTTGTGTATCTGCCCTGAATAATCAACAGCCTTAAGAAAATAGGTCGGAAAATGGCTATTCACGCATATATTCACGATACTTCGATTGTGCTTGTTTGTCCAAACATTCGTCATCAAAGAGCATCCAGACCACTTCCACTCTTCCATTGCAGTGTAAGGGCTTCTTTGGTGCTTCCACCTTCTACCTGAATAACAGTTCCCTGAACTTGTAATAAGATGGTCCCTTCAAATCAGGTCCAAACTGACCCATCTTCTAGCATAATTTGGAAGTTGTTGAGGTATACGGTATTCATGGGAACCCTAATTAGAAAAAACAAAGCAAGTGTACTACAATTTACGAAACAAATAGTGTAATAGTTAGGGTTTTATAAAATTTGAATCAAGTATTTGAAATCGTATGAGTACGAATCAGGGTTTTACCAGCCTCATAAATTCATCGAGCTATATATTGGCATGTCCTAGCCCTCTGTTGTTTACGTAACTTGTATTATATTGCTGATTGCTTTCACGACACCCTTTCTTTGACACCATCCTCTGGGTTCCTAAAAAGAAGTGTCAACTTGACCTACAACCTTCGGCTTCTTTATTTGTCGATCTCTGATGTCGAAAATGACATCAGCACACTTGTCAATTTCTACCTCACCACGCAAATCCTTCAACTCCTGAGCCCTTTTGTTCTTCTTTTCAAGAAACTTATCCAGATACTCTATAATTTCCCTCTTCACCTCAGGAATAGCCATCTTGTATGTGTTGACATCTCCGTGCCGGCCTACATTATGTTTCTTGAATCGGAAAATTCCACCTACCAATAGATGACCACAAAATTGGCATGTCACTTATTCCCTTCAGGCTGGATATGGGACAGCGCAATACTCTTTCTCCAGTCTTGCTTGTTAGCGTCTAAAACATCATTGATGGTCGTTTCACATGACAAAGTAGGTGAGTGAATGTTGATCATTTGACTTACCCAAACTTTGATCACCCTCGTCCATAGTAATAGACAGAAAATCAGTAGATTAACTTCTAATTGGAGTAAGTACATTTTAGAGTCAGACTCCTAATGCATACAATCAATGAATCACAAGTATGGTTAAGTCTTGATGTATGATACATGGCAGTAATGACTACTAAATTTAAGTATGGTTATTAACAAGACATGATAATAATTATGCTACTTATTGGAATAGTTACTTAGATTAGTAGATAGTTAATATTCTTATGAAATTTAATTAAAGTAATTTTTAAATATCATAATACAGATTTGGGTTACATTGACATAGAAGACAAGCGGGCAACAAGCTGCGCCGCTAGTAGATTAATTTGAATATCATTCAAAAGGATAACACCAGCCTTGTAGGAAATAAGTAAATAGCAATATTCCAGAATGTCACCAAATTTTAGAAGGAAATACGTAAGTGTATAACTTATACAGTATAAGCAAGTGTATCACTAAAGTTATAATGAGAGACGTGCACAAATAGTACTATGGTCCAGATATATACGCAAGTTTAACACCAATATTGATTAGTTGTGAGAGAAGATGGCACAAATAATGAATATTGATTACTGTTTGGCGTTTACAAACAAAACAGGTGCCAACATTTATCAACAGTGTAAATTCAACACAAAAGCTTGCAGGTGAACATATGAATGTTAATTGGGAGAAGGCTTGACTCCGAGAGTAAAAGGTAGTGTCTTGAATACTCTTTCTAACTGCAAAAAAAACAAATTGTTCATCAGAGGAGAAGGGGTACAAGCCTGCTATTGTCCTCTATTCAGCGTTGCAATCCAAAGAAGAAGCAGATAATCCGAAAAAGAAGCAGACAAAATAGATTGTCCTCTGTTCTGACGCCGCAATCCAAAGAAGAAGCAGAGAATTCATAGAAGAAGAAGAAGTTGCTGCCTTCCCCTTTTGCAATTCGACGACAGATTGTTGTGATATTTGTTGTGGGATACATGGTTGCCGATGGGGCAACTTTTGTAGATAGGAGGAGCTGCAATGTGTTATGGAAGGTTTCCAAGTCCCAATCTACATTAAAAAACAATACCACAGCCGACTGGAACAAAAAATGCGGCGGCAGCCGTCTCCAACACAGAACAGGAGTAGGAGAATCACATCGGTTTGCTTCCCTAACTCCCTTTCTTCTTCTTTTTATCACAGGTCGGACGCTTCAACAAAAGGCGGGCTAAAGTAAGCGGCCCTCAAAAAGGCAGCCCAAAACTCGCTTTAGCGGCTTAATTGACCTGCTTCAGTTCAAAACACCTCAGCAGACGCTTCAGACAAAACTACTATAGGACATGGGCCTGGGCTCCTAGCGGCCACTTAAGAGACCGCACTGAACGCTTTTTTTATCGCTGTGCTTACGTGAAGCACAAGAGGTAGACGAACAAGGTCATAAAATTGAGCAATAGGTGTTTGGGTGGAAGATGAGGTGAATCCGAAAGAGCTTAATCATAATTTTCTCTTTAGCTCTTCACCAAAAGAGAATTAGGTTCTAGGAGACAAGCTAGTGCGGCCTACATCAAAGGTTTTTAAGCCTTGGTCAGCAAAAAGTCACGAACATGGCAAGTATGCCAGGTGAGAAAGAAATCCACAACATTCTAAATACAAAGCGCCTAGTTTCGACAGTATCGATGCTAAGTTCCTCCCGTGCAACTGGTATGCTGTCAAAACCTCCCAGGTGGAGTTTATCCATAATTCATTCAAGGGTATCCCGATTAAAGACGGGATTGTTAATTTAGCAATAGTTATGATCCAAAAAAGTGGAAATCCAACATCCTAAATGTTGTGGCCACTTGTGCCCAATTTCCTTGATCAACGTCTGTAGTAAATTCCTATCTAAAATCATCTTCAATAAGATCAAGTCTTACCTAAATGAGTGGATCTCCCCAGTACAATTTAGCTTCATACTAGGGAAGATGATTAGTAAATGTCATCATGGTTCAGAAAATCATCCATTCAATAGAAGGAAGCAAGACAATGAATCATAGTATGGTCGGCAACCTTGATCTCACCAAGGTGTATGATCGAATGAGTTGAGATTTCATATTTGATACTCTCCATTGTTCTACCATTCCAGCTAACCTATGTTCGATCATCATGCAGCTCACCACTTCTAGAGAATTGTCTATAATCTGTAACGAAGAGACATTAGCACCCTTTAAACCCTCGAGAGGGGTCATGCAAGGTGATCCCTTATCACCCTCCATTTTGTGGTGTGTGTGGAAAGACTAAGCCAGGCGATTGAAGCTGAATGGAGGCGTGGGGTCTGGAAGCCGACTTCCTCCACAAGATCTAAAGCCAAGTTCACTCACATTTGTTTCGTCGATGACATCATTTTGTTAAGGGAAACTTCGGTGAGACAAGCTCGAGAGAAAAAAAAATGTTTACTGAAGTTGGAGGAGCCGTCGGGGCAGTAGCTATCAGAAGACAAATCGGCAGTGTTCTTTTCATGTGGCACACCGACAGCCATGAGGAATGCGATCTGAAGAAGTATAGTAATTCCTCAAATAGGGCACTTTCGATTATACATAGGAGGAACTCGAAGGAGCTCTACTTGGACCTACTGAGTAGCATGCAAAGAAGGATAGGAGAGTGGGTCAGCCGGACCCTATCTTTCACTGGTAGAGTAACATTAGCCAAGCTGGGTACTCAATGAGACTCCTTCATACATTATGTAGATGAAGAATCTTCCGTGCTCTATCACTAACAGGACTGATCAAATGGTTATTTAGAGCGGAGGTGATGAGCAAAGGAAAACAAACCTAGTCGCATGGAAGAGAGCCATGACTCCAATGGACAAAGGGGGGATTAGGCATAAAATCTGCAAAAGAATATAATGAAGTTTTGCTCATGAAGTTGAGTTGGGATTTTGTGAGGCTAAGGAACATTCGCTGGAGGAAGCATATGGACATGAAATACAAAGGAAGATCCGGATATCAAAAGAAAGGCTCCACGCAGTGTTAGTGCACTGTATCAAATGGAATGCATTCAAAAAAAAGAATTCAAGCAAAGTGGTGATAAGTGAAGCTGCAAGAAGGGTATGAAAAAAATGAATGGGTGTGTGGCGGCTTCCGTCCCGCGCTGCAAACTAAAACGTCAATCCCATAGGATCTTTTGAACCTGAAGGTGCTAGTTTGGTGTGAGATGATGGCACTTGTGACGTTGAGCTCCTGAAATTCTAGTTCAAGGAGGAGACTGTATGTGATAGCCTGCTCATCCACCCTCCAGAGGAATATTGTGAGGATGTTTTGATTTGGAACCTGTATCCCAGAGGGCAGTTCACAATGAAATCGGCTTTTCATCTGCTTTTGGAAGGGAAGCATGCGCCTCAGAAGGGAATTGGAGGATTATTTGGCAAGCACCGGTACCCCAACGTATCAAGGCATTAACCTGGACACTTCAGCATGACAGATTATGACGAACAAGCTTCACACGTGAGGGAAATGGCCGAGGATGACATTTTCCCTGATGTGGTGATCAAACTGAGACTTCCCTGAATGCTCTAAGTGATTGCCCAATAATTAGGAAACTTTTTTTAGCAATGAAACCACTGGATGCAGCATCCTTCCTTCAATATGTCTACCATGAGCAACCAAGTGACGAACAATCTAAAAGGAAGCAAAGGTGGAACGTGGAGTTTGTGATTGCAGTCTGGACGGCCTGGAAAGAACAGAACGAATACATCTTTTAGAAGAGGGGAGTTATACTAACGACCTTCTGTTACAAAACCAGAATACAGACCTTGGACATTATGCGTGCTTTGGCTAGAGAAAGTTATTGTCAAAAGAAGTCTGCAGGTGGTCTAGAGGAAACTTGGTTGCCCCCTCCAATGAATTTCTATAGCCTTAAATGTGGACACCGCCTTGAACTTACAGAAAGCTACCCAAAGCACGAGCTGCATTGCCCGAGATAGTGAGGACAGTTGGATCACTGGCATCAGGGAAACACATGTAGGGGCAGACCCTTTTAAAGAAGAACTGTTGGCCATTCTGCAAAATATGTGACTGTCAGTCAGGTACGAGTTCTGGAAATGCTCAATATGATCGAGCTCAAAACTGTCCATCGATTTCAATCATGGGAAGCTGCCATGTTTAGGCCAGTACAGAAATCTGGTCTGAGGCATCCGGGAATTAAAGCCGAACTACATTGACGAGGAGGTGGAGCAGCAATACAGACCCAAGGATGTCAGCATCTTAACAGACATGCTTGCAAAGTGGCAGCTGAAGCATGGGGGTGCTACCAAATGGTATGAGCAATGCCCACCAAACCTTCTCAAGCAGTATAAAGATGAACGACGGATCAGTCAAGGGGGTAGATCCTTAGGGGGGAACATGAATGAGGTGAAAGTAACTAAGGTGCACCAGAGCTTATTGCTAGTATGGGTATTCCCAAAAAAGAGATGAAGTAAAATCAGCGGACTCCAACCTAATCCTGAAATCATAAAGTAATACCTTTTATTGATCACTTTAAGGTTTAAAAAGACGTGGAGGTGGAGCAGCAATACAGACCCAAGGATGCTAGCATCTTAACAGACATGCTTGCAAAGTGGCAGTTGAAGCATGGGGGTGCTACCAAAGAGTATGAGCAATGCCCGCCAAACCTTCTCAAGCAGTATGAAGATGAACGACGGATCAGTCAGGGGGGTAGATCCCTAGGGGGAAACATGAATGAGGTGAAAGTAACTAGGGTGCAGCAGAGCTAATTGCTAGTATGGGTATTCCCAAAAAAGAGATGGAAGTAAAATCAGCTGACTCCAACCTAATCCTGAAATCATATAGGAATACCTTTTATTGATCACATTAAGTGAGGTTTCAGGTCTACATATGTTGGTAACCACGCGAGACTTTGTGGAGAAATTTCACTTAGGGGATAAATAAGTTTGAAATAAAGAAGCTCTAAGTGGTGCCTTCCAAATAAGGATCCAACCCATTTAGCGTTGCCTCTGGCGATTTGCGAGGTGACGAGAAGGGTGTTTTCTCTTCGACTTGGTGCCGCTACCAGGTACCCCCCAGGCCCAGGGGAGGAGGATGCAACGATACTTGACCCGGATGGAGATCCTCATCCAGAGCAGCAGCCACGGAAAGGGTCAGCCTCCCAACCGGTCTTGAAAAGGAAGACTTTAGAGATATGTTGCTTGAAAGGTTAGGAGTTACCGCTGGAGCGACTGGGGATTTGCCTATTCTGTCGAAGGAAGATTTTAGAGTCGATGAGACAAGGAGCTTCCCTTTGGTGATGCTGTCGAGGAAGGAGAAAGAAATTCTAGCCAGACCACGGCAGTTCGCGGTCATTGTGAGGCTAGTTGAAGCGCAGGTCTAGTATGTTGTCTTTAGAGCGTTTTGGAAACCTTATGGGCCTTCCAATATCATAGATCTGGAAGGAGGGTACTTTATCGTGCAGCCTTCGTGCAAGTCAGATTACAATAGGGCCATGACTGAGGGACCTTGGACTATCTTTGGTGCTTACCTTAATGTGAAACCTGTGAAACCTTAGTGCCCAGAATTTGACCCCTTTGATCCTTCTCATAATTTGGCGGTGGTATGGATTAGAGTTTCGAAGATGCCAGTGGAGTACTATGATGAGACAGTGCCAACTCCAGTGGAAAATGTAATCAGTCGCACAGTGAAAGTGGATGTAAATACGAAAGAACAATGGCGTGGTAAATTCGCTAGGTTGGTTGTGGAAATTAATCTCAATAAGCCATTGATGTCTAAAATTGGAGTGGAAGGCAAGGAGTATGATCTAATCTACAAGAATCTACCTAGAGTCTGTTCTAGTTGTGGAATGATTAATCACGATGAGGCTGGATGCCCAAACAAGGTCACGGAGAAGACAGTTGGCAGAGAGGAGGATCAGAGTACTTTGGTAAATAAGCATCGTTATGGTGATTGGATCCTAGTCTTGACTAGAAGTAGGTACAAAGGAAATTTCAATAAGGAAATGGAACTCAAAGGCAAGGAAAACAACAACAAATTTGATATTCTTAACAACGAGGAGATTGGTCCTATCACAGAGAATAACAGTGAAAGATCAGTGTGTCGGCCGTTCTCACAGCAATTTTCTCAAAAAAAATCTGGATGAAGTGACGTGCTAATGATAAGACACCCAGAGTGCCGTTGAAGGATATTTCCAACTCAACTCAAAAGAATGTGGTTTATCCACAGGCAGACAAGACTGATGGCGCCCAAACTCGGAAGACTGGTAATAACAAGAATCAGGTTGAAGATAAAGACTGTCACACAGTTGTTAACATGGAGGGTGATAATATAGTGTTAGGGAGTTGGAATAATTGGTCAGAGGGTCAAATCCTTTTACAAGTAAAGGAGATAAGCTGGATCAACCTAATACTTGGCAAGCATGGACTGAAATCCGAGAAAGTTTACGTTCTCTGCCTGTGAACCAGCTTCCATTATTGATTAGGAAAGTATGAACTTAAAGCATCGACACATAATTACTATGGAACAAATCAATAGCAAGAGGAAGCAAAAAAGTTGTTGATGACATGGAATCCTCGCAAGGATTGGAGAAGGTGAGGTACCATGTTAGTCTGTTTCTTAATGTAGTGCTCCTTTCTTATGTGGAACTATAGGGGAATTGCCAAGAAGAGTAGGAGGCAGAGTTTCAAGAGATGAACGCTAAGTTCAGATCTATGGTTTTGGGTTTAGTGGAGCCTCAAATTTCATGGGGAGACGGATGGCAAGATCATTAGAACCCTGGGTTATTCTAATTCTCATAGAATTGAAGCGATTGGTAAGTCGGGAGGTCTTTGGCTCTGGTGGAATACTAATGAGTGCAAGGTTAATATTTTGATTAACCACAGGCAATTCATGCATCCCCTGATTGAATTTGGACATTGTAAGTGGTGTCTTACTCTCATTTATGGGAGTCCTAATCCTGTTGCTAGGAGGTTTCTATGGAACAGGTTAGAACAAATTGAGAAAGGTATTAAGGGACCTTGGATACTCATTAATGATTTCAGTTTTGTGGTGAGCAGAGACGAGAGAAGGGGTTGCAAGACTTTCAACTCTCCAGATTGTAATAATTTCTCTTCTATGATGACTAAATGTAATTTGATGGATGTCAATTATGTGGGAGCTAAATATACATGGCATAAGAAGCACTCTTTTTCTAGACTAGATAGGGCTTTATCCAATAACAAATGGAACCTTGAATATCCAAAGAGTTTTCTTAGACATATACAACTATGGGATCTGACTGTGCGCCTATTTTGCTTTGTACTAAGAAGAGTCATGAGGTTCGTTCTCCACATTTTTTATTTCCAGCAGTTTGGCTTAATCATGAGAGGTATTCTGAGTTAATTACTAAAAATTTGGAACAAAAATCAGGAATTAGAAGAGGCAACACATGAGCTGAAGCAGTTTCTTAACAATGGAACATGGGGTGTTTTGGGAACATCTTTTACAGAAAAAGTCATTTGATGAATGAGTTGGATAGAGTCCAGAAGGAACAGGAGAGGAACTATTATGTTAACTTGGAAAGCTATGAGCAATCACATAATGATCTAGAGGCCCTCCTCATTCAGGAGGAAACGTTCTAGGCTCAAAAACCCAAGATTGAATGGATTAATCTTGGAAATCAAAATACTTTTTGTTTCCATGTTGTTGCTACGGTTAAGAAAAGAAAGAGGATCCATAACGGGAACTGGGTGGATGATCCAGCCGAGCTAGAAGAAATTATCGTCGGTCATTTTGAAGACATTTTCCAAGGTAGTGCATTTTCTGGTGACTTTCCACTTGCTAATAGATTTCATCAGTTACCTTCTGAGAAATCAGAATGCTGGCTACTGATCCTTCCTCGGGTGAGGTTAAGACTGCCATGTTTGAGATGGGAAGATTGAAATCTCCTGGTTCTGATGGTATGTTGGTTGCTTTCTATCAAGACCAGTGGGATAATGTTGGTGAGGAAGTGGCTAATTATGTGATAGAAACTTTTAAAGAGGAGACTGTTTCTGAATCTATTGTGCATGCCCTGATGGTTGTCATTCCTAAGACTGATAATCCTAAGAAATGTAATCATCTTAGACCTATTAGCCTGTGCAACATTATGTACAAGGTGGTCACTAAGGTCATTGGTAATAGGTGAAGTAGTATGCCAAAACTTATTTCTGAGGTTCAATCTGCCTTCATGAAAGGAAGGCAAATAACGAATAACATTGTGTTGGTTCTAGAGGTTATTGATATAATGAGGAAGAGGGAGAAGGGAAGAGGACTCATGGCCATTAAGGTTGACCTGGAGAAAGCTTATGATAAGCTTAGTTGAGAGTTTATTAATGACACTCATTGATGCAAATATCCCGAGAAACATGACTAATCTGATTATGTTCACTCTGAAATAAGGATCCTTCAATATTCTTTGGAATGATTCCAAAACTAGGAGGATTTCCCCTAATAAGGGAGTAAGACAAGGGGACCCCCTCTCCCCTTATATTTTCTTATTATGTATGGAAAGACTCACTCAATTGAACAACTCTAATGTTGGGAGTGGTCTATGGAAACCTATATCCTTGTCTAGGAGTGGACCTAAGTTGCCACACCTCTTTTTTGTTGATGACATGGTTTTATTTGCAGAAGCTTCTGAGTCACAAATGGTTACTATTATTGAATGTTTGAAGGTTTTTGAGCTCTATTCCGGTCTGGTGATGTCCAAAGAGAAATCTCGCATCTATTTTCCTGCCAATGTTGTCCCTGACACCAGAAGGGGTATTTGCAAGAGAGCTAACCTGAAGGGCATTGATCATCATCATCATCATCATCTAAGCCTCAGTCCCAACTAAGTTGGGTTCGGTTACATAGATCCTTCGTTTCCATTCAGCTCTATCATGGATCATATTCTGATCGAGATGTAGAGATTCAAAAATCTCTCTTTATAAGCTCTTCCCATGTTAATTTAGGCCTTCCTCTTCTTCTGTTAAGGGCGCTGATGATTTAGTAAAACATTTGGGTACCCCCCTGATCCATAGCAGGCTTAACAGAAATACTTATGCCTTCATCATCCATAAATTATAAGCTAGATTGAGTGCTTGGAAGGGAAGATATTTGTCGTTGGTTGGGAGGGTTACCTTAGCTAAGAGTGCTCATGCAATCTACTAAGCTGCCAATTATGATTTGTGATAAAATTGACTCTCTTATCCGCACCTTTGTTTGGGGAGGGAAGCGTGAAAGAGGTGCCTTCACCTGGTTCCCTAGAACATTATATGTTTGCCCAAGAAGAAAGGGGGTCTGGGGTTCAGGCTGGCAGTTGAGATGAACCAGGCTTTTGTTATGAAGATTGGGTGGAAACTCCTATCTAATGATGAGTCTCTATGGGTCAGGGTCATCAGAAACAAATACTACAGCAATAATGAACTGTGGATAGACTCTAAGCACATTGGGAGGTTGGTGCTTTGGAAGGCCCTCCAGGGAGTAAAGGATCTGATGAGGAAAGGTCTGCTATGGAATCTTGGCAATGGTAAATCTATAAATTTATGGCTAAACCCGTGGGTGGAAGAAGGGCTGAGACTGGTTGATCTGTGCCAAGGTATGGTCATTGAGACGGAGCTCAACTATAAAATTAGTGACTACGTTGACAGTGAGGGGAATTGGAAGTGGAATGATAACCAAAATGGTTACCTATGAATGTCGTTTTAAAAATTGCAGGTATTAAAGCACCCTCTTTCAACAACAGTGATGATGAGATGATGTGGACTCATAACAGGGATGGGGTCTTCTCTGTAGCTTCAACTTATAATGATATCATTAGGAATACTGAACACAACCGTCCCTCAACTAGGTGGAGAACTATTTGGCAGTGGAATGGCCAGGAAAGGATCAAGCTGTTCCTTTGGGTTGTGCTACATGAAAAAATCCTTACTAACAAGAAAAGGATGAGGAGAGGGATGACTGACTGCAATCAGTGCTCCTTGTGCTTGGATGGGACCACTGAAACATGCATTCATATTCTTAGATATTGTAATTTGGCTAAGAGTATTTGGAGCGGCCTTAAGGCGGACCAACATTGCAGTTCCTTCTATCAGGCTGATTTGCAGATTTGGATTCTATTAAATTTAAGACAGAAAAAGGATGACTGGGACTACGGTTTGGAGGATCTGGACCGATAGAAACGATGATATTTTTAGTGATGTAGTACCTAAGAAACTCTATTATTCAGACTATAAGAGCATGGGTGAAAAATGTGAAAGAGGTGAAAGTTGGGATCAGCCAAACTAGGAAAAGATATGGATCAGGGTGATACCTTATTTGGCTGAGAAAGCCCACCTGAAAATTGGTGGAAGATCAACACTGATGGAGTTGTGGTAAAAACAATGGTATGGCTACAGCTGCAGGTATTATTAGGGATGAACATGGTGATTGGGAGAGAGGATTCATTCATGTTTTTGGATACTGCTCTGTACTGAAGGCTGAATTATGGGCGACTGTGGGAGGTTTGGAGGCTGCCTCGAACAAAGGGTACAAGAGACTCGTTGTGGAGTTTGATTCTAAAATAGCAGTCGATGCTATCAATGATGAGCTGAAGCTGGACAATGATTGCAAACCTTGCTCAGCTACATTAGGAATATTTGTATGCGGGATTGGTGTGTTAAATTCACTCATATATTCAGGGAAGGGAATGTCACTGCGGATTGTCTTGCTCACATGGTTAGGGACTGGGTCCTGGGGAGTCACAATCTGGAGGTGGTTCCAGATTGGTGTAAGGATGCCCTTGCGTATGATAAGCAAGGGTTCAAAGTTAAGCCTAAAACTAAGATGTAATCTGGTGTTTTGCTCGCACGGAGAGGGAAGTGATAAATAAGAATGGCTCTCATCTTACCTAAAAAAAAAAGTGGTACCTTCTAAACATAAAACTTTAACTTGTGAATAGAAAGACAATCATCATGGGTAGCATTTTGATAAGTTGCATTTCCCTCTTTAGAGCTGCTTAATAAAACAAAATCGTGTGATTTAGAAGGGAACAACAGTACCCTTCCTTTAAACTTCACTGAGTCTACTGATGTAGGAACTTCACAAACATGAAGTCTGCAAGGACTATAAAAATCCTACAAGCAAAATCGAAATGCGTATAGCTACACTGAGGGGTAAATCTCATGTAAATTGTTAATAGTCCGCCAAATGAAATGCATTAATCAAATTCGATAATAATAAAAATAATACACCATGATAAAAAGCACTGTTCAGGTTTCATTAGCTGGTGGTTCATGGAGCCACCATATAAATCATACAGAGAAATGGAGAACAACATCCTCCAAGCAGAGTGAAGATACAAATTCCCTTTTATAGATATCAGTGTGTCAGATGCAATAATTGCATCAAGCATTTACTTGGTATCCTTCAACCCATCACTATTTGATTACAAGGATGGCTTGTGGTAAATCAAGCTTCATCCCGGGTACTTGATTATTCTGCTGTTTATGATATCAGCCCCAATTGGAGACTTCAAAGAACATATACATTTACGCTGAATTTGCTGACATGACATTGTTTTGAATCAGTTTCCTGAGAGGGCTACGGTATGCAGGATGAACTTTTTCGCTATTCTATCAACATGCAGAAACAAGTTGTGGCAAGGAAGAAAATGTCCGATTTCGATGCCGTTTCGGTGGCCACAGAAACAGAAATTTTGATAATTGTGTTCCTAGCGTTTCGACGGCAAACTTGACGAATTAATTTTTGAAAATTTACCAAGATGATCTACTAGTGTAGATCTACTCAAATGTGATATAATATTTCATGTTGGATATTTGGGGGTGGAGTCTCGTCATTTGTGAGTGAATGACCCTGAACTGTTTTGATGGGCATTTCGATGGAGAATTTTGATGTCAATTTTCAATGGTAAAATCAAAGAATTAAGTCATTATAGTTTGCAAGCACAATATAATTATGAAAGTGTGTCATGTTTTCTATATTCACAAAGGAGGAGGTTGTACAAGGAAGCGAACTGAAAACCCTAATGGGCCTCTTTATAGAAAGGCCCATGTTACAGAATAAAGGGAAGACTTAAACAGAAATACAATAAACAGTAAATACAATAATATATCTCAATACTCCCCCTCAAGTTGGAGCATAGATGTCAATCATGCCCAACTTGCAGCACAGTTCCTCAACTCACTTGCCAGAGAGAGGCTTGGAGAATATATCAGCAATTTGTTCATTTGATGGCAGGAAAGGAGTAGCAATCTTCTTATCCAGTACAGCATCTCGAAGAAAATGGCAATCGACTTCAATATGTAAAAGGTCGTCTTATTCTTATTCCAATTCAAAACCCCAATTATGACATCTCTTCTCTCCCACTTCACACCTCGGAACGCGCTGTTCTTCTAGAGAGAAACGCGCTTTCACATCTTAACCCGAAATGGCTGAGGAGAGGAAAGGTTCCTTTTTGGGGGTACTCCCGGGAAGAGGTCTGGTGGAGACGGGGTGGGGCCTGTAGCTCAGAGGATTAGAGCACATGGCTATGAACCACGGTGTCGGGGGTTCGAATCCCTCCTCGCCCACAACCGGTCCAAAAGGGAAGGACCTTTACCTCTACCTCTGCTCTGGGGGTAGAAAAATCATGATCGGGGTCGCGGACGCAAAGCTATGGGTTTTTTGTCGAAATGGAATGGCCTTACTTTTTTTCTTTATCGTGTTTTCTTTATCGTGAATGAGACTATAATTACGTATAGTACACCCAGTTCGAAGCTCACTGATCGAGCGCTCCTGCGCCGAAGATGAACGGGGCTAAGCGATCTGCCGAAGCTGTGGGATGTGAAAAAGCATCGGTAGGGGAGCGTTCCTCCTTAGAGGGAAGTGCCCACGCAAGCCGGTGTGGACGAAGCGGAAGCGAGAATGTCGGCTTGAGTAACGCAAACATTGGTGAGAATCCAATGCCCCGAAAACCTAAGGGTTCCTCCGCAAGGTTCGTCCACGGAGGGTGAGTCAGGGCCTAAGATCAGGCCGAAAGGCGTAGTCGATGGATGACAGGTGAATATTCATGTACTACCCCTTGTTGGTCCCGAGGGATATGGAGGCTAGGTTAGCCGAAAGATGGTTATCGGTTCAAGGACGCAAGGTGACCCTGTTTTTTCAAGGTAAGAAGGGGTAGAGAAAATGCCCCTTATGGAAAACAAGATTGCTAGCAATGAAAGTAGCAGCGCGATTATCACAATACATCGGAATAGCGGAGGTGATAGGGAACCCAAAGTCTACAAGAATAGATTTAATCCATAATAGTTCACAAGTAGTATGTGTCATTACACGACACTCAAATTCAGAACTAGATCTGGCAACTACATTTTGTTTCTTACTTCTCCAAGTAACCAGATTACCTCCTAAGAAGGTACAAAAATCAGAAGTGGATCTTCTGTCGGACTTGCATCTCGCATAATCAGCATCAGAATATCCAATAACATCAAGATGATCATTTCTTTTATAATATACCCCTGTCCAGGTGCGTTCTTCAAGTATTTCAGGACACAACAGGCAGCATCCCAGTGACACTGTCGAGGGCAATCCATAAATTGACTAAGAACTCTCACAGCAAAACATATATCTGGTCTGGTAACAGTGAGGTACAAAAGTTGGCCAACTAGGCGCTAGTAACAATATTTATCTTCTAAGAGATGAGTGGACTCAGCCCATAGATCATGTGCCTGATCCATAGGTGAGACAGCAGGTCGACAACTCAACATTCCTATTTCAGATAATAAGTCTAGAGTATACTTCCTTTGTGAAAGAGATACTCCATTTTTGTTATATGCTACCTCAATACCAAGAAAATACCGAAGACGTCCAAGTCATTGGTTCCAAAGTGCTTCATAAGATATTTCTTTGTATTAGCAATCCATGTGGTATCACTATCAGATATAATGATATCATCCACATATATAATAAGAATAATAATGCCAGAAGAGGTGGTCTTGATAAAAACAGAATGATCACATTGAGACCTTGTGAAATCAAATTGATGCAGTATAAGAGAGCATTTGTCAAACCATGCTCGAGGACTCTGCTTGAGACCATAAATAGCCTTCTTAAGAAGACAAACTTTTCCAGAATACTCCCCTCAGCAATATAACCTGGAGGCTGGGACATATAGACGGTCTCCTGTCAGTCACCATATAGAAATGCATTTTTGACGTCTAGTTGATGCAAACGCCATCCTTGATTGACTGCAACAGAAATAAGAATAAGACAGAATTAAGACGAGCAACGGGAGAAAATGTTTCAAAATAATCAACTCCAGACTCATGTGTGTACCCTTTGGCAACCAATCTAGCTGTTAAGCAATCAATCGTTCCATCTAGCAGATATTTAACAGTATATACCCAACGACATCCAACATGATTGCTGCCTGGGAGAAGATCAACAAGAGTCCATGTCCCACGAGATCGAAGAGCATCCATCTCCTCATCCATAGCCTTTTTCCATCCAGGATGAGAAATGCTTCCCGAACATTCTTTGGAATAGAGATAGTAGATATTGCATTAGTAAATTTAGCCATTGAAGCATTGAGATGATCAGTAGAAACATGCTTAGAAATACAATATTTGATACCAGACCGTTGTCCTTTTCGTAAGGCAATAGGCATGTCCAACTCAGAAATCAGAATACAGTCAGTAGAATTACCATTAACTGGTGGTGGATCATCAGTTTTCGAAGAGGTCATAGCAGGGGATACTTCAGGTAGAGGTCTTTTGTGCCAACGCTCATAGACTTTCAGAACGGGGGTGGAAGATTTGTCTAAGGACGGAACGGTAGAAATTGGTACATTTAGAAGTGGTACATTAGGAGGAGGCACCTATGAACGTGGCTTAGAAAAGAATGATGTATCTACAAAGAAGGTGGCATCCGCACTAACATACAAGCGACGTGCAACAGGATCAAAACATTTGTACCCCTTTTGTGTGCGAGAATACCCAAGAAAATAACAAAGGATAGCTCTTGGAGACAATTTATCAAGTCTAGGTTGGTGAATGTGGACAAAACCAAGGCAGCCAAAAACTTTTGGTGTTAGGGCAAAAATATATTCATGTGGTTAGAGGAGTTAGTATGGAATCCAATTTTGGAGGATGGACAAAGGCATACAGTTGATGAGGTAGTTGGCTAACAAGATGGGATCAGGCCAATAGGACTTGGGAACATTCATTTCAATTAGGAGAGTACGAGCGACATCAAGTAGGTGTCTGTTTTTCCTTTCAGCAACACCATTTTGTTGTAGACTATAGGCACAAGAGGTTTGATGAACAATTCATGTAGAGGTACAAATCTTTTGAAAGCCATGTTGCACATACTCAGAAGCATTATCAGTGCGGATAAATTTAGTAGCAGCAGAAAAATGAGTTTATTTCATTTAAGAAGTTGGAGAAAACATCTAAAATTTCAGAGCGATCTTTCAAAAGATAAAGCCAAGTGGCACGAGACCAATCATCAATAAAAGTTACAAAATATCGCACACCAGTATGATTACCAATACGACATGGTCCCCAGATGTCGCAATGAACTATATAAAACAGACTAGGACTCATGTTATCACAACGAGGAGGATACACAGAGCGGTGATGTTTTCCAAGTTGATAAGATTGACATGTAAACTTTTCAGAAGACAAACTAGGAAATAAGGACTTCAACTTTTGGGCAGAAGGATGACCAAGCCTCAGGTGCCACTGATAAAGAGAAGTAGAGTGAGCCATAAGAGCGGTAGCAAGCAAATTTGACAAGGTCTGTAGATAGTACAAACCGTCTCCACCTTCATATCCCCCATCAATCGTCTTCTTCGTCCTGAGATCCTACATGGAGACAGTGTAAGGAAAGAACGTTACACTGCAATTTAAGGATTTGGTAATTTTACTAACAGACATCAAGTTCAATGGAAATTTAGGTACAAACAAAACAGATTTAAGGCATCGTTAGCAGAACCGAACCGGACAGGCCGGTTGAACCGGTTGAATCGGGAACCGGTGACTCTACCGGGTCGGTTCCCTTCCAAAGCTGGAAATGAAGTCTGACCGGCATCAAACCGGTGAACCAGCGAACCGGTCCGGTTTTAGCCTAACCGGTCGGTTCTCTGACTTAGCAAGTAAATGTATTGTGTTGCTATTTTTTGTTAATTAATATTGAATACTATATAAATATTAGTATATAAATGTCCATGAATAGAATAGTATTTGTTATTTGGTTTGTTTATCAAGTTATTGTGAGCAGTTGTGCTATTATTCATGTTTCATAACATTTACAGGGATATTTTTTATGAGTATCAAATACATTTATATATTTTTAAACTATTAGTGACGTCATGCTGACGTCACCGGTGGAACCAGTGAACCGGGAACAAGAGGCCTCACCGGTTCGCTGACCGGTTCGAGTCTGACAACCTTGATTTAAGGAGATGATTGTTAACGTCCCCAATTCCAATGGTCGGAGAAGTAGATCCATCTGCCAGACGCACTGGAGGATGATATGTAAATTTCTTTAGATGAGTGAAGAGATTTTTATTAACAGTCATATGGGTTGTGGCACCAAAACCAACGATCCAATCTTCTTTTGTAGAAGAAGAGGAAGCTTGAAGGCAAGAGGGTACACTAGAGTGTTGAGCAATGTTCGCCTGAGGTGTGGTAGTAGCTGCAGAAGCAGCTTTGATAAGCTTGTCAAGGTTAGACGAACTTAGTGTAACCATCTGAGGAGAAGCAGTATTAGATGTAGATTCTTCATCAAGATCAGTAGTAGAGACTTGGTTTTCCCATTCATGCTTTCCATGTTTCTTCCAGCATTTGTCCTCAGTATGATTGGTCTGTTTACAGAAGTTGCAGTACTGAGGTTGAAGAGAAGAAGACCCCCTTCAATAGGGTTGAGGAGGGCCCCGCCCACCAGTGTTAAGACCTCTGGCCTGTCCACGAGCAGAGTTACCACGCCCTCATCCAACAACGACTAGAGCAGCCGACTCTTCTTTGGTAGCAGAAGACACCGACCGAGATAGTCGAAGATACACATCATCCAGCATGGGTAATGGTTCTGATGCAAGGATTTGTTGACGAACCGCTTCATAGCTAGGTGGCAAGGATGCCAAAAACTGGCAAAGTTGAACTTCATCTTATTGTTTTTGTAATTTAGTGAGATCAGTAGATAAAGGATGATGGAGTTTGAGCTCTCCCTAAATACCTTTGAAGGTATCAAAGTGTGAAGCAAACGAGGTAGCATCATCAAGTCTTAGAGAATGCAAGCGTTTATAGAGCTCAAAACTCGGGAGGCATTTCTCTTACTGGAATAGACCTGAGCAATATGATCCCGGCCCTCCTTGGCGGTGTCAGTAAACAAGAGATTAGTAGCTACATGGGATTCACAGCTATTTAGAATCCAAGACAGACTTTAAGAATCACATTCTACCCATTTCGTATAGTCGGCTTTCTTTTTGGCAAACATTTCATCTCTAGGAGGAGGCTCCTCGGTGAGATGCTCAAGTTTGCCTGATGAGTGAGCATAAATCTTAAAAGATCGTACCCACAAAATGTAGTTAGATCCATTGAACTTGACAGACGTGACACATCTAGGATGTGTCTCCATGATCTCAGAGGAAGATGAAGTCATAAAGCAAAGGTGATATCCAACGAATCTCCAGAAGCAGCAACACACAGCAGAAAGTCGCACAGAATGGCACACGACGTGTCAAAATTAAGATACGACGTGTCAAAGAGCAGTAGATGGTCGCTTGGAATGGCGCACGACGTGTCAAGAATGAGACATGACGTATCAAAGAGTAGTAGAAAGTCGCCTGGAATGGCACACGACGTGTCAAAAATAAGACACGACGTGTCAAAGAGTAGTAGAAAGTTGCCTGGAGCGGCACACGACGTGTCAAAAATAAGACACGACGTGTTAGATGATTCTCCGGATTGAGACACGACATGTCAAATAAAGACACGGCGTGTCAGAGGTCAGGACAACAGCAGATCAGAGGATTCACCCGATTGAGACATGACGTGTCAAACAAAGACACAACGTGTCGAACAAAGACACAATGTGTCGAACAAAGACATGACGTGTCAAATGTCGGGGCAGCACAGATCAGGAGCAGAAACAGTGAACCCAGCAAAATAAGGTTAAGGATGACCCAGAGTAAGTGGCAAATACTATGATTCACCAAGAAGAAAGGTGATATGTTGGATATACCCAATCATACCACTCACAAAGTGAGCAGAGTCCTAGAATAGGTGATATTGAATGACCACAGATCTGTCAAACGGTACTTCCAAATAACAGTTCTTCAGGGCATAAGAACCTTGGAAGGACCGTCGGCCATATCCCTAGATCCTCTTGTTGGAGAAGAGGATAGGGCTAGAAAGAAACTTAGATCTCCTTAGGAGTGATCAGCAGCGGAAGTTAAGTAGGATGTACATGGCGGCGGCGGCTGACGAAGGGAAAGAGAGAGAGGGAGAGAAGGCGGTGGTGATTGGTGGAGATCAGGCCTAGGCGGCCCGCTCTGATACCATATGAAAGTGTGTCGTGTTTTCTATATTCACAAAGGAGGAAACTCACTCCTATAAATAGGAGGTTGTACAAGGAAGCGAACTGAAAACCCTAATGGGCCTCTTTATACAAAGGCCCATGTTACAGAATAAAGGAAAGACTTAAACAGAAATACAATAAACAGTAAATACAATACTATATCTCAATAATATTGACTTAAAGACACAATGACAAAACTTTGCAAAAAAAAATGCTCTAGGTAGTACATAGTATTATGAAAAAAGTGAAAAAAAAATCAATGATTTGCTTGTTATGAGAGTTTCGTCAGTCCATTACGATGTCCGGTTGCTAGCGACACAGATAAAATTGGTGAAATTTCAACAATTTTGTTGACATTTTGAACATTGAGTTGTAGAACCACTGACATACATCGATTGCCTGATAGGACTGTGCAAATTATTGAACAACATTTATGTCTGCAATGCTACATCCAGCAAACGCAAGCTGGTTTTAGCACTAGTAATGCTACATTAGTTGAAGCTGCAAATTCTGTAAGTATATTCGCTCAGTTTCTTCCATCTGATGAATTTTCTGCATCATCCTTCTGAGTTCAAATTATATCATTTTTTTCTAGACTCCAAGTTGGTTTTATGAAGCCGAGGTTTTTGTTGACTTGGATTTCTCATAGCATCAAAATGGAAATATGAAATACCTCTGGAAAATGTTGGGTTCTTTGTTTTCAACTATGTTCTTTAGTCACTAACATGTGCTGGCATGCAATGTGAAGGAAATAAATTTCTATGCGAGCTTTTGTATAGAATATATAATACTCAAAATGGGAGCATTTAAATTTAGAGTTGACTTTATTATTTTGAGACATCAGCATCCATATCTGTAGAAGCACTACCCCATGAAGGCAGTAATCAATTGCATGTGAAGAGAAAAAATAAACTGTACTAATTAACTAGATAAATGTCTGAAAATAGCCATATGGATAGTATCCTGGTACTGAGCTCGTTATTTTCAAAAAAGTAATGACAAATATAACAAATTGCCATGCTGATTAAAAAATGATGCATTCAGTTTTATACTTGATTATCCTAACCGTTATCATTTTGGATCAACACATGTTGTTGCAAGGAGATGTAAGATGGGAAAGCAAGACATATGTTTGGGACATTGATGTAAACACTAGTGAACAAACAAAAAGAATGGCCAAAAATTAAAATGTGAGAGCGTGAACAGAAAAATGAGAAGGACCCATGGGTGGGCTCCACCTGAGCCAGTTGAAGTGTAATCAGTTTAACAAGGTGTAAGACTTCATAGTTGGAATGACCATATACAAAAATCTTAAATAAATCTTATAGCATATACACAGCATTGAAACAATAAAATTATAATGTTGAACGATTCTAAGAAATGGGATGAATGGTTTTGATGAGAGTAAGGAAAGGATATATGCATATGTCAAAGAACATATTCATGTTTCTATTTCTATCTATATAGTAGCTAAATGTGTCTTAATTCAGTAATCCAAGAGAAATAAAACTACAGTAATACATCTAATTTTGACGTTTATGAACCATATTCCATAAGTCACAATCTAGCTGATATAGTACATAAAAGAGCCGAAAATGCCTGTAATTTATTCAATCGGATATCATCTTTCTTTGAGCTGCAAAATCATAATTAGATCTATGTAGCAGAACAAGTCAGTAGGCATGTAACCTGTGAAGGGAATATAAAGTTGTCACTGTCAGCCACCTTTGACTGTTACATCTATAATATGGAACGCTTCTTCTACAAAGGCCCCAGGGATCAAGACAATGTAGGTACATTTTGTTTGGCTCTATACCAATCTCCCTCATTATGTGTGCGCAGCTTGGGTAGCTTTCTCGGTTTTATAAAGTGCATCTATGAGAGTGTTATGTGAAACACTATTAGGAAATATGCCTTGCTTTCTCATCTCAGAAAGTAATTCTATGGCTTCCTTCCATTTTTCCTCTTTGCAGAGCACATTAACTAAGCAGTTAATAGTAACACTAACAGTGTTAGGCGTGATACCCAGTTTTTGCATCTCATTAAATAATGAGACAGCATCCTTCCATTTCCCCTTTTGACAGAGTGAATCAATCAAACTGGTAAAAGTAACAACACAAGGGGTAATACCCAGTTTTTGCATGTCATTCAGTAATGCTACAGCATCCTCCCATTTCCCCTTTTTACAGAGCGTATCAATCAAACTACTAAAAGTAACAATGTTAGGGGTAATACCCAGTTTTTACATCTTATTCAGTAATTCTAGGGCATCCTCCCATCTCCCATCTTTACAAAGTGCATCAACTAGACAAGTATAAGTAACAATGTCAGGATTAGTGCCTTGTTCTATAATATAACCCAATAGCTCTACAGCTTCTTTCCACTTCATATCTTTGCAAAGTGCATCCATTAAACTAGTAAATGTAACAATGTCGGGATAAATACCTCGCTTTTTCATCTCAAATATCAAATCCAATGCTTCCTTCTGTCTTCTATCTTTGCAAAGTGCATCAATTAGGCTATTAAAAGTGATAACGTCAGGGTAAACACCCTGGATTTGCATCTCATTCAGCAATACTACAACTTCCTTCCATCTTCCATCTTTGCAAAGTGCATCAATTAGACTAGTATACATAAACTTGTTAGGATAAATACCCCGTTTTCTCATCTCAGTTATGAAGTCCATGGCTTGCTTATTCCTTCCATCTTTGATAAGAGCAACAGTTAGACAAGTGTAAGTGACAATGTCCGGTTGAATGCCTCGTTCTTCAAACGCCTTCGATAGCTCTATGGCTTCGTTCAACCTCCCGTCTTTGCAAAAAGCATCAATTACACTGGTAGTTGTAACGACATTTGGACAGATGCCTCGTTCTCTCATCTCATATATGAAGTCTGCGGCTTCCTTCTGCTTCCCATCTTTGCAAAGGGCATCAACTAGACAATTAAAAGTAAAAATATTAGGATCGATACCTTGTTCTTCCATCTCATTCAGTAGCTTTGTTACTTCCTTCCATTTCTTATCTTTGCCAAATGCATCAATTAGATTATTATATGTATAAGTGCTAAGATTAATACCTTGTTTTCTCATTTTATTTAATAAGGCCCAAGCTTCTTGCTTCCGTCCATGTTTACAAAGGGCGTCAATTATACAAGTATAAGTAACAACATCAGGATAAACACCTCCATCTTGCATCTCATTAAATAATCTCATGACTTCCTTCCACTTTTCATTTTTACAATGTGCATCAATTAGAATATTAAATGTAAATGTGTCCAGATGTATGCCCTGTTTTCTCATTTTGTTTATTAAAGCCATAGCTTCTTGTTTCCTTCCATCTTTACAAAGGGCATAGATTAGACGATTATAAGTAAAACCATTAGGATGAAAACCTTGTACTTCCATGTCAATTAACAACTCCATGGCTTTGACCCATCTACCAACTTTCACAAGACCGTCGATTACACGATTGTAGTTGCAGATAACCACATCAAAAGAAATGTCCTGCACTCTATTAAAGAGCTTTAGCCCTTCATCTATGTTACCAGAATAAATCAAGCCATTAATAAGAATGTTGTACGTCACCCGATCAGGGCAGATGCCCTCTTTGTACATCTTTGTCAATAGCATGAACCCTTCCTCAGTGCTACCAATACGAAACAATCCATCTATAAGATTACTGTATATAAAAATACAAGGATTTATACCTTTCTTGTCCATTTGCTTCATTAAAACCATTGCCTCTTTCACTTTTCCACTCTTACAAAGACGTGTCATTAGGTTGCCATAGGTTAATCTGTTGGCTCCAAAACCATTGTTTACCATCTCCCTTAGCAAATTCGCTGCTGCAAGCAATTTCCCCTTCCGGCAAGACCCAAGGATAGCAATATTGTAGCTGGTAAACTGAGGAGTTTCAGATACCTTTTCATTGTGCTGCCTGCTCTTGGGCCTTTTGCGAAGTCCTGGCAACGGTGTGTTCATGACTGAGGTGTCTACTCTGAATCCAAGCTTTTCAATAGCTGCCAGGGCCCCTAGAGCCGCATCATGCGTGTGGCTCCGTGTAAACGAATCCATCAAAACAGCAGAGTTGAGAAAGACGGTAAAACACCAGACGTGTCCGTGCTCAGAAGTTCCAATACAATGGAGTCACTGTCTTTGCATTCTGTCACTTCGGAAACCCTAGAATTCCAAGAGGAGCACTTGTCAGTCTGTTGTGAGGGTGATCCAAGTAGCTTTGAGAGGTTACTTAGGTGTCTCGCGCTTTGGGCATCTATTGGAGCAAACCTGCGCTCCTGAGAAATACTACAAAGGCGCCCCAGAAAATTGCTTCCCGGCATCCCTACATATAGGCGGTGTCCGACAATGCATAAACCCAAAGTTGGTGTTGTGTAGTTATGTAGTGTTGCGGCATCTGTTGGAGCAACACGACGAAGGCGCCGGGTTCGAGTAGAGTCGAGGTCAGCCGTCAAGACGCTGCAACAACTTCACCAACATAATGCGTCAGTTATGAAGTACCAGTAAAGCTCCAGCAGCGTGGAGAAAATTTTAGAGGAGACGGAGGCGGCCATGGCGGCGGCCTGGGGACGGAATACAGGGGAGGTTTTTGCTATAGTTTTTTTTTTGGACAAAAAAAACCCAAATAGGTTAAAAAAAATTATCCAAATATCACTATTCCCAACTTATTTTCCGAACTAACACACTTTTAACTAAAAACGCCACTTTGACTAAAAACTCCATATTAATTTGCATTTTTCTGATGTAAGGACTGAAAGCGCCACTTGATGTTTTCTTGAAAGATGATGGCGTTTGGAACACGCCAAACAAACGCCAAACAAGATGGCATGTTTTACTAAAGCCGCTGCTGCTGTACAAAAGTCGATGCGGTTTTTAAGAAACATTTGCGTATATGATGCTCGAGTATTATAGCTATCAGCTGTTGTACTAAAGCATATGAGCAGCATACGACGGATCGGTGCTTCTAGACGACACGTCGACCTTCACAGGTGAGAAGACCGCCTTCCCCAACAACAACTCCATACGTGGTTTCGAAATCATCGACTCCATCAAAGCCCAACTAGAGGTCAGATGCCCAGGCGTCGCCTCGTGCGCCGACATCCTCGCTCTAGCCGCACGCGACGGCACCGTCCTGCTCGGAGGCCCAACCTGGAGGGAGTTGTCGTCGCTGCACAATTGTTGTCTCCTTTCCGATCACCACATAATTGATTGTTGACGATGCACACACCAGAAAGTTTTTTATAAGAAAACTTTTAGTGTCCCAGAAGGTTCGGATGGGAGTTCTGTTTTAGTTCTGGTGAGATATTGTACAATTATGAGTTGACTATGCATACCAAATGTATGTACAACACACACTAACATAATATTTGTTGTTATTTACTAGCACCGCAGCATATCTCTTACGACATCATTCATAGCTTGGACAGGAAGTTGTGTCTCTGGTAACACATCAATTTAGTGGTGGCAGACTGGCAGCCTCACATGGCTCACAATACCTAAGATCCATTCGTTTGTGTTTTGTCTCCATTTGTCAGAATAAATGCATATCTTATATTGTTGTTACCTGCTGGAACAGAGTCTTGTTCGGTTTCCAAATCCAACTTGATTGAAATTGGGTAAGTCTTTAGCCTCACATCCTTCTAGTTGCAAGATTTTATTTATGTATAGTACATGTTATGACTATTTGGTTGGTATAATATATATTTTATATTTATTTATGCAATCTTCGGCCTAATTGTAGAAAACATTGTGATCAATGTTCATGATGCGATTATAGTGAACCCTTAAAATAGAAAAAAGAAAAAGTTAACATTGTGATCAATGTTCATGATGCGATTATAGTGAACCCTTAAAATAGAAAAAAGAAAAAGTTATGGTGGGTTCAATCTTCGATCAGAACAAACATAAAAAAGCGAAGACTTTAATGAAAGAAACATTAACCAATTGAACAAAACGAGTTTTGTAAAGAGTGGGACCCAAAAGGGGATCCACTCAAATGATATAATACAAGAGCCATGTAATAATAAAGCAGCGAAAATAAAACTATTACAAAGTCACTTCATGATTCATTTATACAATTGTTCCTCACCATAATAGGTGATTTTACATTAAACTCGAACTAAGTACAACTAAAGCCAGTAGCAGAGGGTAACCCAGCCATTCCAAGCTATCCTTAAGTTCATGTCGTGTTAGTAATCTTTTTGAGCTCTTGTCTTCCAATGTACCTACACCTAGGTGCAAGGGAACATCACCCAGAACATGAAAACAAAATAGAATCAGCAAAGGCTGAGTATGTACATATATTAAACACTTTGGGCATCATATTGGGTGATAAAAGAGATGTTCCCACAAAAAGGAGGCTATTTGCAATTATGCAAGTTCAAGAGAAATGTAACAAAGAAATGAGGCATATTATATTCAGATTACAAGCATGATAATAAAGTGTGTCTTGACATAACAATCATCCACAGATTCATATTAAAACAACAAATATTTGCATGCATAACAATGTAGACTAAATATACCTAAAATAGGGTCATAGCACCATAGGATCATGGCCTAACAGTAAACAAGGGTAGAAACGCACACCCCGGGTGAAATACGCACACCCTATAAAAGTATGGTTGTACATAAGTATCACTATTCTAGATCAAATATGTAGCATGCATAAATAGAGTGGCAAGACTGGCATTTTAGTCAATTTCAAATAAAAAGACAATATAGCAGAAGGGGTCCAAAAACCCATTATAAACAAGGTATCACAATAACCAAATGAATATCATGAATTGAGAGAAGGAAAAATAATAAATGTCCAAGCAAGTGATTTTCAAGTAGAATAACAGTTCAAGAGATGCCTCATTAAAAGAATATAGATTGCAGTCAAATAATGCCCAAAATGAAATAGAAGATGTACATACCTGATCTTCTCAACTAAAGCTTAAATCATTCTATATTGTTGGTCCAAGTACTTGAGTTCTCATCCTAGGAACGTATTAGGTATGTTAGTCAAGCCAAAATGAATATTTATATACATTTTTAGTATAGTTACACAAATTATTCTCCCGATTCTGGTCACCTAAGTGAACATTAGGGATCTTATTCTTATTAAGTGAGCACATGTTCCACAAGATATATAATTTACTTCTATGATCCATCTTAAGTCACAAAGTCAACATATTTCTAGATTATATATATGTATATATATATATATATATATATATTTGTAAAAGAATGTATTCCTCCCATTAAATTTTAAATGGTATTTTCTCTCTCCAATTATGGAAATGGATATTATCCCTAACCTCAAATTTTTATGTGCATTACTGTGTACACCCGTTGTGTTGTTTAATTATCATTGAATATTATGATATATGTATTTACATTACTCATATACCAACATATGTATCAATACAACCATTACCAAGAAGACTGTTAAATGATAAGGGTCAATTCTCACTACAAAAAATTGGGCTATTATTCAAGAACATTTATGAAGAACCAAGAACCGTGAATAATAAAGTCTATTTGTGAGGACTTGTCCCTCAAATACGAGATTGAATCCCTCAAGCGTGTTTTTAATGTAAGTAGACCTTTTTGAGGGACACTAATCCCTCACAATTTCATTATTCACTCCCCCATTCCGTGAAAAATTGTTTCCCACCATACGGGTCATAGTTTCCCTCCACAACTTTCCCAAAACCCCGTAAAAAACATGTTGGCGCCCTATTTGGCTGCGCTCTCTGCGCTCTCGGCGTCACCACAAGGAATCGGTTGCCGCCGCAAAGGATCATCCGTGCGGCGCTAGGGTTGTTCCTGCTCTACTTCTGGCCACCGCCGAGACCGATTGATCCTGCTCCGCTGCCGCCGAGGATTGATCCGTCTTCTTTGCTTGGACGGCCGTCGTCTTGGCTTAGACAGGCCGTACGACTGCTGCGATCGCAGCTGAATAAGGGAGGTTCCATTTCATAGTCCATACTGCCTTCTTTGCTGCTCCAACATCTTTCTCCTTCCCTATTCTCCTCCCTTCACCCCCTGATCGAGTCCATAGAGACATTTAGGGCCCAACTCAAGGCAGCTCAGGAGGACTGGGAGCGTTTGGGGGATCTCTCCACAACACGAGCTCCGGTGAAGATCGTGGATGTAGGTGACTGCGTCATCGTGGTGGTTGTTGGGCGAAGGGAGGGAGAAGAGGGTCGTGAGTAGCCAGGGGATGGTGTCATTTGTAGCGAGGGTGGGATAGCTTGGATGCCTTCGGATGTGGCCAGGCTGGTGGTCTATTCTGGGGGTCGTTACTCCACTGATGGCGGGAAGACGCCTAAGGTGTGTGCTGCCATGGAGGTTCGTGAGACAGGCATGTCCCCTCCCCCTTCTTCTATTACAGGTGGGGATGGTAGTGATGTGGGGGTGGGCATCCTGGATGGGTGTCGCTCGGAAGGGCAAGGCGAGATTGAGGGCTTGGAGAAGCCCTACTGCTCTGATCAGGTGGCACGGGGTTCCGACAGGGAGGGGGAGAAGTTCCTGGTGGTGGAAGATGCATGTAAGGTGTTTGAGGTTTTGCCTCAAAGATCCAATCCAGGTCCGGATATTTTGGAGTCAGACTGTAAGGCGTCGGGTAGTGTCGATGGAGACGAAAGCCTCCATGGGGGTTGCTTTTGGGTCGGGACAATATGTGTCCCCCTTCTGGAAGTGTTCTCGAAGATACATAATAGATACATAATTCTGCACATTTTAGATACATAATATGCCTTTCAGTATTTTCTTTATGAATATGGCTGCATGTACTCTTGTTTATATTGTCGGTATTACCATGTGACATGTGCTTAAGTTCGAATTATATATAGGAAATATTTGGTTTAGGTTCTCAAATTACAACACATAAGCTAACATATCACAAATTATTTGACTTCAAAACTAACAAAGCATATTTCTTCCCATCAAAACTTGACTAGCTTTTAGCGTTCTAGTAGATTCTAGTGATTAGTGTTGGTTTGAGACAAGGCCGATCCTAACCAAATAAAAAAGTTGCAGTCTTGTTTGGTCTTATCTAGCGTCACCAACAATCTAGTATGGTATGAAAAAAATGAATATTTGTGGTTTGATTTGTGATTTAGGCCTAGACCATATTAGACAAGATCATTCCCACTCCTATTTACATTTATAAAAACGTTTTAATGCTATGAACGTTATGTGATTTTATTCTCATGTTGAGACAAATTAAGTATGTTTGTATAACACATATTAAAAATATATTGATTTCACCACACATGAGAGTTTCATACTTTTGGTCACATAAAATAGCCATATTAATTAAATCTCAAACCTTATAGCCTTCATTCGGAACTCACATTGTGATGTTTGATAAATGGGTAATATTACTATGGACTGAGAATGGGTTAATGTTTAAAGTAGACCTGTAGTAAGCTAAGTGTAATGATTTATCAAAATTATATGGGTCAAATGGAATATGTAAGAGTCTAGTCACCACTTAATTGATATATAAAAATTTGATCATATATAATCTAGTTGACAAAACCACTCTCCTCTTACCCCTTTTCTTCACTAACATAGTGGCCAGAGTCCTGACTCCACACTATCTATTTTGGCAATTAGAAATTTATGGTTTAAACTCATCTTATTAGATTAGATCATTCTATGAATTATATGTTCTTCATCAATGGATGACCTAGTTTTCTCAGTCAATGGATGACATTAGTGTTCTTCATCATTTATGGGAAAAGCAGTCACTACCTTAGATTAGCTCTATAGTCAGGTCTAGATTTTGTTTTTCCTGAGTATTTGTTGTTGACTTTGCATAGAATATTAGATAAATATAATTTTAATGTATTGTTCCTTCCTAACTTGATAGCTTCCGTAGTATATATTGCCTAGTGTTAGACCTCCTGGCTAGGTGTTGCTGCTTGAATGAGTAGCTATGCTAAGAGATTTTAGAAACTGTTTGAGTGGAAGGATGTATGCACATAGATAAGAATTTAATAGAAAAGAAGATCACTACTACAGAAATGACTTATAAAGTCACTTTTCAAGGTGTCAGTTGTATACATAAACCGACACCTAAACTCTACAGTGTCGGTTGATAACATAAACCGACATCCAATCTATGAAGGGCGACCAGACACGGGTACCGCTTTTATTAAGTGTCGGCTACTTATTAAAAAACCGACAACTAAAAGTAACCGCCAAAAATAAAATTTCTAGCAAAAAAATTGCCTCCAAAAATTGACATACAACGTCGGTTTTTAATGGAGGAACCGACAACTAAAGATTTTATGTGAGACAGAAATTTGTACAATTTTAGTAGTCGGTTTTGTGACAATAACCGACGCCGTTGTGTTTTCGCGCTATTAACTGCGAAAATTTTCACCTCCCTTTAGTGTCGGTGTTTTGTTGTAAACCGACAATAAAAACAGTCAGTGTCGGTTTTTAAAAAACCGACACCTAATGTTAACTTAAATCGCGCAAAAGAGCCCGACTCTTCCCCTTTCTCTGTTTCATTCATTCTCATGCTCAGGGTTTGGTCCTCTGACGATTTCTCTTCCGCACGGTGCCGCTCCTCGCCTGCTGCTCTCCCTTCCGCCGACGCTCCTCGTCGGCGCCGCTCGCCGCCTGCTGCTGCAGTTTCTCGCCACCGCCTGCTGCTGCAGTTCCTCGCTGGCGCCGCTCGCCGCCTGCTGCTGCAGTTTCTCGCCGCCGCCCTCTCCTTCTCTGCTCTGTCGGTGCCCTCTCCTTCTCTGCTCGACGTCGGCGCCTCTCCTTCTCCACGCTGCTACCAACAGTAGGCCTCCTTTCTTCTTCTTCTTCTTCCTTCTCCCTCTCCTTACCAACAGCAACCACGGCCGTGTGGGCTAGCACGACCGTGGCTGTGTTGGCCGACCACACGACCGTGCTACCCAACACGGCCGTGTGGTTGGCCAACACAGCCACGGCCGTGCCAGCCCACACGACCGTGGTTGCTGTTGGTTATTTATGTACTGATTTTGTTATGATTTAATCATCTACTTAATGTTCTAATCATGTTCTATGATAAGTCTTAGTTAATTTAATATGCATACTTTGTATGTAAGACATAGTAATCGGGTACTTCTGTATATCTAAGTAAATTACATGTAAATTACATGTAACTAATCATGACATATGCATACTTTGTATGTAAGACATAGTAAGTCTGCTGTAATGTGATGCAAAATAGTTATTGTATCATGCATATCTTAATACTTTTTTGTTTTATAGTTGTATAGGGTGTTTTATGTGTGACAAGTCTATTGTTTAATAGTTTAGCTATAATCATTGTTTTATAGTTGTGTTATAAAGTATTTGGGTGTTTAGTATGGTTATTTAGGGTGTTCAGATATGTATAAAGGTTCCAAAAAGTATAGTATATATATGCATACATGTGCATTTTTTATAAAGTTGTATAGAAAATCAAAACCCGTTCTTGGTGAGAATCCTAATCACCCTTCTTGCTTAATGATGAACTGTAATGCACACATGTGACATGCTTGGAATGTAAATGATGAACTTTTCCCTAAATTGCCAATCATGCTTTTAAAGACATCAATAATCACCCTAACTTGAAGAACTAGGATTTTAGGTATAAGAATGACAACACATTATTTGTTGGCCTAGAAATCCATCCAAGATTTACTCATTAGGAGTAAATCTTGGATAGTCCCCAGTTTGGGATTGTTCTTGAACACCTAATCTCACTTAGGATGTAAGTGTATAATGTGTATTGGGTTTTCAAGAAAATTTCGGCAGCATTTCCCCATTTGTTCTCTAAGTACATATGTACTTGGAGAACAGCGGGGAAATACTGCCGAAATTTTCTTGAAAACCCAATACACATTATACACTTACTAGTGAGATTAGGTGTTCAAGGATGGGATAGGTGGTACATGTACATTTATTATATATAAGAATGACATCACATGTATTTGTTAACCCTAGACCGTAATCTTGTTGTAATATATACTTGTTTTCTCTTTGATCATAGAGTTTACAATTTTGTTGTGATATATACTTTGTTGTAATAATGTGAACTTTACAATGTGAGCTTTACACTTTGAATTACTACTTTACAATGTGAACTTTACAATTTGAATGTGAATTTGCAGATGGCTGACCATTCTCCTGATGACCATGCTGATGACTACCGTGAGGGTGAGGACATCAATGTGCCGCCTCACAATGTAAGTTTTAAAAATATATCATATATTTATATCTATATGTCCATTTATAGTTATATCTTGTAAATGTGAATTATTTTGTCAAATTTTAGGTTGATGATGCACATGTACCATCTGAAGCACTTGAGGCACTTGATCAACAACACCAAAAAGTTGACAAGAGAAGGGGCATCACTATGATGAAGAAGTTAATTGCGCAAAAGGGCAATGGACCCAAACTTGTTGTGGATTTCGATAATGCAGGAAATGCATGTGGTGTGAATCGCAATTCATTTATTTCATATCTTGGGTTTGTTACTCGTAGCCATTGTGGTTGTCTCTTAGATTCTTGGCATAAAGTTTCTAAGGAGAAGAAAAATTTAATATGGAAGGATTTATGTGTGAGTTATTATTAATTTGCAATTCGATTTTGTAGATTACTAAATTTTTGGATACTAGTTAATAGCAATTCTATTTTGCAGAGTATATTTGAATTGGATGAAAAGCTGCATCGTAAATGCATGATGCAACACTGTGGGAGAGTCCTAAGGAACTATAGGACAAATCTCACCAGAGAATACATAAAAGAAGCCGACAAGAGGAAGAAGACAGCCACTAAACAGTGGAACTTCCTGGACAAAGAAGAATGGGACGCGTTTGTCACTTCAAGACAAACTGATGAATTCAAGGTATTAGGCATCAGTCTCAATCTCATTAATTAATATATGTTGTATTCACTTATTCAAGATTAACATTTAGTGTTACTAACCAAATCATTAATTTGCATACTAACTAGGCCATCAGTGAGGCACAAAGATCAAGGCGTGCACTGAATGTGCATGACCACAGAATGGGTCCAAAGGGGTATGCAGGCGTTCGCCAAAGACTACAGGCTGAGGCTACTGCTGCTCAGTCTGCTGCTACTCAGGAGTCCTCAACCATAGGTAGCACACCTCTGCCTCGCCATGATGTCTGGATAGCTGGGAGGTAAAATAAGAAGGGAGAAATAACTAAGGCCGCAACTGCTGAGGCGGCTGCAAAAATGGTAAAATACAACTCTTACAGCAATCATTCGAATATTGATTATTTGTGTTGTTTACTTAAGTACAAATTTTTGTTTTAGTGATTAGCGGGAGTTGTACGAGCTGAGGAAACAAGGAAAGTTCATCCCTGAGGGAACAAAGGATGAATTGACAGCTGCTCTGGGTAACCCAGAGCATCCTGGACGTGTTAGGGCTGCAGGCGCTGGTGTGGGCATCAAATCTTTTTTTGGGTCATCCCAGCGCAAACATGTCCCAAAAGCGGGACTTTCACAAGAAGAGGTAACATATTCTTTCTTTATAATGTTATTGTAAAAGAGAATTCAAAAATTAGAATTTGACGTTTCTTTTATCCAGTATAGGTGGATAAGCTATTTGACAGGAAACTCGAAGAAGCAATGAAAAAGTGGCAGGCATCTCAGACTGCCACTTACTAGACAATACCTACTGCAGACTCTACTCCTCCTACTGCAGAGGTTGGGAGTAATCCTGTAGAACCACCACCTAGAACATCCACTGTAAGTATTTTTATGACATAGTAACTAGTTTTTTAATTCAAGATGATACGTATATATGAAATTGTAGTCGTTTCAAAAAAAGATGATATGTATATATGTATATAACATTCTTTACACAAAAATTTGTAGGGGTTGAAGTCATGCCGTCTAAAAAGTAAAGAATATGTCGTGGCAGAGGCGTCGGCTTACCCATCCCTACCAAGGGAAACGTGTCACGGGTCTCCAGTACCAGCTGGTTGGATTCGGGTGAGCCCGATACATATATTCCCCCAGTGGATGGATCTTCCACTGCCATATGCCCACCCAAATTGTGAAACGCTTGGTGAGGCAGTAAGCGGAGTGATATTGTGGCTAAAAGCGGATGTCTTCTTTACTGATAAGGTATGGTAAATTTACATTACGTTCAATTGTTAGTGTGTGTATATGCTGGCAGTTGATCTGAAATTATATATATATACAGGCTAAAAAGAAGACACCCACAGCATCTAGGCCTCCACTTCCACCTCCTACATTACCTAGTTGGGTTCCACAGGACCTACCTGTCCCATTAGGTCCTAACTGTAGGGGTATGGCAGTATGGTTAGGGGAACATGATATAAACTCCCCTATAAATGTTTCTTCTGATTCAGATTCTACAGGTCAGTCATACAAAACAAAACTATTTATACAAGATATATTGGAGTTGTTTCGATATGATTGGCTAAATACATCTGTGATAGAGCTATGGATAAGGTGAGATATTCTTTATACATCCATATACCTTGTGTATGATCTAGTGATCTGGTTTCTTATTTATTAATGCATGCGTAATTAATACATATTTTGCAGCTACTTAGACAACATATGTGCAGATTTTGGATTTGAACATGTAGGGTTTTTTATTCCATCCTTGATTAGTCTAGTAGCTAAAGACCCTACATCAGTTCAACAATACTGCTGTGAGTCTTTTTCAAATTTTGCTGTAAAAAAGAAGACGGTGATAATGGCTCCATTCAATGTAGAGTAAGTTTACTTTGCTTATTATAATTTGGACTTAAGAAAATTACATTTTATTGTGGATTTTGAGTTATTAATTTTTAACTTTTTTTCCTCTAGGGGTAGGCATTGGGAGTTATTGGTTATTGCCCCCGAGACGTTCACTGTGTATTATATAGATCCTAAGGGGGGTAAATTGAATACAAGATTTGGACACATAATGAAAATGGCAATATTTCGGTGAGAAATATTTCATTTTTCATATCCATTAACATATGTTATTACATTACTATTTAATTGCAATGTTCTGTGTTACATTAACATGTAGGGGTTTTGAGGAGTACAAAAAGGCTGGAGGAAAGGTCCCCACGAAAAAGAACCAGCCAATAATTTGGAAGAACGTGCAAGTAAGTTCCCGACTGCAATATATGTATATATAATTTATGTGAACAATGCTTAATTAGTTGTATTTTTTAATATTTTGTATGTTTGAATTTATAGTGTGCTACACAAGACAACGGATGGGCATGTGGATACTATGTCATGCGATATATGCACATGATTATCAAACATGACGTACTGGATATCGAATGTATTGCTCAGGTATTATATAGTCTCATTAGATAATATGATCGAAATATATCAATCTTATTTATAGCTCATTAATTATATATATACATCATTCTCTTTACAGGTGTTTAAAGATGACCCCATTACAGGAAAGGACTTACCAAATGTTAATGCTCCCTATACAATGGGAGAATTAAATGAAGTAAGAGAAGAATGGGCAACAGCCATACAATTAGTGGGGGCTTTAAAATATAATTGGGATCCTGATAGCGAATAATGACTAAACAATGATACTTTGTAAATGAATTTCTGAATTATAATATATGTGTGAATGTTTCTACATGTCTGGATGTTTCTACATGTGTCTAAGTGAAAATGAATGAAAGTGTTGGTTGCTATATGAATGTTTCTACATGTGTGAATGTGAATGAATGGAACTACAAATTGCTAGCATGTGTGAATGTTTATAAATGTGTGAAAATAAAATGGAACTGCATGTTGCATTGCTAAATGCATGTGCTACTTTTTTATTATTAATTTTGTAGGTTTGCGGCCTGTTGTCGGCTGATATCAATGGATGTCGTAAAATCTGCAGTTCATAACTGAACTGAACATGTTTCTCATCCTGCGACCAGCCACAACAGGTCTGCAGACTGACAGGAAAAAAAAACCCAATAGGCGTCGGTTATTTGTAAATAACCGACACATAATGATATAGTGTCGGTCCTATAATAAACCGACGTCTATGTCCTTAACACCACGACCGTGCTGGACAACATGGCCGTGGGACGAAGATATATGGTGTCGGTTTTTAATTTATAACCGACACTGATAGTTCCCAAGATGGTGCCCTTTCTGTGGCGTGAAGGGTTTGGGCGTCGGTTTTTAACTAATAACCGACGCTTATAGTCCCATGATGGCGCGTTTTCGGTGGCGCACGAAGAGTTTGGGTGTCGGTTTTGGAACCGACGCCTGATGGGTGGACTTTTAGTGTCGCCCACATAGGTGTCGCTTAGAAACTGACACTAAAGGCTTTAAATAACCGACACTAAAGGTAGGTTCTGTAGTAGTGGATCTTGCAATTACGGGAGCATAGAAGGGTAGAACATATGGTTTATTGTGATAAATTTGTTTTTCCTCATATATATTGTTAAGAGATGGTGTCCTTTCTGGGCTTCAAGTACAGGTAGCATACTTATGTGGTGCTTGCGGATAAGTTTGGGAGGTTGAATATCTGCTTTGGGACTTTGGCCTTATGGTTGTGTTCTCTATGAGCTCAAAGGTGTCGTGTAGGTCTTGATTTGCATCAGTTCTTTGTTTGAGTTTTATCCTCTGGGGATGTTGGATGTGAGATCTGCTCTCTTGGTCTAGCATACTAGTTTTTTTTTGCTTTTTCCTGGTGACGGTTGAGTCTAATGCTCCCCTCTCACTAGCTGTTTTTAAGCTCGGATCTGGTATTTAGGTTTCTGGTTGCCTCCTTTTCTTTCAGGGATCACCAAATCTAGCTAAGAAATGGCTACCTAGAATATTAGAAAGAGTTTTACCTCCTGAACACCAAGGATCAATCCAAATCATAGTGTTACAACCTTCACCAACTCTAATTTCAAAAATATCAATATGCCTATCCCGTATAGACAGTGGATTCCTCCAAATCCAAGAATAGATTGACTTTGGTTTACGACTCCAGACTTATATCAGGTTACTCGATTATATATATATAATCAAGGAATATAAATACCTAGATAGATTGAAAGGAATATAATCAATATACTATTTGAATTGCATATATATATACATTTCTTGTAATGTGTGCTTAACTTATTATATATTTTCCTTCATGTAGATGTATTTTCTAATAGATCGGAGTTGGATGTATATTGGGAACAGAGTGTGAAGTGGTGTATTCAAGGCAGGGTTACGAAAGTTCATTGAGTTTGCTCTTATCCATCAGAGACCAACTAGACAGGGGAAATTAATATGTCCTTGCAAGGTATGTTTGAACAGATACCTTAAAACAGAGGAGGAGGTATTCTCACATGTATTACAAAAAGGATTTGTGCATAGCTATGATGTTTGGACGTTTCATGGGGAGGTGATTGGTAGGAGCAATCCTGTTGTGGCACCAAACATGCCTAGCACCGACAATATGCATCAGATGCTGGAGGATTTGTTTGGTATGGGTGACACAACAAATGACCACTCTACTGAAGCTACAGAGGAACCTGCAAATGTAGATGCACAAAGATTTTACAAGCTACTAAAAGAGGCAGATCAACCACTCTATAGAGGTTGTACAAGTCATTCTAAGCTATCGTATTTGGTTGCCTTGCTATTTTTGAAGGAGGAATCTGGATGCATTCGAAGAGATTTATGGCCAGTAGATGCAGGTGACCGCTATTACTTGCCTCCAGCATCTTACACCATGACTAATGCGTAGAAAGATAAGTTCCTATCTGTGTTAGAAAAGTTGAAAGTTCATGATGGCTATTCTTCTAACATATCTAGGTGTGTTAGCAAATCTGATAGAAAACTTGTTGGGCTGAAAAGTCATGATTGCCATGTTCTTATGCATCAACTTCTACCTGTTGCCTCGAGACATTGCATAAGCTTAGATGTGTACAAGCCTATTGCTAATTTGTGCTCATTTTTCAACAAGCTTTGCTCTAACATTATTGATGTGGAGGAATTCAAAGAATTGGAACAAGAAATTGCTGTCACTCTTTGCCAATTGGAGAGAATCTTCCCTCCTTCTTTCTTCACTATGGCTACTTAGAGGAGGTTATTGAGCTAACTTATGGTCCATGAATCAAAGTTTCGTTGTTCAGATGTTCTTGGTATGATGAAAGCACTTCTAACGGGTTGCGAATTGATGAATATGGGTTCACACAAATCAACACTTCAAGGATAAAAAAAGGAGGAACCCTTTATCCTGGCTTCTCAAGCATTGCAATGCTTTTATGTGAAGGATCCTAATGTTGATGATTGGTGCACAGTGCTAAAGCATCCTCCTAAAGATTATTCCAAAGTACCTCTTATTGAGAATTGCTTGACTGGTTTACAATCTGAAGCTATTGATGGTGGTCTAACTAGTAATGTGTCTTGGACGAGGAGTGACATTGGGGGATCTTTTGTTGATAGAACTAAAAAAAAGAATGATGGGGCTAATGTTTAGTTCATTAATCTGTCTGTTTTCATCAAATTATTTTGTTTGCAAGTCTAGAATAATTTATTTGGAGAATATGTTCTATTGCATTTTTTTGGCAAACTGTTACTATATGGCATATTCTTTGCAATTTATTTAGTCTTGTTTCATATACCAACAAGTAGGACATCATTATTCTTTTTTGGGATATGAAACCAAGGTACTCTACAATTTATATGTTTTTCAAATGTTGAATATTCATATCTTGGTGTCTCATATTCTCCGCAATTTATTTGTTTTTCAAATGTAGCTACTACTTTTGTTACTAACATTTCTGCACTAATAATCTAATTTTTTTTCTTGTCAGTTGAAGGATGGCAGGAAGAAGAATCACTAGATCTAGTTGTAACAACACACCCAGTCAACCTATTGCTGTCCCTCCATCCACAATTGTAGAAAATTGTGAGGATGAACCTACTCTACTGTCCAACAATATTGAAAATGATGTAACAGTTGAAGAAAATGTTGAGGATGAACAGGAGAATAGGAAGTATGGACGTGGGCCTGCAAGTGAGCAAAGCCTACTTCCTAAGCAAGGGGAGCCACATCACAAGGTCCAATGGGATTATGAAGGAAATGCTATTGGGGAGAATGGTGCCAAATTGAATCGTTATTGTCATATGCTAGCAAGGAAACCACACATATGGCATCTAGACTTGAAGTGGAACGAACAACCACAACAAGCTTTTGCAGATAGAAAATCATTTATTGAGGTAATCTTTTTCATAAAAAGACAACAAATTGTATGATTGTTATATCTAAAGTAATATTTTCTATGTTTTTGTAGAAATACTTCGATTTAGGCAGTCACCCTAATGCATGGAATCACATTGATGAACACATTAGCAAAGGGATATCAGTGTGGAGGGCACGTGTAAAGAAAGATTACTATGAAAAGTACAAGATTGAACCAGAATTGATGATGAAGAAAGTTGAGAAAAATGCTTCCATAGATATGGACCAGTTTAAAAATGTTGTTAAAGAATGGAGAACCGAGAAGTCTAAGGTACAATGGTTTCATATAACTTGCATGTATACCTATCTACTTTTTCTAATTATATGTTTCTTATGATTTAGAAAATTTCTGAGATCAACAAGGCAAACAGAGCAAAAAAAGTGATGGATCATACCACAGGATCAAAGCCATGGAGTTGTTATCGAACAGAAATGGTATTAATAATGGACACTCACTACTACAGAAACAACCTTTGGTGTCGGTTGTTTAACCCCCTTTGGCGTCGGTTTCTAAGCGACGCCTATGTGGGCGCCGCTAAAGGTCGGACACTTCGGCGTCAGTTTTTTAACCGACGCCTATTTAACATATAGGCGTCGGTCTTTTAGTAGATAACCGATGCCAAAAGGGTTTGTGCCACAGAAAACAGCGTCATCTAGGACACATTCTGCGTCAGTTATCTACTAAAAGACCGACGCCTATATGGACTATAGCGTCGGTGTTTACTTGGTAACCGACGCAGAAAGAGTCCTAGATGACGCTGTTTTCTGTGGCGCGAACCCTTTTGGCGTCGGTTTTCTATAAAAACCGACGCCATACTTCAAGACGACATAGCCGTGCTTCCCTGCACGGCCATGTTTAGTACTATAGGCATCGGTTTTATATGAATAACTGACGCCTTTTCCACCACGGTCGTGCTTTCCTGCACGGTCGGGTTGTTTGTACTATTAGGCGTCGGTTTTTATCCAATAACCAACGCTGTAGGTCTTTGCTGACGGCTTTCTGTAAATAACTGACGCCTATATCTTTTTTTTTTCATATCAGTTTGCAGGCCTGCTGTGGCTGGTCAGCAGGATGAGAACCTGCAGTTCAGTTTTCTGAACTGCAGGTTTACGACATCCATTGATATCAGCCTACAAACAGGCCACAAACCTGCAAAAGTCCCAAGGAAAATTTCACACAAGTAGATACATTCAGACATCAATTCAATTCTCACATTCACACATATAGAAACATTCAAATACATGTATTAACATTCAGAAATATTCATTTACAAAGTATCATTCATTATCGCTATCAACATCCCAATTATATCTTACAGTTGCCACTGCTTGTATGGCTTTTGCCCATTCTTCTCTTATTTCATTTAATGCTTCCATCGTATATGGAGCATGTATATTTTTTAAGAGTTTACCTATAGTGTTGTCAGTTTTAAACACCTGCAAAGAGAATGATATATATAAGTAATAATATAAAAATAAGATTGATATATTTCATACTAACTAATGAGACTATATATAATACCTCATGTATGGTATCAATGTCCAATGCGGCATGTTTGATAATCATCTGCATAAATCGCATCACATAGTATGTGCATGCCCAGCCATTGTCTTGTGTAGCGCACTATAAATTGAAACATACAAAATAATACAACTAAGCACAATTCACATCAATAATATATACATTGGAGTCGGGAACTTACTTGTACGTTATGCCAATTTATTGGCTGGTTCTTTTTCCTTGGGACCGTTCCTCCAGCCTTTTTGAATGCATCTAAACCCCTACATGTTAATATAACACAGTAAATTACATAAGTAAATAGTAATGTAATAACAGATGTTAACAGATACAAAAATGAAATATTTCTCACCAGAATAATGGCATTCTCATTACGTGTCCAATTTTAGTGTTTAATGTACTTCCCGCGGGATCTAGATAATAAACAGTGAACGTCTCGGGGACAATAACTAGTAACTCCCAATGTTTACCGCTAGAGGTAAAAAGTTAACAATTAATAACTCAAAATGCACAATAAAAATGGAATTTTCTTAAGTCCAAATTATAAATAAAGTAAACTTACTTGACATTGAATGGAGCTATTATTATCGTCTTCTTTTGCTGACCAAAAATTGTAAAAGCATCTATACAGTATTGTTGAACATTATCAGGGTATTTAGCTACCATACTAATCAATGATGGAATCAAAAATCCCACATGATCAAATGCAAATTGTTTGCAATGATCTTCGACTAAGTAGCTGCAAAACATGTATTACGTATGCATTAATATATAAGAAACCAGATCACTGGATCTTACACAAGGTATATGGATGTATAAACAAGATCTCACCTTATCCATGTCTCTATCATTGATGTATTCAGCCAATCATACATAAACAGATCAATAATATCTTGTATAAATAAAGAGCTATCGTATGATTGACCTGCATAATCTGCATCTAAAGAAACAATTATCGGGAAATGTATATTATGTGCCCGTAGCCAACATGCCATTCCCCTACAAGCAGGACCTAACGGGTATGTTAGGTCAGTTGGAACCCAAGTTGGTAATGCGGGAAGTGGAGGTGGAGGCCTAGGTGCTCCTGGTGTCTTCTTTTTAACCTGTATATATAATTTCAGATCAGTTGACATAATATATACACATTAACAGTCTAAATCAATGTAAATTTATCTTACAATTTCAGTAGTGTAGACGACATCTGATTTGGGCCACAATATGACCCCGCCTTCTGCCTTAGCAAGTGTATCAATATCCGGGTGGGGATATGGCAATGTAGCTTCCCTCCAATTGGGTAACACACGTAATGGGCCCACACGAACGTAGCCCTGTGGCATTGGAGTCCCGTGAAACCTTTCCCCAGGAAGGGACGGGTAAGCATGCGCCTCTGCAACAACATTGTGTAAAATATACAAGTGAGTTTGTTCCAACTGCTCACGGTTGATTACTTTCACCCGTGATCCCAAAATTCCTTTGCCCTCCTCAATATTCTTGTCATTATCAGGAGTGTCATTACCATTGAGAAAGTCATTGCAAAAATCCATAACCTCTCTCGCCACATAACCTTCAATAATACTCCCTTCAGGCCGATAACGGTTTCGAACATCACCTTTAAAAACACTCATGTATCGTTCAAAGGGATACATCCAATGCAAGAAAACTGGTCCCAACATTTTCACTTCCCTAGTCAAGTGGACAACAAGATGTACCATGATATCAAAGAATGAAGGAGGGAAATACATATCAAGATGACATAGGGTAACAACCACTTCTCTTTGCAAATTATTGAGAGTATCAGGGTCAATAACTTTGCTGCATAGACTGTTGAAAAAGAAACAAAGTCTGGTAATTGCAAACCTTACATGCTTCGGCAATATAGATCGAATTGCCACGGGCAATATTTGTTGCATTAGAGTGTGACAATCATGAGATTTAAGACCTATAATGTGTATTGGGTTTTCAAGAAAATTTCGGCAGTATTTCCTTGCTGTTCTCTAAGTACATATGTACTTAGAGAACAAACGGGGAAATGCTGCCGAAATTTTCTCGAAAACCCAATACACATTATACACTTACATCCTAAGTGAGATTAGGTGTTCAAGAACAGTCCCAAACCGGGGACTATCCAAGATTTACTCCTAATGAGTCAATCTTGGACGGGTTTCTAGGCCAACAAACACATTTGATGTCATTCTTATATATAATAAATGTGTACCACCTATCCCATCCTTGAACACCTAATCTCACTAGTAAGTGTATAATGTGTATTGGGTTTTCAAGAAAATTTCGGCAGCATTTCCCCGCTGTTCTCTAAGTACATATGTACTTAGAGAACAAACGGAGAAATGCTGCCGAAATTTTCTCGAAAACCCAATACACATTATACACTTACATCCTAAGTGAGATTAGGTGTTCAAGAACAGTCCCAAACCGGGGACTGTCCAAGATTTACTCCTAATGAGTCAATCTTGGATGGGTTTCTAGGCCAACAAACACATTTGATGTCATTCTTATATATAATAAATGTGTACCACCTATCCCATCCTTGAACACCTAATCTCACTAGTAAGTGTATAATGTGTATTGGGTTTTCGAGAAAATTTCGGCAGCATTTCCCCGTTGTTCTCTAAGTACATATGTACTTAGAGAACAACGGGGAAATGCTGCCGAAATTTTCTCGAAAACCCAATACACATTATACACTTACATCCTAAGTGAGATTAGGTGTTCAAGAACAGTCCCAAACCGGGGACTATCCAAGATTTACTCCTAATGAGTCAATCTTGGACGGGTTTCTAGGCCAACAAACACAATAATAGATATGTACATGTTAGGGTTTCATCACAATTGATGTTAGGGTTTCATCAATGTTAGGGTTTAATCAAATCAAATTAGGATGCTAGAATGGATTTAAATCAAATTAGGGTTTAAATCAAATCAAACACGGCCGTGGCTGTGTTGGCCTACCATGGCCGTTCTGGGCAGCACGGTCGTGCTGTCCAGAACGGCCGTGCTGCCCAGAAAGGCCATGCTGTTCAGCACGACCGTGGTAGGCCATTGTTCTTAGTTCTCAGTGAAAGAAGTGGTGAAACCAAGATTTAGATGCAATATTAGGCGAGCAACAACAACTGACCTCCCAGTAGTGGTGGCGGTGACCGGTGAGCTCCAGGCGGCAGGGCAGGAAGGTGCAGCGGTGGCCGGCGAGCTCCAAGCGGTAGGGCAGACAGACCAAGGAGCAGCGGCGTCGGCGGCAAGGAGCAGCGGCGTCGGCGGGCGGCAGTAAGGAGGAAGGCGGCGCGGCAGCGAGCTCCAGGCGGCAGGGAAGGCAGACCAAGGAGCAGCAGTGGCTGCGGAGAAGGGGGTGCGGCGGAGAAGGGGAAGAAGGCAGCAACAGTGGCGGCGGAGAAGGGGGTGCGCCGGCGGCACGACGGCGCTGTCGTGGAGGAAGAAGGAGCTTTCGTGGAGGAGAAATCGGCGGCGTGGTCGGGCGACAACAGAGAAGAAAAGGGAAATCGGCTCGCAATGAAACAGAAGAAAGGGGAAGAGTCGGGTGATCGCGGGATATTAAGTTCCAAAATAGCGTCGGTTGTTTCAAACAACCGACGCCTAAACCTCTTTAGCGTCGGTTGTTTGAACCAACCGACGTCCAATTGGACGATATTTTCACTAAATTGTTTGGCGGGAACTACTTTCAACGTCGGTTATAAAAGGTTAACCGACGCTGAAAGTGACACTTTTCACGCAAATTTTCATCGCACATAGGCGTCGGTTTCTATCTACATAACCGACGCTGAACGTGACACTTTTCGCGCAAATTTTCATCGCGCATAGGCGTCAGTTTCTATCTACATAACCGACGCTGAAAGTGACACTATTTTTTTTGCTCGAAAATTGGATTTCGCGGGCGACTTTAGGCGTCGGTTTGTTATTAACAACCGACGATGTATTCAAAGCGGTACCCGTGTCTGGCTGGTCTTCGAATATAGACGTCGGTTTGCCTAAATAACCGACGTCTAATAGTGTAGGCGTCGGTTTTCCTAAAGAACCGACGCCCAGAAAAGCGACACTGAATGTTGTTTCTGTAGTAGTGGTACTTGTCTTTCTTAGTAGGATTTGAACATATAACATGGACAATTGTTATGTTATCTATCATGTGTAGGTCAGTGAAGATCAACTCGTTGTGCCTCTTAACAAATTTTTGGAAAAAGTTTACGACAAAATCCCACAAGTGGTTAGAAAATGGATATTTGCTTTCCTATGTCGTCTACAAAGCTACATATGTTTAGATATCTCAATTTAAGCTTTCTTTTTATGATGCTTTCTAATTACAACTTGAAATCTCTGATATTGTGGAAAACCAAGTAGCAAACCAAGGAGAAATAGATCCTAGAAGTGTTGATAATCTAACATGTGATGCTTATTTGCAAGTTTTAAATCCTTCCAAAAAGGCTAGGATCTGAGGTGTTTGAATTGGGCACAAAGAGATAGGACATAGGGGAAAAGCTGCCCGTATAAGATATGAAATGCTTCTTGAGGAAAGCAATGCAAAGGATGTATGTTGGATTATAACCAAACTTGAACTATTAGTTACAACTAGTCTATTAGATCGATGTTTGTAATTTGTTTTCTATTTCAGGATAAACTTAAGGAACTTGAAGAAACAGTAAATGGATTGAAGAACTTCGTCTCCCAAATAATGACTTGGTATAATCAATCACAGGTAACTTAGATTCAGTTGTCTATGTCAATGTAATATATAATTTTTTTTGACATTGTTGATCTATTTGTTATAGGATGGCGGTATTAATGTTGATTGTGCAACTGAATACCCCAATCAGAATACTACAAGTGTCTTACACATGCAAAGTGGCACAAATAGGTCGGGTGTGGGTTCTTTTCACATACAAGACAATACAAGTAGTGGTGCAGATGTAGGCATGTTTACCAGGCAAAATAATTCAAGCGGGGATGGCTTAGGAAGACTTTCTAGACAAAGCAATTCAAGGGAGACTGGAGTAGGCATGCTTTCCATACAAGGCAATTCAAGGAAGAATGGAGTAGGCAGGCTTTCCATACAAGGCAATGGACATCCACTAATCTTTCAGCTACAAGTACCTCATAACAGCTATAGATTATTTTCAATATTCATACACATAAGAATATTAACATGTACACTTTATTAAAGGCTGCAGTTGAAAGTTGGTGCCCTACTTCTGGTAATAATTGACAAAGCCATCCTCAAATGCAGAGCACACCAAGCACATCTTCATCAGTGTCTTTCACACCAAGAACTCAGTGTTAAAATCAGGTATTCAATACGTGCTTGATTAAACTTCTAGGGTATCTATCCATATATCTTGTACTTATACCAAATCTGATATATAAGGCCAAATCAAATATATAAGGCAGGAATCTACTTAATGGTTAATGCCCATGTGGTTCTATATTTCCAGACACTTTGGGTATCATGGTTATGTATGTAGTTATTGTTATCCTCTTTCATCTCAGTCTACTTATCTATTGTTATCTCTATTAGATGAAATCTTCCAGTTATCTTAGGTAGTCAAAATCTTAAAGGTTTTTGTTCTTAATGACATGGAATGTATATCGAGATCAATGAACTGTGGAAAAAGAAGTTTAAACCTCAATTAACTGATTAAGTAGCTTGGTTACACCAGTGTAACCTTGACTGGTGCAGCATTCACCAGTCCATTCAAGAAAAATTGTTACTCTTTGGTTTTGGTTCCTTCAAGCTTGGATGCCTTATAGAGTCTTGTCTAGTCTAGTCAAGTCTAGTCAGGTCTAGAAGTCTCTAGAGTCATGTCCGCCTTCTCCCATATAAAGGAGAGGGGTCTCTCTTGTAAACATAACATTATAACACACTACTGTGAATATATCGCCCATCCACGATTTCCAATATGTATCAATATTAATAGCTTATACAATGACTACGCCATTACTGCTAGTTTTCAATTTTAATATTTGATTATCAGTTTTTGAAACTGATAAATGATTACAGAATGAAGACAACGAGTACAGCAAAAACTCTGTTTGTGGTCTGGTTTAGTCCTTGGTCGATTTTGGTAAAATTGACAGTAAAGAGAGGGTGACCCACATTACAGCAATGTAGGAGAGAGAGGGTGTAATGTGGATTTGTCACAAGACTTTTTAGAGTTTTGATTTCAAGGCTTTTTTAATGTGGATTTGTCACAAGACTTTTTAGAGTTTTGATTTCAAGCTTGTTCTTTACATATTTTCAACCATATTATATGGATCATGTGTTTAGAGTTTAGATTTTATGCAACCAGACTTTAGTGATCTGAATGACATGATTTTAAAAAAACTGAAGGCTTTACATTTTTCATGTGTTTAAGATATATTTCAGTATTGTATATGTTTTTCCTACCTGTGACATATTTGAATTTGTCACAAGACATCCAGAGTTTCAGATTACAGTTTGTATTTTTTAAGTTTTTAGTTGTTTTGTGTGAATGGACTTTATAGAGTTCAAATTTAATGTTTATGTTTTTATAGAGTTCTGTTGTACAATTCATGTTTACAAGTAGTGTTGGTTATGTCGTTTCCAATTAGTAGGGTATTAATACTTGAATTTGTCACTGACTTAAATCTGCATTCAAACTATGTGTCATTCTCTTTTTAGAATATGATATGTCATAGAAGATGATTTTGATTCTTTCTTAACATTTGTTGTCAAAATTGTACTACTAAAGAAACAATGTATGAAACAAGATCACATTCTAATTTTATGATGTGCATATCTCAGCCACTTCCACCTGAATGATTCGTTTGCATTGTGTATTATGAAAGTAAAATTTTTGACAAATAGTAATAACAAAACATACATGTGTTCAGATTGGTTGAGTGGGACTTGTTCCAAACTGTTCTCTCTATTTCTTCTTCATCTTCTTCTTCTTCTATGTTCGTTTCATTGTTGTGAGTACATTATATCAATGTACACGACCCACTTGACTTTGTATCACATTGTAGAATTAAGTACTAAATTTGGATCAAGAGGAATGAGCAAACTAACATTATATATCTCTAATTGAAGTGGATGGAAATAGAAATATTTTTTCTTATTCAAGAAATGGGCAGCTTTATTTGTGGGAACCCGGATCAATGAATGTGATTGGGTGTCAGATTCACATTTTGTATGTATTCATGCCATGAAAGTTGCACTAACAGAATTTTTGTGTTGAAGATTGTATCCTAATGTGCTAAAATGTAGCACAAAAGGATTGATTTGTGAGTTTCAGGTGTATAGATGGCAAAGTAATAGGTATGATCTCCAATAATTTTTCTTTCTCCAGTGTCAGTGTGAACCCTAATTAATTGTCCTGAATAAGACCTGCACTAGAGAATATATCTGAAGGGATTTCTCGATCAAGTGGGAAAGAGGAGGAACCACATCTCCCACGTTGATGGACATGAGACAGCATGTGTCCTGCCTCCTGCACTGCTGTAATGTGGGTCACCCTCTCTCTTTTTTGAATCACGTTCAAAATGACTAATCCATAAAACTACAGCTTGAAATGCAGCTTAAACTGTAGCTTGAACAAAATAACTAATCCAGAAAACTACAGCTTGAACTACTGAAAATGAAAATTGCAGCTTGAACATTTCCAACTGCACTTTTGGATTAAGCTACTGTTGGAGACTTGAATTGCTGAAAATGAAAATGTGCAGCTTGAACTGCACTTGTTTTTCGAACTGCTCGTGTTTGGTTGGGTGTCCTATGAACTCGCAGCGTGAAAGTTAACTATGGAGACTTGAAATGCTGAAAATGAAAACGTGCAGCTTGAACCCATTGAGTTTTTTTAAATTATGTACTATTTACTAAGTTCAATCATAATTTTAGTTTATGGGTGCATGTTGCTGCTATGTTGGTTCACTTACATTTACCTCTACTTCGCACTCACTTTGATTCCTTTTTGTATTTATATTGATAGGGTAGAATTACTTTTAATGATGGATTTCGACGGACAATGCACCTTGGAGTAGACCAAAACTGAAATATAAGGGTAAGTTGTTTGTTGTACTATGATTTATGTATAAACTTTAAATTCTATTAATATAATGATTTGTCATTTTTAGGAGAAGAATATTCAAGTACCTAACCGTATGAGGCCTGACATTGATGAAGAGCACCACACCATTTGAAGGAATATGGAGACATTATAGATCTTAAGAGTTTCTAGCATGATATGTTTATTGTCATCAATCTCAAATTTTAGAACCATATGTACTCTTTATTTATATCAACGTTGAGCATGCAATGTATGGATAATATTTTGCTTCAATAAAAAAAATTGGTTTGAGGTGATTTAACATTTTTATGTGTCATTTTGGTGTTGAATCTTCTTATGATGTCATGTGAATTAGTACAAAAATATTGCTTGAGGTTATGTATACAAAGTTTTCATTTAAAATTTGATATTCACTATAGTAACAATTAATTAACATTTAATAAATCATTCAATAATCAATAACCAAATCATTTACAGTAGTCCCTGATAAATATATTGATGAAGGTCCAGATTGACCATTAAAATTGCATTGATGACGACCACATAGCCCCTCAAAAATAATATTAATGAAGGCATTATCCCTTCAAAAAAATATTCTCCAGGACCTCAAGTCCCTCAAAAATGTATTTATGAGAACTAAACATGCCCTCAATAATGTTATTATGAAGGCTAAATAGTCCCTCAAAAATGTATTTATGAAGGCTAAATAGTCCCTCAATATAACATTCTTGAGGGTCAGTTGGTCTGTGACAATTGTATTCGTGAGAGACACTGGTATTTGTCACATGAGTTCTCTTCACGGACCATTTGTGAGGGCCAAACTCACAACCATCCCTATTTGTGAGGGCATGTAGAGAGGGGTTTGTGACAGGACTCACTCGTGAATAATGGCCCAATTTTTACTAGTGTCTGTAACCAAATGTTAAACCTTACAAGAAAACTCTGATTACTATGGATATTAAGAATGTAAGTCTATATAAATTACTACATTCTTGGTTGTAGCCGTAGTAGTGTATTGTATATGAGCGTATGAAATCATGATACGATACTATGTAGTAATTTGACTTACCCAATGTGTCGGTATATATGAATATCACATTACCCTCATAATATTATATCCATCCCATCATTATCTTGTTAACTGACTTATTAAGAACTAATTTGCATGAATGAAGAGAATATTGACCTTCATTTCAACGAGAAGGGTGCCTAGCATTCTTCATCTATGACCCCAAGTTCAGAACCAGTGAGATGATGATGATTGATATGGTTTGATTGCTCCCGGACAACATTGATATTGATGAAGAAGCTTCAGATTTTGTTGAAAATGACCTTGGACTATCCTAGCCTGGTGGAAGACTTGAGGAGAAGAGTCGGAACTTTGTAGGTGGTCTCGTCAATGGATCCTACTACCCATGGTGGCGCAACCAGTGTGTGTAGTAGATACGAGGTTAGGCTAATCCATTCAAGAGGAGACCCTCTTTATGTAGGTGATGAGTGGTGGCAACCCAAGGAGGGAGGGAGATGGTCTGTGGCTCATCTATGTTGATGGCAGTGCTGCCTTATAGGTACATGGGCATCAATAGACCAGAACATTTAAACAAGAGATCCCTCGATGACGAAGAGAGTACAGAACGCCACTGTGAATCTAATAGTGAAGTTTCCAGAATACCCTAGATAGCTATCATAGCAGAGACACAAGATGTCCTGCAAAGATCCTCACACTGACTGAGGAAAATGAGGTCATAAAAATCCAACTCTTTTGATGACCTATGTATGGTACCGACGCGATTTTGTAATGGTCGGTTGGAGTATGAGTGGTATACCTCATCTCCGCAGGGCATAATATTGTTTGAAAAACATAAACATCCATGTAGCATAACTGCTTAGGTTGAACTTCGAAAAACAATGATTGATGTACATTGCTTATAATGTTCTGGTTGAACAAATAGTATACATGTTCTTTATATATTCCTTATTGAGATATTCTTTGATATCCAATTAAGTTATAATTGAAATGTTGCTTTACTTAACATTACACCTGCTGTTAAATGTTAATAAATATACTGCTTATTGTTATTCCTTATTGCAATAACAAAGCTTCTGGCGGAGAGTTATAACTCTCGCTGGGACAATTATTCAAATTGTCTCACCCCCATGGGATTCAACTTTTTAGGTAGACGCCGAGGACAAAGGAATCCATCTAGGGATGAGCAACAACAGCAGCAGCAACACCAGGGACAACAGTGAATCTCAGGTGGAGATAATGACTGTCAAGTCTTGTAGATAGTATGTCCTATGTGTCGTCTCTGTACTCTCAGGTCCTAGGAGTCAGTAGGTCTGAGGTTTTTGGCTTAGTGCCTCGAGATTTTGTATCTTGCCTTGTACAGATAATAGGGCAATGGATGTATGTAATCACAGAGATGTGATGTCAAGTTATGATGTAAATAGTTTACCTAGTTTTCTTATAAAGGAGTTATGGTTTAAAGATCTCTTTCCAAAAAGTTTTAATTTTTAGTGATTTTTCATAATTCCGCTGCTAATAATTCACTTCCGCATTAGTTAATCCTATTTTCGTGAGACGGTCATCATATATATATATATATATATATATATATATATATATATATATATATATATATATATATATATATATATATATATATATATATATATATATATATATATATATATATATATATATATATATATATATATATATATATATATGGTATATCTTCACTACCCGTGTGGGTAACTAAGATTCGCTACCCGTGCATCAGTTTTGTAATGGGAAGGTATGCATTTGTAATGAGACAATCCAAATTTGTAATGAGACGACCGAAATTGTAATACAAAGACTCGTTTTGTATTACATCGCTGTTATAGTAATAAATATATATTTATTATTGTAACAATGCTGTAATACAAAATGAGTTTTTGTATTACAATTTTGGTCGTCTCATTACAAATTTGGTTGTCTCATTACATATATGTGTCATCCCATTACAAAATTGATGCACGGGTAGCGAATCTTAGTTACCCGCACGGGTAGTGAAGATATACCCATATATATATATATATATATATATATATATATATATATATATATATATATATATATATATAGAGTCAGGCTAGAATACACTCGAGTGTATCCAGAGTGGAATACACTCAAGTAGTTTTTCATGATGCAATATGTTTTTTGAAAATCTAATCCATTGATCTTACTAAACACCTTGTGAACAACTCATACGCAAAATTTGAGCACATTTGGATATGTATAGCTCATGTTATGCAGACCACAAAAATTATGCATTTCAAATTAGTTTCGCGCTTCGATTTTGTTGCCCTTGGATGAGTGACTTACACTCATCCAAATGGGCTCAAAATTTGTATGTAGCCTATTTATAGTATGCGGGTGAAGATCAACGGTTTACATTTTGCAAAAAATAGTCTTGATATGCAAACACACTTGAGTGTATTCGTGCGATCCGTACACTCGAGTGTATTCTAGCCTGACTCTATATATATATATATTTATTTATTTATTTATTTGTAAAAGAATGTATTCCTCCCATTAAATTTTAAATGGTATTTTCTCTCTCTAATTATGGAAATGGATATTATCCCTAACCTCAATTTTTTATGTGCATTACTGTGTACACTCGTTGTGTTGTCTAATTATCATTAAATATTATGATATATGTATTTACATTACTTATATACCAACATATGTATCAATACAACCATTACCAAGAAGACTATTAAATGATAAGGGTCAATTCCGTAACCAAATGTTAAACCTTACAAGAAAACTCTGATTACTATGGATATTAAGAATGTAAGTCTATATAAATTACTATATTCTTGGTTGTAGCCGTGGTAGTGTATTGTATATGAGCGTATGAAATCATGATACGATACTATGTAGTAATTTGACTTACCCAATGTGTCGGTATATATGAATATCACATTACCCTCATAATATTATATCCATCCCATCATTATCTTGTTAATTGACTTATTAAGAACTAATTTGCATGAATGAAGAGAATACTGACCTTCATTTCAACGAGAAGGGTGCCTAGCATCTTCATCTATGACCCCAAGTTCAGAACCAGTGAGATGATGATTATGATTGATATGGTTTGATTACTCCCGGACAACACTGATATTGATGAAGAAGCTTCAAAATTTGTTGAAAATGACCTTGGACTATCCTAGCCTGGTGGCAGACTTGAGGAGAAGAGTCGGAGTAGGTGGTCTCGTCAATGGATCCTACTACCCATGGTGGCACAACCAGTGTGTATAGCAGATACGATGTTAGGCTAATCCATTTAAGAGGAGACCCTCTTTATGTAGGTGATGAGTGGTGGCAACCCAAGGAAGGAGGGAGATGGTCTGTGGCTCATCTATGTTGATGGTAATGCTGCCTTATAGGTACATGGGCGTCAATAGACCAGAACATTACTTCTGTTGATGGTGACCTGTAGTTCATAGGTGAGGAAGGAGGAAGGCGATTAAGCAGCCAGAGAAAAATCCAAATGACGACTAACTACCTTGATAGTAGAATAGAGAGCCAACAGTCAATATATTCACTTGCGCCTTTGATCGGGGTACTTGCAGGAGGAGGCTGAGACCGTGACGGTCTCTGTTGGTGGCGATTTGCAGATCCATCAGTGATGAGGTAAGGTCTATGGTGGATGAGGTGAGTCTGAAGGCATCTACTAATCTTGCTACTATCACTATGGCTAGTGAGCGACCCACACATCTTGCGGTGACTTCTGGAGTTGACGGGATGAAGGATGTCTACTTGGGCAAGCATCACGAGTGCTGGCTATTGCCTGAAGGTCAGGGTGGTCGGCGATCTATAGGTTTGTGGTGAGGAAAAGAGATGTGTTGTGGTAGGAAGGAGATCAATCTAAGCTATGTGGAGAGAGGAGTAGGAAGAGCATATGTGAAGGAGGAAAGGAGATGACGATGGTGGTTGGGGCTTAGGGAGATGAGGGGTAAGGAGAGGGTGGCGATCAAATTTCAACCTGGAGTGGCAGTGGCAGGTGCAGGAGGGCATCGCAGAGACCCTGACGTAGGTGAGGCCAGCATCGATAGTGCGGGAGGACGTCTAAGTGCCACTGCATCTGAAGCAGGCGGTGACTTCATGGCTGGTTGATGGACATAGGTGTCGGCGGCGGCGGCATCACACAATGGTTGGTGGTTTCGGAAGTGCAGATCATTGGGCAGAGGTAGAAGGTGAGGTTAGTGAAGGAATGATCACCGTCACGACATCTGACAGTAGTCACAGTAGGGTGCAAGCTTCTACCCTGCGACGGCCACTGCAGGAGCGAGGAGACTGAGGAGGTGGTGGGCGCTGCTAGCGTGGGTGTGAGGAAGAGAAGGGGAGAGGCAGGAGATATTGTGGCTTGTTCAGTTGGATCCTGAATGCCAAGGGTGAGAAGAGGTGCAGTGAGACTAAGCAAGGGTAGTGGGGGAGACGGAGTCGCAGCTGCTGTTGCTCCCCGCGCAGGAAGCGGTCACGAGGTTGGTTAGATGTAGATCATGAATCTGTAGAGATATATGCGTGAAGGAGGGGGGAAATGAAGGAGAGGAAGAAGAATGAAAGAGCAGGGGAGAGAGATCCGTCGGCTGCAACAGCTATTATGCAGAGGAGGAAGAACGGGTACAAGCTTTGTGACCACGTGGTGTATAAGCTATGTGACCAGGGTGAAGGTAACAAATAATGACATTTCAATGAATTATAGTGTGCGATTTAAGTATTATTCGAAGGCTAGATTTTTCAATCAACAAAATAAATGCATAATTGAATTCAAATTGATACCAAAATTGATAAGTAGACCAATTAACATGTGAGAAATACAATGGTGCCAATCAATTTCACATTTTGAAGATGTTTAATTAAAAGATTTCATTACTTGTATATCATACATACATTTAATGTATTTACTCAATTTAACACTTATTACACTTTCATTTGATTTATTTCATCTTATACCCCTACGAATATTTTAGGATGTCAAATTAGAGTCAAGCATGGAATTTGGTATATGTGTTCCTTAAGTCTTGTTATTGAGTGTATTATGATTATTTTACCTTGCATACCAAATACTAAGAGTGTTTATATATCCCTAACACCAATTATTCTTAATGTGTTTTGTATTGTAAAAAATATATGATATGTTAACATAATGGAATAGGACCTTAGAATAAGAGAGATTTGATACATATGTATGGATTCGAGTATGTTACAAGTTTACTTGCTACTAGATGCTTAAGTTAATCTACTACTACGTTCTGCATAATGCTTAATAGAATATATTTCGATTTTGAGCGACCATATGACTATCTTATCATCTGATCAAATGGCCAATGGTGTATTTTAATTTTTCCTTCCCGTGTACATTTCATCCTAAGAGATACACCAGACCACTCAACAACAGTAGAGTGTGCAATTATCATTTTTTAAAGCATGTTTATCTACATGTACGAGAGTGTGCAATTATCTAAATGATACATTGTCCAAAATTTATTCATCTGTTGGATATTTTTCTTTGTTTTATTTGTTCCTTAAATATATATAGTTAACTTTAAGGTGGCGGTCTCAAAATTCCTACAACCTAAGTAATGTCATATTAATTTTTCCCATATTAGAGAACTTTGAGAATCATTTTATTGCTTTTATAACCAAAGTACGTATAATATTTGTTGTTATGTTAGGCTTGAGTCATGGCAAAGAAGGGAACAATTCAGTATTTTTTTCCGGAAAAACCCAGTGAAGTAGAAATACAGTCCATTTCCAATGTTGGGAACAATGTTCCTCCCTTGGAACCTCATGTTCAAATTGATGCTTCTCCTTCAAATAATATTGATGATGTGAGGCATATTAATTCTACAGATAAGCGTCTAAGAACAGAACAAGAAGATATAAACGAGCAAGATGTGGTTCGTGATCCTGCCTTGAGGCGTCAAATTTGGGGATTTCCTCTTTCTATACAAGATGAGATGTGACGTGCCTATATTATTGCTGGTCCATACCAACATCATCTACAAAAGTATCCAGCATCAGGGCCAGAGAAGCACTCACATCGATTTCAAGCCTCTTGGTTTCATAAATTCCCGACATGGCTAGAGTATTCTCCATCTAAAGATGTTGTCTATTGCTTACCTTGTTTTGTATTTGCCAAACCTCCATCGACACGTCCTAGATCATCTACATACACAGTTGATGGATTTCAGAGCTGGAAAAAGGTTGGGTGAGTTAATTGTGCATTCTTGATGCATGTTGGAACGGATCCTTGTTCTCCTCATAACATAGCTGAAAAGGCATGTAAGGAATTGATGAACCAAAGAGGCCATATAGACAAAATCATAGAATGACAATCATCACAACAGATTTTGTCATACCGATTACGTCTAAAAACATCTATCGACACTATCCGATGGCTCGCATTTCAAGCTTGTGCATTTAGAGGAAATGACGAATCTTTGTCTTCCAAAAATAGAGGCAATTTTATCCAAATGATTAATCTTTTATCTAAGTATAATAGTGATGTTGCTGAGGTGGTCCTAGACAATGCTCCAGGAAATGCTAAGTATACATCACCATTAATTCAAAAGGAGATACTACACATCATTTCATCAAAAGTTCAAAAAGCTATCAGAGGAGAAATATTAACAACACCATATTGCATATTAGTAGATGAGTCACGTAATGAATCAAGAAGGGAGCACCTAGCTATTGTTGTTAGATTTGTTGATGAATATGGATTTGTTAGAGAGAGATTTCTTGATATAGTGCATGTTGAAGATACAAGTGCCCTTACATTGAAAAGTAAGATCTCTTGTGCATTGTCTCAACATGACTTGAGTATGCAGTCTATACGAGGTCAAGGATATGACGGCGCAAGCAATATGCGTGGTGAATGGAATGGTTTGCAGGCCTTGATTTTGAAAGAATGTGCATCAGCCTATTATGTTCACTGCTTTGCACATAGGCTCCAATCAGCATTGGTCGCGGCTTCTAGAGATGTTATTCCTGTTCACCAATTTTTTACAAAATTAACAACCATTGTTAATATAGTTGGAGCCTCTTGCAAGCGCAGTGATGAACTACATAGTGCACAATCTAATGAAATTGCTGAAAAAATAGCAAAAGGTGATCTTGAAACTAGAAAGGGACTCAACCAGAGGTTTACCTTGCAACGTCCCGGAGATATTCGATGGAGTTCACACTATTCCTCAGTGTGTAGCCTAATACAAATGTATGATTCAAAATGTGTTGTGTTATGCAATATCATAAAAAATGGAGCCACTTACTCACAACGTGGAGATGCAGATGCGGCATATACCAACATTATATCATATGAATTTGTCTTTATCTTATTACTAATGAGAGAAGTCTTAGGCATAAGTGATGCTCTTTGTCAAGCTTTGTAGTGTTAAGGTCAAGATATAGTGAATGCAATGAGTTTGGTCACAAGTACTAAGTCTCTTATTCAGGCGATGAGGGAAGATGGTTGGGTGAACTTCATGCACTCTGTAAACACCTTTTGTTTTACACATAAAGTACAAGTATCTGACTTGGAATCTCGTTACCTTAGTCATGTACGTGTTCGACATCAATCAGATGAAATCACAATAGAACACCACTTTCGAGTTGATATTTTTACTGCCGTGATGGATTCTCAACTACTTGAGTTGAATCATAGATTCAATGAAAATGCAATAGAGCTTATTCGTCTTATGTCATCATTAGACCCAAGAGATGGCTATAAATCTTTTAATGGTGATGACATATAAAAACTTGTTGGTAAATATTATCCACAAGATTTCAATGAGAAAGATAGGGATGCACTGATGTTTGAATTGAAACATTACAAAATTGGGGTGATTTCTGATCCTGACATGCAAAACCTCAACACAATATCAGAATTATGTTAGACTTTAGTACAAACCAGAAAGGTAAAAACTTACAAGCAGGTTTATAAAGTGATTCGTCTTGTGTTGACACTTCCAGTTTCAACAGCTACCACTGAAAGAGCATTTTCAACTATGAAGCTTGTCAAGACAAGATTGCGTAATAAAATAGAAGATGAATTCTTTGCCGATTGTATGATTATATATATTGAGAAGGAATTAGCTGGAAAGATCACAAATGATGACATAATTGATGAGTTCTATGCTTTGAAGAATCGTAAAGCACATCTCAAATAATCCGTTATACCCAGACAATTACTTTTTTATATTATTTTACCTGGAACAAGTTAGATAATCTGATTAAGTGATTTTTCCGATTGTTTTTGTTCTTTGTTAATTGGCACCCCAATGTTTGATTCCTGGTTCCATCCCTGGTGACTGACTCCCTCTAGGCAGACGTGACGCCCGCAACGCCAGCCGCGATACAGCCAACTACGACCTCCCTGCTCCAACTCTAAGCCTCTCCGGCCTCAACGCCTCCTTCGCCACCAAGAACCTGTCGATGACGGATCTCATGGCGCTCTCAGGGGCACACACCATCGGCCAGGCGCAGTGCCTCACCTTCCGCGCTCGACTCGCCAATGACACAAACGTCAATGCCGCGTTCCGGACCTTGCGACAGCGGACGTGCGGCGCCAACAGCCCGAACACGAACCTCGCGCCGCTGGATGTGAGCACGCCGAACAGCTTCGATAACAGGTATTACTGGAACCTCGTCAGCCAGCGCGACCTGCTGCATTCCGATCAAGAGCTGTTCAACAATGGCCCGGTCGATGCGCTTCCCTTACCCCCGGCGACCACACTTTGCAAGGAATTCTTAATCCTGTAATTCCCGGACTGCTGATACGCAGTCATGCATTCATGACTAGCGATGTCACACGAGGATGTATCGGCTTCCTTCATAATTTGCAACGATCTGCTTCATATGTGCGTTAAGTATTAGCTAGAGTTACTTGGCCGTAGCTCTTTTCTGAATGGAGTTTGTTTAACAAAAGACGACAGCAATCAACGAGAAGAAGCCAGTATATGCTGCTCATCCAATGCGGTTTCCGCATCGTACATCATCGGCTTAATGTGGAGCTTTTAGGTGAAAGTGTGCTAGTTCGGGAAATAAGTTAGGAAAAATACTATTTGGGTAAAAAAAATTTAAGAAATTGTGTTATTTGGGTTTTTTGTCCTTAACATATTTGAGTTGTGCAAAGAAGATGGGTTAGGTGGTAGCTCGGTTTAACCCACACGTGAAGAGTCTCTGGGCCAGGGGTATAGGTTTATTTTGTTGGAATACAATCCCCTCATTTGAATTGAAGAAATAAAACAAACAAACAAATGAATATTTACCTGTACGCAATTCAATACCTTATACATGTCGGATTGTATAGGCACGTTTGCTTTCATGGATTTAGTCAGATTCTCCAGATTTCTTAGGATATCAAAGATCATGAGCAACTGAAGTTTACGTTTGGCATATTGTACTTGAGATAAGCATGAAGCTGAGATAAGCATAAAGCAAATCAAACCAGAACAAAAAAGGCAGGCATTGTGGTCTCGCAAGTAACAGCGAGGGACCAAAAAGAAAGGAGTGCAAGGTCCATGCAACAGAAAAGAAGAGAGATGTGGGGACAGCTTGTCTCGATGAGGCAGAAATCAGCTGGACGAGGGCATCCAGCACACTGCACATCACAGGAATACTGGAATGGCTACTTTTTACATGTCCAGCAAATCAAACCTAATAGTTATGTTGCTGGATCAAGAAATGCAAACTCAATACAGCCATATCTATTAAACCAAACGTGCACATATTGGCAACTGATTATGTATATGTATACATCAACATATTTCATGTCAGTTTTCTTTTTATTCTTTTAAATGGATGTTAATTTACTTGACAAGTTGAATTTCATTTGAGATAATGCACTAAATTTTAAAGGCTACTGTTTACAATTAACTAATTAACTATCAATACGTCTATTTCATACAGCATTCTTTGACAATGTTATGTCAAGAGCACTACTTGATTTATCTAAAAAAGACTACTTGTCTTCCTAGGATAAAAATCCACGATAGTGATTATCAAGATATAAAATGATAGTTCTTCAAACACACTAAATTACTCAATCTGGCTTTATTAGAGAAAAATAACATTAGAGGCACAACTTCGATGTCCCTGAATCCCAGTTGATATTTGCAATTTTCACTTAGCGGTAGTCAAAATGTAGTTCATAGAGTGTTCAACTGAACGAAATATTAGTGTATTGTGTACATCCAACCAAGAACTAATTGTTTCATAGCATACAGTGCATGAAACTAGAAAAAAAAATAAAAATTTTCTTGTGAATTGTGCTCGTTTGATTTCTTTATTCATTCTTCCAAATAGTGGCATTATTATAAATATATTGCATAGCCACTACTTCAACTGAGATGGGTACGCGAAAAAAAAAAGTCCATGCACAATGTACCAGGGTGGTAGTTAGAGAAGAATTGGGAGGATGAACAACAACATATCCTAACTCTAAGGCGAGTCTCTGCAGTATTGTCTTTCATGTATCTATATTTGATACACCATGTCTCTACCCTAATCAGGTGTCTCCCTTTTTTGTCTATTTTTCAATAAGAGAGGATTGATTTCATGAATTTACACACACACTACTACAGAACACGCCTTTGGCGTCGGTTGTTTAACCCTCTTTGGCGACGGTTTTAAAGCGACGCCTATATGGGCGCCGCTATAGGTCGAACTCTTCGACGTCGGTTTTCTAACCGACGCCTATATGATCTCTAGGCGTCGGTTATATATAGTTGGCAGACGTCTATAAGGTTCGCGCCACAAAAAAGGGCACCAGACGACACGGCCGTGCTTCGCTGCACGGCCGTGTATAGTACTATAGGCGTCGGTTAACAACTGAACAACCGACGCCATACTCCCAGACGACACGGCCGTGCTTCACTGCACGTCCATGTTTAGTACTATAGGCGTCGGTGTTATACAAATACGCGACGCCTTTTCCACCACGGTCGTGTTGTCCTGCACGGTCGGGTTATTTGTCACATTCGGCGTCGGTGTTTATCCAATAACCGACGATGTATTCCTGAGGCGTCGGTGTTCTATAAATAACCGACGCCTATACTTTATTTTTTTTTCTTATCAGTTTGCAGGCCTGCTGTGGCTGGTCAGCAGGATGAGAACCTACAATTCAGTTTCCTGAACTGCAGGTTTACGACATCCATTGATATCAGCCTACAAACAGGCCACAAACCTGTAAAATCAACAAATATTTTTTCACACAAGTAGATACATTCAGACATCAATTCAAATCTCACATTCACACATGTAGAAACATTCAAATACATGTATAAACATTCAGAAATATTAATTTACAAAATATCATTCAGGATCGCTATCAGCATCCTAATTATATCTTACAGTCACCACTGCTTGTATGGCTTTTGTCCATTCTTCTCTTACTTCATTTATTGCTTCCATCGTATATGGAGCATGTACATTTTTTAAGCGTTTACCTGTAGTGTGGTCAATTTTAAACACCTGCAAAGAGAATGATGTATATATATAAGTAATAATATAAAAATAAGATTGATATATTTCATACTAATTAATGAGACTATATATAATACCTCATGTATGGTATTAATCTCCAATGCGGCATGTCAGATAATCATCTGCATAAATCGCATCACATAGTATGCGCATGCCCGGCCGTTGTCTTGTGTAGCGCACTATAAATTGAAACATACAAAATAAAAAAAAATATAACTAAGCACAGTTCACATAAATAATATATACATTGGAGTCGGAAACTTACTTTTACGTTCTCCCAAATTATTGGCTGATTCTTTTTCCTTGGGACATTTCCTCCAGCATTTTTGAATGCATCTAAATCCCTACATGTTAATGTAACACAGTAAATTGCATAATTAAATAGTAATGTAATAACATATGTTAACGAATATAAAAATGAAATATTTCTCACTAGAATAATGGCATTCTCAATATGTGTCCAATTTTAGTGTTCAATGTACTTCCTGCAGGATCTAGATAATAAACAGTGAACGTCACGGGGACAATAACTAGTAACTCCCAATGTCTAGCGCTATAGGTAAAAAAGTTAAAAATTAATAACTCAAAATGCACAATAAAAATGGAATTTTCTTAAGTCTAAATTATAAATAAAGTAAACTTACTTGACATTGAATGGAGCTATTATTATCGTCTTATTTTGCTGACCGAAAATTGTAAAAGTATTTATACAGTATTGTTGAACACTATCAGGGTCTTTAGCTACCATACTAATCAATGATGGAATCAAAAATCCCATATGATCAAATGCAAATTGTTTGCATTTATCTTCGACTAAGTAGCTACAAAACATGTATTACATATGCATTAATATATAAGAAACCAGATCACCAGATCTTACACAAGGTATATGGATGTATAAACAAGATCTCACCTTATCCATGTCTCTATCATTGATGTATTCAGCCAATCATTCATAAACAGCTCAATAATATCTTGTATAAATAAAGAGCTATCGCATGATTGACCTGTATAATCTGCTTCTAAAGAAACAACTATAGGGCAATGTATATTATGTGCCCGTAGCCAACATGCCATTCCCCTACAAGCAGGACCTAACGGGTATTATAGATCAGTTGGAACCCAACTTGGTAATGCAGGAAGTGGAGGTGGAGGCCTAGGTGCTCCGGGTGTCTTCTTTTTAACATGTATATATAATTTCAGATCAGTTGACCTCATATATACACATTAACAATCTAAAGTAATGTAAATTTATCTTACAATTTCAGTAGTGTAGACGACATCTGCTTTGGGCCACAATATCACCCCACCTTCTGCCTCACCAAGTGTATCAATATCTGGGTGGGCATATGGCAATGCAGCTTCCCTCCAATCGGGTAATACACACATCGGGCTCACACGACCGTAGCCCTACGACATTAGAGTCCCATGAAACGTTGCCCCAGGAAGGGACGGGTAAGCTCGCGCCTCTGCAACAACATAGTCTTGCATTCTTAAGCAGCATGGCTTCAATGCCTACAAATTTACGTAAAGAATGTTATACATATATACATATCATCTTGAAAGAATGCTTTGATGCCCACACCAGTGTCTGCACCCCTAACACGTCCAGGATTCTCTAGGTTACCCAGAGCAACTGTCAATTCATCCCTTGTGCCCTGAGGGATGAATGTGCCTTGTTTCCTCTGCTCGTGCAGCTCCCGCTAATCACCATCAACACACATGATTAGTTAACACCACAAATAATCAATATTCAAACGATTGCTCTAAGAGTTGTATTTTACCATTTTCGCAGCCGACTCAGCAGTTACGGGCTTCTTTATTTCACCCTTCTTGTTTTGCCTCCCAGCTATCCAGATATCATGGCGAGGCATGGGTGTGGCAGACTCTTGAGTAGCAGTAGACTCCTGAGTAGCCGCAGACTCCGCCTGTAGTCTTTGGCGAACGCTTGCATAGCCCTTTGGACCCATAGTGTGGTCATGCACATTCAGTGCATGCCTTGCTTTTTGCGCGTCACTGAGGGCCTAGTTAGTATGCACATTAATGATTTGGTTAGTAGCACTAAATTTTAATCTTGAATAGGTGATTACAACGTATATTAATTAAATTGGGAGTGACGCCTAATACCTTGAATTCTTCAGATTTTCTTGAAGCAACAAAATTGTCCCAATCTTCTTTGTCCAAGAAGTTCCACTGCTCAAGGGCTGACTTCTTCTTCTTATCACCATCTTTTATGTATTCTCTATTCAGATTTGTCCTATAGTTCCTAAGCATCTTTCCAGCGCGTTGCATCACGCTTTTACGATGCAGCTTCTCATCCAATGCAAACAGATTCTATAAAATAGAATTCTTATTAACTAATATCCAAAAATAGAATTGCAAATAATATAATTTGTAATCTACAAAATAGAATTGCAAATAATAATAACTCACACATAAATCCTTCCATATCAAGTCTTTCTTCGCCTGAGGAACTTTATGCCAATTATCATACTTAACACCACAATGTCTTCGAGTGACACACCCAAGATAGTTTACAAAATTATTACGGTTCACTCCAATTGCATTTCCTCCATTATCAAACTCAACAACCAATTTGGATCCACTGCCACTCAGCGCTATTAACTTCTTCATCAGAGTGATGCCCCTTTTCTTGTTAAGTGTTTGCTGTTGCGCATGAAGTTGCTCCAGTGCTTCAGTGGGTACATGTGCATCATCAACCTAAAATTTGACAAAAATAAGCACACTTAATTAGCACAATATAGAAATATTGGGATATATGACATAACTAGAAGATAATGAATTTTATAGAAATACAGGATATGATTTTTAGAACTTACATTGGTATCCTCTCCATGCTCGTCATGGACAACATGCTCATCATGGACTTCATGCTCATCATGGACATCATGCTCATCATGGTCAGCCATCTGAAAATGTCATTAAAAAGGCAAACATTTAGCATTTGTATTAACTAGAAAAAATATAAACATACATGTCTAGGCCAAAAAACACATGTGATGTCATTCTTATATATAATAAATGTGTACCACCTATCCCATCCTTGAACACCTAATCTCACTAGTAAGTGTATAATGTGTATTGGGTTTTCAAGAAAATTTCGGCAACATTTCCCCACTGTTCTCTAAGTACATATGTACTTAAAGAACAAACGGGGAAATGCTACCGAAATTTTCTCGAAAACCCAATACACATTATACACTTACATCCTAAGTGAGATTAGGTGTTCAAGAATAGTTCCAAACTGGGGACTATCCAAGATTTACTCCTAATGAGTAAATCTTGGATGGGTTTCTAGGCCAACAAATACAATAATAGATATGTACATGTTAGGGTTTCATCACTATTAATGTTAGGGTTTCATCACAATTGATGTTAGGGTTTCATCAATGTTAGGTTTAATCAAATCAAATTAGGATGCTAGAATTGACAAGTTTAAATCTTATTTCAACATGCATCCGAATTCAATGAATTAAGTCAAACATTAGGATTATAAGCACAAATATATGCAAGCAAAAAATTTGTTCATATCCTAAGATTTACATAAAGCATTGCATAAAAATTTGTTCATATCCTTACCAACAGCAAGCACGGCCGTGGCTGTGTTGGCCTACCACGGCCGTGCTGGACAGCACGGCCGTGGTAACGGCCGTGGCTGTGTTGCCTTACCACAGTTGTGCTGTCCAGCACGGCCGTGGTAGGCCAACACAGCCACGGTCGTTACCACGGCCGTGCTATCCAGCACGGCCGTGGTTGGCCAACACAGCCATGGTCGTGCTCACTGCATGTTGGTAAATAGCTAGGGAGAAGGAAGCAAAGAGGTAGCGCTACCTGGAGCTAGTGTGGAGAAGAGCGGCGGCAGCAGTGGCGTACCGGCAGAGGACGCGACGTGGAGCGCACATAGGACCGCCGGCGGCAGCAGCGCGTGGAGAAGCAGTGGCATCGGCAGCAACAAACGACCGGGGGCATGGAGCACAGCAGCAGCAGAGGATGCGGCGGCGGCGGGCGAGCACAGCAGCAGCAACAGCGGGGGCGTGGAGCACATCAGCAGAATTCGCGATGAAACAGGAAGAAAGGGGAAGAGCCGGGTGAACGGGTCTATTAAGTTGGTCAACGGCGTCGGTTATCTACGAAAACCGACGCCTATTATCTTCAGCGTCGGTTGCTAATAAAAAACCGACGTCCAATTAGACAATCTTTACCCTAAATTAATTGGCGGGAACCATTATCAGCGTCGGTTATCCAAGGTAACTGACACCGAAAGTGGAACTTTTCGTGCAAAATTTCATTTTAAATAGGCGTCGATGAATAGTTAAAACACGGACGCTGTATGTGACCCAAATTTTTTTCGCTCGAAAATTGGATTTTGCGGGCGATTTTAGGCGTCGGTTGGTTAAACTCAGCCGACGATGAATACAAAGCGGTACCCATGTCTGGCTGGTCTTCGAATATAGATGTCGGTGTGTCTAAATAACCGACGCCTACTATGATAGGCGTCGGTTTTCTGAAATAATCGACGCCCAGAAAAGCGACACTGAACGCTATTTCTGTAGTAGTGACAATTTAGACAACACTACACATAGGTGTTACAATGTTTGTTGTCAACCATGTGTGATCATGCGACACCTCTTTGTGGAGCATTTTTTTTAATTCTGAATGTGCACGCCAATAGTAGATAGTAGGAAAAGCAGACATAATAAGCATGTTATTACTTATTATCATAGAATTGACCTCTTAATACAACCCAAAAGACACAAATCAAGTTTAAGCCCCTTAAAAGTGAAACTAGACTAACTATTTACTTTAAATCATTAGTTGAATATCGACATTGAAATTTTCTTTTCTTTAACTTATGAAACTACTAAAAACATCTTGTGATATAACTAAATAACATTTATTTAGGCTTGAAAGTTAATTTTTCACCATTGATTTTGACGTTTTCAACATATTTGAAAGTGGTTGCTTTGATGGCATCAACAACAACTGCATCGACTACGAGTCAAAGCATGGGATAAAGAGGTTCACGATGTGTGCAAGAATACTACATGTTGGCCCACTTTGATAGGTTGAATTGGGAAAAGAAGAATGTTGAAGTTGGATGTCGGGACCTCTCTTTTGATCAGCGTAAATGCCAACCATTAGAAAGAAACCCTAAACCTAATCTCTGATTATGAAACAAAACAATGAATTCTCAACAAAGGTGACTAAAACAGTATATAAAAATCATAGATAATTTTTTCCTTTTTTTTCTCATAAAAACTTCTAATACAATGTCGCATCCCAGACATCACATTCAGATATCACAAATCATATTCAACTCTATCAAATCCAAAATCAAATCTTACTTCTCACATGTAGTTCAGTTTACATCAATTACATCTACATGAAACAACAAACTCATAATACTACCCATTCCGGGAAAGAGAGTGTGCAGGGACATTCTAGTCTATCTAGATTGTTCTATTTATGTCTTCTTTGTCACAACCTCTCCACTGGATTGCATTATACCTAAAAACATTGGAAACAACCTCATGAGACTCATATATACCGCCCACTCAAGCTAGGTACATGCATCACCATTAGATTAGGTATAATGAACTCAAACAAATGGGTAGAGATTGAAAATTCTGGCAGATAGTGCGAGCATAAGTCAAATCTAATTTAGAATGGTAATCTAATCAAACAGATAAGATAATCACTTAAACTAATGATAACTTTAACACATCTTTTAGAGCATGTCTATGAAAAAATCAACATATACTTCTTAGTTCAGATTAACAATCCTTATGCATGAAAAATAAATCAAGATCTAAGCATTTTCAAGCAATACATAACAAGAAAATTATCTTTGTGACACTTTGCTGATAACACTCAAATTCAGGCATCTATGTTAAGCATTTATTTATGGTTTTGTGCCATTATGGCCTTAATATGCCCAAAATAACCCTAGATTCTTATCTTTTAGTAACTTATATCTTTTCATAGATAAAGTTGCTCAACGAGCCAATTTTGGGACTTGCAAGCACCGAACTTGAAAAAGACATCTATTCTCTAAGATTTCTCCCCAACACATGATTTTTGCAGCAGCTATGCTTCCATCTGTATCGACCGCGACACCTGACGCGTTCAAAATGCTCGGCATGGCCGTGCTGAGCTCGCCACGGTCGTATTGAGGACAAGGGTCATCTGCATGTATCTCGACTGAGGAACATGCCTCGACTGCGACACCTACCTTGATTGTGACACCTACCTTGACCGCAGTACCCGTCGCGACCGTGAACAAATCTCATCTGTCACGACCAAGACGCTTGGCACGGCCATGCTGAGGAAAAGGGTCAACTACACCTATCTCGCACACGACGTCTGCTTCAACCACGGAACCTGCCACGACCGCGACACCTACCTCGACCGCGACACCTGCCGTGACCATGAAAAAATCTCGTCTGTCGCAACCAAGATGCTCGGCACGCACGTGCCAAGGAAAAGGGTCAGCTGCACCTGCCTCGCCCGCGACGTCTGCCTCAACTAAGGCACCTGCCTCGACTACAATGTCTGTCTCGACCGCGACGTCTACCTCGATCGTGATATTTGTTCGACTGTGACCCCCGACACGATCATACCGAGACAAGTGTCATGATCGGGATAGGTGTTGCGACCACTCATTACATACACTCCACCTTCACCTATAAATACCCACCCCTCGTGACCTAGAGGGGGTTCCAAGATTTGGAGGTCCCATTTCGCGGTTCTAAATTTTTAGAGGTTTCACATTTTAGTTCTGACACGTTTTGGTTCCCAGAGCCCTGTGGGAGATTATTGAGGTCCGAAAAGGCTGAAGTGCTCATCCTACGTCCATCCCTCTAGTTTGCTTCCATCCACCATCATTATCCACCTCCATATATCCATATCACACCATTCCCAACCATCTTCCACTTCCATACACCCACCAAGCTGCTGTTTGGGGCAAAATCAAAGAGAAAGGAGGTCAAGGAGTCCAGAAGATCAAGGAGGACAACTAAAAGATGAGATACGACCTATATAGAGGCTAAGGAGTGAGAGTCACCTCTCCTCTACATGCTAAATCTCTTCTTCTTATCCTTTCTTCTTCTGTTCCCCTTTGTTTCTGTATAAATGATGTTCTTCTATCTTTATTCGGTGCCAACTATGCTTGTCCATGGCTAGTTGAGATCCTTCTTGGCTATGTAGCCCATTTTGGGCATGTTTATTCGACCAAAGGATAGCTTGGAATGGTTGGGTTTCCCTCTACAATAGGTCTTGTAGGTGAATAGATTTGTTAGATGTATAACATTTATTTCGTTATACCACCTTTTATGGTGAGGAACCATTGTAAATGAACCATGATGAAATTTTGTAATAGTTTTGTTTCCACTGCTTTACTTTTACATGGATCTTTATATTGCACCATTTTAGTGGATCCCCTATCAGGGTTCACTCTTTACAAAATGGTATCAGAGCCTAAGCAGTCGGTAACTTTACTATTTCAAGTTATCCTAGGTTGACCATTAATTAGGTGTGTGGCCATTAGATATTGTTGATATACCCATTTATTAGTTGTAGAATACCAATTATAGTTTCCAGTCCCTATCTGATTGGAAATTTCCACTCCTCTATCCACTATATGGTTGAGGCTCAGTTTTTGGGAACCCTAGTTAATTCTACACCCTTTATGGAGTGTTGAATCTCCCTGCATAGGGGTTGACTATTATTGTCATTAGAATTCTATTTCCTAGTAATATGGAAGGATAATACATGATTACAGTGTAGGTTGACTTGAATACTTATATACATGCTTAACCCTACGTCATGTTGGGACCTTCTCCTTGTTGTTTTTCTAGTATGGCTCAAACACATCTTTTGGGAGGAATGAGCATGCACGAACGATAAACTCAGAATTATGACATAAGTAGTAGAATGATGGTGTATCCCTTGATACTATGCAATGACCTAAGTTAGCTTTTTTGTGGTGAGACATGCCTTACCTTCAACATGGAGTATCTTCGCATAGCTTTGCCCAAATCCATCTATCAAAGGGATGGATACCATCCTCGTTGAACTTGATAGACCTCTTACATGATGGTTAGTTGATGAAAGCTATAAGTCTTAGATGATATCCTTAGTGTTCACCTCCTTCATCTCTAGTGTACTTGGTCTATCAAGTGTTAATATGAGTAGGTTGATTGTGTAGGCACTATGGTTGTAATCCAGCTAGTAATGGGAAAATCCTAATTCTCTTCCTATGATGTTGGATAATTTTATGACTCCCTTAGGCCTCATTATGAGGCATAGAGTTATGTCTAAGAGTGACATGGGGAATGGTGGATGTCGTGCTTTATTAGGGTGTAATAGAAGTTGATCATGTGTTATCAGACATTCTTCTTCCTCTTATGCTTACATATTAGAAATGTAGTCATATTCCATTTATGTGTTAGGAGAATTAGCCCCTTTTTGTAGAATTAAGTGATGTTGGAATAACATTTATATGTGTTGTGCTGTGTTGTCGAATGTCGTTGACTTGGTTCTCGGATCGATTTTTGGTGCCAATTTTGGATTTTTCATCACAAAGTTTTCATCATCAAACTTATTTTCATTATTAAATTATATATATACAAAAAGAAAAGTTTTCATATTTTATCGATGGTTTTGGGACCAAGTCACCACCATAAGAAAGATTGAGTAGTAGAGAAACCCTTGACAGACATGATCAAACCTGAGACACTAAGCCTAAGTGTGGTGTAGAGAGTACGAAGAAGTTATGGATATGAAGACCTAGATTCACTTTTTTTTCCTCTAGGTGATTAGATTAATTATAGATTAACCCTTTTTTGGGTTGGAGTCTTATACACTTAGGAGTGTAGCTTAACTTAGGTAATAAACAATAGTATTGTAATAAGCCATACTTAAGTACTTCTAGCAATAATGCAAACTTATGTAGCTACCCCCCTAACCAAGATTAGTGGGTGAGCCTTACTAACTATATCACCATAAATGTTAATTTGATTAAAAAATAAATTTAATTACCTTCACTTATCTTCAAAGGAAGAACTTAAGTCATATAAGATGCTCAGTTAGGTTAAGAGAAACACACACATACTTAAAAGCTCAAATGAATGTCATATAACCCAAAAGTAGTTTGTAAGTAAATGGTAAGGATAGCTCTACACTAGAAGTTAGGATGAACACATTGAGGATGTTGGAAATTATGAATGTACATGCTTTCCATATGAGTGTTGTAACATACCCAATTTTATTATCCAATTTTAAGGGGTGGAGTGTTGTAACAAAATCCTCTTTAAGGGGTGGAGTATTGTAAAATACCCAATTTTAGACATATAGGTTAGCCCTCCATTCTTCTAGGCCCTACTCAATTATGTTGTTATCCAATCTCTTTCCTTCTCTTTTCTTGACCATTTTTCAACTAGATGCCTTTTGTATCCAAATTTCCCTATTTTATAATATATTGGACCTTGTTGGGATATTTTAACCCTAATTCACTCTTTAGTATCCCATGGACATGAAGTTTTAGGATGTAATAACCCTAATGATAGAATTGTGGAAAATTGGTGAATAATGATAATAAGATATAGTCTCGATCTTTATTGAATGCCCTAGTAGGAGCCTAGGATCTTAGACTGAAATAATAGGAAATAATTCAAAAGTATTCACCTTGTTTGATCATTAGGGTAACCCTAATACCCTAATTAAGTCATTAGTGTATAATGGTGAAAATACAAAACAAATAACTTCAAAATGCAAATCTAAGTTCAAAATAGTGTTCCTCATACCCAGGTTAGGTACCCTACCAAGTTTGGGCCAAATCAGATATCAAATACACATTTAATCATGTCTTAAAAGGTTAGATATAAGTTTAATTGATTTATTTCATTTGAAATCATATAAACTGTTAATTTAAACTAGATTCCAGATTAAGTGGTGGTCACGTGAGTCACGCGGACCTTTTATTGGGTCGGGTAGATGGGGTGTTGGACTTCATCTCCCACCCCTGAAAACCCTACATGAGAGATGGCCTATGCATTCGATTTCCCCAAAAACTCATTCCTCCACACCTTTCTCCCTCCACACCTCATCATTCCATGTGATTTCTATGTCATTGAATCTGTATCAACCTCTGGAGTCCATAAAACCTAAATAACCCACTGTAGAGCCATATATAATAAACGCCTAATCTCCTTCTTCGTTTTGCTGACGCTACCACCTCCAGTGACCTCGAAACCCCATCGAACTGAGATCCAAGTAGATTCTAACCACCAGAAACCATCGTCTCATCCTCCTATACCTTTCACCTCGGTCAATTGGTACAGATTGCCCCAGGATAACCTACCGGATCAAGCTGTTCTCCCCAGCAAACTCCTCACCGTTCCAGCAACTCGTTGCTTCTCAATTCAATTAATTACAAGGTAATCATCTACTGATCTTCCTCTTTCATTTCATGTATACATATCATCTTGATTCTTTCTGGGAAGTCAGGTCGACAAACACCGCTTCCATTCCTCTATTTTGGCTTTTTGTAAAGAAGGGCTCCGCTATTTTGGCTTTCCGTAAAGAAGGTCTTCGCAGGTCCTTGACCCCAGAAACCCAGCCTAATCAATCATGGCTAGTTGGCGGAACATCTGGGATCATAGCACACTTGTTGTGTATATTGGACCTCCTTCGCAGGATCCCATGATGGCTCACGATACTATAATCTCATAATGCCTTTATGACTAGGCAACTCACTGATATTCTCTCGTGATTAGGCCTTCTTCTGCCTGTTTCTCTTCCTCCCTCACCCTCCTCTCCTTGAGGTGTTTGCCTAGTGATCATAGCATCATAGGACACTGCTCACCATTTTCCCCCACCAGAGTCACTGCCAGGTTCATCCATGGTCGTCTCCATCGTGAGGCTCATCTCGACTCTCGGCTACCTCAGGGCCAGAGTAGTAGCTCGCCAGGTCTTGGGTGACAAGGCGAAGACAATGAGATGAGTGCCCACTCCCCTCAAAGTCTGGATCGAAGGTATACCCTACCCTTGAGCTCAATTGGGACAGCCATAGCACAGGATGCATGGAGCGCAATCCCTGGGATGAAAGTCTAGTCTCGCCCATGGAGATGAAATAATTTAATGCATCCACCACGGACATTTTAGTCATTTGCACATTTTTTACCATCTTTGACCGTGAATGACGTGAATGAGCATTACTATGGTACTGGGTAACGCTCCGCTTGCTTTTTTACTTCCATTCGAGGGCATTTCGGTCAATTAACAACTTTATTTTACCTCTTAACCAGAAAATGATTTTAACTTGTAAAAATCATAACTAATTATTGGTTCTGTAGAAAAATACAAATATATATATATATATATATATATATTTGAAATAAAAAAAATATGAATAGTTTAATGGGATAGCTTTCATGAACTGATTTTGAAGTTACAGTAGGGTCGTTATCAAAGTAAAGGATTCAATGTAAATTATATTAACAGAATGTACATATATTGTGACTAGGTTGAGACAACCTTGATCCTACTTAGGAGGTGTTACTGAATAATTAGGTCTGATCATAAGATATGTACATCCTCTATTTTATTTTGGGCATTATTTGACTAAAACCTACTTTCTTTTAATGAGGCATCTCTTGAACTGTTATTCCTTATGAAATCTAAATTCTTGAACATTTATATTTCTTGATGTTGACTCATTATATCCATGTAGTTTTTGGACAACCTTGTTTATATGGGTACTTGTACCCCACTTGATTTGATTGCCTTTTTATTAAAAATTGACTGAAATGCTAGTCTTGCCTCTCTATTTTATGCATGCTACATGTTTGACTAGAATATCTAGAATAGTGGTACTTATGTACAGCCATACTTATATAGGGTGTGCGTTTCCACTTGGGGTGTGTGTTTCCACCCTTATTTCTTTTAGGCCATGATCCTATGGTGTTATGGCCCTGTTTTAGGTATATTTAGTCTACATTGTTATGCATGCAAATGTTATTGTTCAAAAAATGAAAATTGTGGATAATTGTTATGGTAAGACACTTTTATTATCATGCTTGTAATCTAAATTTAATATGCCTCATTTCTTTAGTTACATTTCTTTTGTTACATTTCTTTTGAACTTAACTAATTGCAATTAGTCCCCTTTTTTGTGGGAACGTCTCATTTGTACTTAGAACCCAATGTAATGCCCAAAGCATTTAATATATGTACATACTCAGCCCTTTGCTGACATTATCTCATTTCCTATGTTTTGGGTGATGTTCCCTTCCACCCAGGTGCAGGTACATTAGAAGACAAGGATGTACAAGGATCGTATATGTGGTATTCGACCTAAGGATAGCTTGGAATGGCCAGGTTGCCCTCTGCAACAGGTCTTATAGGTGAATAGATTTATTAGATGTATACCTTTTACTTCGTTATACCACCTTTTATGGTGAGGAACCATTGTAAATGAATCATGATGTAATTTAGTTTTATTTCCACTGCTTTACTTTTACATGGATCTTTATATTGTACCATTTGAGTGGATCCCCTATCGGGTCCCACTCTTTACAAAATGGTATCAAAGCCTAAGCAGTTGGTAACTTTACTATTTCAAGTAATCCTTGGTTGACCATTAATTAGGTGGATGACCATTAGAGATTGTTGATATACCCATTTATTAGTCGTAGAATACCAATTATAGTTTTCAATCCATGTCTAATTGGCGCTCCTCTATCCACTATATGGTCGAGGCTCAGTTTTTGGGAACCCTAGTTAATCTGACACCATTTATGGAGTGTTGAATCTCCATACATAGGGGTTGACTATTGTGGTCATTAGAATTCTATTTCCCAGTCACATGGAAGGATAATACACAATTACAATGTAGTTTGACTTGAATACTTATATACATGCTTAACCTTAAGTCCCGTCGGGGCCTTCTCCTTGTTGTTTTTCTAGTATGGCTCAAACACATCTTTTGGGAGGACTGAGCATGCATGGATGATAAACTTAGAACTATGGCATAAGTAGTAGAATGGTGATGTATCCCTTGATACTATGCAATGACCTAAGTTAGCTTTGTTGTGGTTAGGCATGCCTTGCCTTCAACATGGAATATCTTCACATAGCTTTGCCAAAATCCATCTATCAAAGGGACAGATACCATCCTCATTGAACTTGATAGACCTCTTACATGATGGTTAGTTGATGAAAGCTATAAGTCTTAGTGGATATCCTTAGTATTCACCTCCCTCATCTCTAGTATACTTGGTCTATTAAGTGTTAATATGAGTAGGTTGACTATGTAGGCACTATGGTTGTAATCCAGCTAGTAATGGGAAAATCCTATTTCTCTTCCTATGATGTTGGATAATCTTATGACTCCCTTAGGCCTCAGGATGAGGTAGAGAGTTATGTTTAAGAGTGACACGAGGAATGGTGGATCTCGTGCTTTATTGGGGTGTGATAGAAGTTAACTATGTGTTATAAGAGATTCTTCTTCCTCTTATGCTTACATATTAGAAATGTAGTCATATGCCATTTATGTGTTAGAAGAATTAGACTCTTTTTGCAGAATTAAGTGATGTTGGAATAACAATTATATGTGTTGTGTTGTCGAATGTGGTTGACTTGGTTCTTAGATCGATTTTTGGTGCCAATTTTGGATTTTTCATCACAAAGTTTTCATCATCAAACTTATTTTCATTATTAAATTATATATATACAAAAAGAAAAGTTTTCAGATTTTATCGATGGTTTTGGGACCAAGTCACCACCATAAGAAAGTTTGAGTAGTAGAGAAACCCTTGACAGACATGATCAAACCTGAGACACTAAGACTAAGTGTGGTGTAGAGAGTAGGAAGAAGTTCTGGATATGAAGACCTAGATTCACTTTTTTTTGTCCCTCTAGGTGATTAGATGAATTATAGATTAACCCTTTTTTTGAGTTGGAGTCTTATACGCTCAGGAGTGTAGCATAACTTGGTAATAAACAGTAGTAGTAATGGTTGCAATAAGTCATACTTAACTTCTAGTAATGATACAAGCTTATGTAGCTACCCACCTAACCAAGATTAGTGGGTGAGCCTTACTAATTATATCACTATAAATGTTAATTTGATAAATAAAATATATTTTAAAAAAATACCTTCACTTATCTTCAAAGGATGAACTTAACTCAGATAAGATGCTCAGTTAGGTTAAGAGAAATGCACACACGCTCAAAAGCTCGAATGAATGTCATATAACCCAAAAAATGTTTGTAAGTAAATGGTAAGGATAACTCTACACTAGAAGTTAGGATGAACACATTGAGGGTGATGGAAATTATGAATGTACATGTTTTCCATATGGTTGTATTAAATTAAAGTGAAATTAAGTTAAGAAAAACATGTGGAATGTAATGTGTATTCTTAAACTATGGATGACTAACCAAATAAGTTGGATACAATATTTTATAATAATGTGAATGGAAAACTTGTTGCCAATTCAAAACCCTAATCTTATACTTTTACCCTAATCTACTAACATAGTATATGAAATGGTTTTGGGCATTAGATGACAACTATATCTATAATTAAATTTTAATTATTGATAACCATAACCCTAGAATGAAAGGAAGACTTATATGCATGATATACCCTAATTGTGCTTGTACACCTGAAACATCAATAAAAATTACATACAAAATAGACATAATAGTAATAATATCAATAATAGAAGTCATCGAAATATATGTTTAGGTTTATGTTCTTAAACTAGTTTGGTTTACAGTTGGTGGTTGCAATCTGAATCATTATGAAGGAAAACCTAGTTATGAAATATTGATCAATCATGCCTTAAAGGAGAAAAAAGAGGCAGTAATGAAACATTTAAACCACATATATGTAATCAAATGATAATTATTTGTGGATATGAAACCACCATAACAATACATGTAAACTTAACTAATACAACACAAATAAGATATACCAAATTCTTGGTATAGTCTTCCTAGCTAACTCGACCTATAATAAGAGTTTGGAGACATCATATTAGAGTGATATTGTTGGACCTTGAGGATAGACTATGAGTGTTACATGAGATAATGCACTAGGATCTTCTACTTATAGTGAACTACAAGATTTTTAATTGGTTATGAAGTATACTTTAGCATACTAGGCTTTAGCTTGATGGATTTCAGGGACAAAATTCTCTTTAAGGGGTGGAGTATTGTAACATACCCAATTTTAGACATATAGGTTAACCCTCCATTCTTCTAGGACCTACTCAGTTATGTTTTTATCCAATCTCTTTCCTTCTCCTTTCTTGATCTTTTTCAACTAGATGCCTTTTGTATCCAAATTTCCCTATTTTATAATATATTGGACTTTGTTGGGATATTTTAACCCTAATTCACTCTTTAGTATCCCATGGACATGAAATTTTAGGATGTAATAACCCTAATGATAGAATTGTGTAAAATTGGTGAATAATGATAATAAGTTATAGTCTTTATCTTTATTGAATGCCCTAGTAGGAGCCTAGGATCTTAGAGTGAGATAATTGGAAATAACTCAAAATTATTCACCCTATTTGATCATTGGGGTAACCCTAATACCCTAATTGTGGCGGCCCGACAACAAATCAGACTGTCACTGTGTAATTAATTGTGGAATTAACCATAATCAACAGGATAACAAAAATCACTAAAAATTAAAACTTTTTACCAAAGAGACCCAATTCCAGGAAACTCTTATAAAGAGAACCAAAGTACTGCATACATTATAGTTCACATTGTACATACCATGTACCATTTCTTCTCGAGGAATATATTTACAACGGTTGCTTTGCCAAAATTATACATAAGCAACATAAAACCTCGAGGCATTCAAGCCAAAATCTCAGATCGATCATGAAAACACTTACTGACTGCAAGGACCTGAGAGTACAGAGACGACACATAGGACTCATATCTACAATACACGACAGTCAGTATCTCTACCTGAGATGTTACTGTTGTCGCTGATGTTGCTGTCCTTCCCATGTTGTATGGTCCCTACCTGCTCGTCCGCGTCCACCTAAAAATGTTGGTGAGAAATGGGGTGAGACCCATGTCCCAGCAAGAGATATAACTCTCTGCCAATAATATTATCATTGCAGATAAATAGTAATAAATTGAGCAGAGGATTCTTTATTATTAATAAGTAGGATAAATCACTTTTTAAGCAGAATTAGAGCAACATCATCTTTTAAAGCATTACAGCAATATATGATAAAGCAGTAAATCATCTATTTAATAAGTAATATGAAGAACATGTATAACATTTCTACATTATAGGATACATTAAGCAATGTAACATCAACCAATGATTTCCGTATTTCATCCTTAAGCAATTAAGCTACACGGCTGATTACATTTTACAATCACACTTATGCCCTGAGGAGATGAGGTATACTGCTCATACTCCAACCGACCACGATGGCGTAAAGCATCGGTTCCATACCTAGGTCAATGGAAGAGTCGGACTCCATGACCTCATCCGTCTCGGTCAGTGCGAGACCACTTGCAGGACATCTTGTGTCACTGCTAAATAGATTTCTAGGGTATATTGGCAACTTCTCTATAGAGCTACAACGACAGCTGCACTCTCTTCGCAATCGAGAGATTTCATGTTTATCTCACATCGATCCGACATTAAACATCATCGGGAGATTCGTGATACATCCAACCTGGCACATATAATGAAGGATCGAGAGATCTCGTGTTTATCTCATGTCAATCCCACATTAGGGCGTAAGGATATTCATGCTCATTACCCCCACATATTCAAAAATATGCCCTCCAGGAGATCCCGTGTGAAAACCTATTTCACCATCACCAGCTACTGACAATGATGGATCTATGGCCAGGGCTCTACATGATAAGATTTTACTTGATTAATTAAGTGCATTACCATATTCTTTTAGCATCAGCCAAGTTTTCAAACATGAATTATTATGACAAATTCTACAAAGAAAAGTGTAATACATCTATCAAGTACTTTTCAAAATTTTATAAAACATTGGGATCTCAATCCCTTATCTCATTACTGGGAATTCTCATCCCTCAACAATATCATCATCATATTTACTGGATCTGGGTATTCAAACCCTTAGTTCATCGCTTGAACATTGTTATCTCTTATCACGTAACTATTACCTCCAGGTCATCTGACCAAGGTATACTTGATACTTGTTATATAAGCATCTCACATAGCTCACAAGGCACATTAAACATCATAGCTCATACCTGGCTATGCTCATCAACTTATGATACCTGCATGGTTAGTGTACTTCATAACGACCATATCAATTACATATTAACACTATGCAATACAAGGGTAACACCACTATTTCCTCATTAGGGTTAGGGTTTCCCATTCTTTATCAATTAGGGTTACTCATACCATTACCTGAAATTAGGGTTAGGGTTTCCATTCTTTATCAATTAGGGTTTCATGATCACATTATCAAAGATCAAACCCTAATTCATATTCTACACTTATTAAAAGTATCAATGAATGCACATTACATGTTTATTGCACAAGTATGAGTTTCTCTCTCATCCTCTCTAGGATGTTGATTACTCTATACTTTATTAAGTTGACTCATCCTTTCACTAAAGTACATGCACCTATGCTTATCATAGTGTATTGAGTTTATTACTTTCATAAGAATCAAATGACAATCACTCTAAGTGTACTATTCACCTAAGTACTTTAGAGGTACTTCCATTGTAATCAACCTTGAGATACTTTACAAACACTCATAGGGTTGTTTGACCTTACATGCTTTTGAGACTATTTGGTCTCTAAATGGTTTGAGATTATTTAATCTTCAAACGCTATTGAAAACCCTTTTAACCTTCAAACGGTCTTGAGACACCTTTTACCTTGAAACGGTCTTGAGACTCCTTTAATCTTCAAATGGTCTTGAGACTCCTTTGACCTTCAAACGGTCTTGAGACTCTTTTGACCTTTAAACGGTCTGGGACCTTTTTGACCTCAAAATTGTTTGAAATCGTTTGGACTATATTAGGTTGAAACCATTTGCACTCTAAACAGTTTGAAACCGTTTGGCATATCCAAAGTTGAAACTATTTGAACTCTAAACGGTTTGAAACTGTTTGGCCTATCCAAAGTTGAAACCGTTTGAACTCTAAACGGTTTGAAACCGTTTGGCCTATCCAAAGTTGAAACCGTTTGAACTCTAAATGGTTTGAAACCGTTTGACATATCCAAAGTTGAAACCGTTTGAACTCTAAATGGTTTGAAACCGTTTGACCTAGATTAGGTTGAAACCCTTTGAACATGAAACAGTTTGAAACTATTTGACCTATCTAAAGTTGAAACTGTTTGAACTCTAAATGGTTTGAAACCGTTTGACCTATCTAAAGTTGAAACTGTTTGATATTGTTGATCTAGAGGTGTGTGCTAAGATGATGTTATCATCATCAAGCTTCAGACCTCCATTTCTACTATCCATACAACTGATGGATTCGTTGATTCATCAATTACTCAAGAAAAATTCGAGAAGAAAGAAAGATCAACATATATTGCAAGATTAAAATCAAATAATAAAATCAATGGATTCAAGTTATATAACCCACCTCCAAAGCAAATTCAAAGCTCCAAGCTTTTATTCTTTAATGGTGAAGATAGCTCCTCCAATTATCCAAGGCACGTTCTCAACCCTTTTGATGTAAAAGATTGCCAAAGTTAAGCATTGGATGGAAGAGAGAAGAAAAGAAGAGTTATAAATCAATTTTAGCCTTCAACCCAAGGTTGAAGATGACCATGGATCTTACCTTAAGCTTGGGAAACGATCTCCTCCTTCTCCTTTGCTTCCTTGGTCGTTTTCCTAAGTGAGGAGTGAGTGTGGTGTGCAAATAGCCTTTCTAGTAGTCGAATAATTGAGTGTATATAGTTGAATTAGTAAGAGAGAGAGAGGGTAGGAGGGAAGTCATCAACCTTCCTTACTAGGTGCCACATGCCCCCTCCACTTCCTTATATCCAAAGCTATATTTCTTTTCCTTTAATTCCTTTGAATTATCCCTGAATTATAGCCGACCGTTTAAGCTCCTTAATAAATAAAATACTATTATCCATAAGCACCTTTACTTTAGTGGTCATTACTTTTCAATTAAAAATGTAGGTCGATATTTTTCACCTACTTAGGATTATAGTGGTGCCTCCAAGGTGTTTTGGCCGTCATTTCATTATAGGATTTCACCCGTAGCTTTTTAGTTGATGGGCACTTCATTTAATTTATATATTTTTGCTACAAAGTAACTTCAGGTTTCAATTATGCTTATTTCTTGATTATTTTATTATCAAGAGTATCATTTCTCAAATATAGTTCAAACAAGACGCCCCTTTCTTTTATTTTCTCTAAATTATACCAAGAGATGGTAGGGACACTCTTGAGGTGGTATTTTACATATTCAACCCTAGGTTTTGGGTAAATTACAAATTACACCAAAACTAGTATTCAATGTACAAGTATTATTCAAACAAGCCCCTTCTTGGAATTTAGGCTTCCACAAACCATCCCTTAGCATCCTTCTCATTCTAATGATGCTAAAGTACTTGAGGAACATTTATCATGTAACAATTTGCAAGGTAACCCCTTATATTGGATAAATTGCACTTTAGTCCAAAACAAGCAAATATTTCTTCAACATTATTCAAATAGGACCAAAATTGAAACATAAGCTCTCATTTAGTCTTAATTACTTTTCAAAAGATAAAGACAAGAATATAAATGACTTGCTTAAGCAAAACTCCTAGGGTTAAGGTGTAACCCAGGTCAAGGATGTTACAATTATCCACCCCTAACAGGGATTTCATCTCTAAAATCATCAAGAGAAAAGATAAGGGTACTTCCTCCTCATCTCTCCCTCCAGTTCCCACGTAGCCTCTTCAACGCCACGATGATGCCAGAGAACTTTCACAAGAATTATGTCTTTCTTTTTCAACTTTTTGATTCTCCTATCAAGAATCATCATTGGTCCTTCTTCAAAGGACATATCTTCATTTAACTCTACGTCCACATGTTGCAATACTAACTCTGTATCAGGGTGACACTTTCTCAACATGGATATATGAATAACTGGATGAAATCTATGTAGTTCAGGTGGAAACTCCAACTTATAGGCTACCTTTCCAATCCGTTCAGTGATTGGATAAGGCCCCATAAATCAAGGAGATAACTTACCCTTTTTCCCAAATCTAAGAACACCTTTCCAAGGTGAGACTTTGAGATATACTCTGTCTCCAACTTGGAATTCTAAGGGTCTTCGCCGTTTATCAACATATGACTTCTATCTATCATGTGCAGAACTGTTGTTGTATTACTTTAATCTTCTCAGTTGTCTGTTGTACTAATTCAGGACCCAAAAGGTGGTATTCTCCTATTTCATACCAACACAATGGAGATCTACAACGTCTACCATATAATGCTTCATATGGTGCCATATCAATATTGTGCTGATAACTATTGTTGTAAGTGAATTCTATTAAGCTCAAGTGTAGATCCCAACTTCCTACAAACTAAAGGACACATGCCCTAAGCATATCCTCCAAGGTTTGTATAGTCCTCTCAGATTGTCCATCCATCTGGGGGTGAAAGGCAATACTAAATCTTAACTGCATACCCAATGCTTTATGTAGTTGTTCCCAAAAATGACTCGTGAACTGGGGACCTCTATCATAAACAATTTTAACTGGAACCCTGTGTAATCGCTCTATCTCATCTATATAGATATGTGCAAGTTTCTCAATAGTGTATGTTGTTTTGACAAGAAGAAAATGTGTTGACTTAGTCAACCTATCAACTATCACCCAAACAGAATCATGACTTTTGGCGGTTCTGGGTAAACAAACCACAAAGTCCATGGTCACATGATCCCATTTCCACTATGGTATAGGTAAAGGTTGCATTGTTCCTGTGGGCTTTTGATGTTCAGCTTTAACCTACTAACACACTGGACACTGCATAACAAACTCAGCTACATCTTTCTTCAAACCATGCCACCAATATATATCTTTCAAGTTATGATACATTTTGGTGCTCCCTGAATGCATTGCATACATAGATGAATGAGCTTCCTCCATGACTAGTTTCCTTAAGTCATTGGCATCAGGTACTACCATCCTACCATGGTAACAGACTACCTCATCATCTGACTCATGAAAACCATCATGTTTCTCATTACCGTACTCTGATCTTATCTACTGAATCACAACATCAGTCTGTTGTGCTTCTTTGATCTGTTGTTTCAGAGTAGGTGGTGCGATTCCGCTAGTGGTGCTAACACACTACTCAATTGAATAGATGCGCCCCACGAGGTCGGAATGAACGGTGGATGGGGATTTGCTTTCAAAATTTATAAACCTAAACTATCTACCTACGTCTACTAAAACACTACACCCGCAAGCGCACGAGGTCATGTCGTAGTATAGGAAGGTGGCAAGGAAAGGGTCGATCCACAGGGAAAAGAGGGGGCGCTAGAGCTAGGGTAGTTTGGCTAGGTTCCCACTGCGGAGACTAGGGTTAAGGGTTTGAAGGTGATTTTGATTATTAATTAAGGATGAACAAGAAAGCAGTTAAAGGCAGGAATGAAATCTAAGTTATCCCTAAGCTAGAGCAGAGCTAAACAAGCAAGGAAAGGCTAAGCTAAGTATGAAAAGGCAAATTACACTAAGGAAAGCAAGAGAGAAGCAAAAGAACAATTAAAGATCTACACTAGCATGAACAAGACAAGAGCAAAGCAAGAAGTTAACTAAGCAAGGAAAGAACTAATTATGCTAAGCAAGTACAAAACTAGGTTTTTAAGCAGTAAAGAGATGTGTGGGTTGTTTAGGGGTATGAACTTATCACTTAAGTTGGAGGGTGACATATGAACATTATGATTCCATTTAGATTATCCAAACCAAACAACAAGTTAGAGTCTAATGAATTAACCTAAGCTACTAACTGGCCATGGATATGTTAGGTTGTGCATAGGGGAACTAGTCCCTAACACCCCCTACTACCCTTACGAGGCTCAATTGGGTTAGGGATTAGGTTCAATTCAATTAGAGTCTAATCAAGTCTAGGTTTCTAGATTAGGCATTCCTAGGGCAATTAGGGGCCGAGGGTAGTAATGGGGAGGTGAAATTAGGGCTTTGGACCCCCAATTCCCCCACATTCTAGCCTTGAGAAGGCTCCATGCTAATTGCACTAGAATTATCTAATCTAGCTACTTAGATCTATCACTTAGGTTTAGGGAGATTGATTAGGATGTAGGAAGATGGGAGGCAACCTAGGGATCAAAGAATTGGACCTAGGGGCAAATCCCAAAATTCACACATACAAGCAATTTGCCTAAATTCCTAGGTGATTTCACACACAAACCAACAAGCAATTCATGGAGAATGATATGCAAATAGAATATAATCATTAACAAATGGAATTACAAAGTTTACATGTCATTATCCCCCAACATGGTATCAAAGTAACATATTTCCCCCCAAACAGCCCACCCACAGGGGCCTAGCTACTCATAGAAATGGAAAATACAAAAAGAGGGAAGAAAGAGGTAGAAGGAGCCATGGAGCTCGGTGTAGATGAAGAAGTCCTCCTCTCCAGAAGCTGCAGAGACGTCCTCCTTCTTCTCCTTAGATGAAATGGTGTGGAATGATGGAGGGAAGTGGATGGAAGGCTTAGATATGGGGGTTATGTGGTGGAAATGGTGATATGGAGTGGATTTGAGGTGGATATGGAGTGGAATGGAGTGGGTGGTGATTTGGGGAGCTAGGATGGGGTAGAAGGTATCCAACCTCGTGCCCCAGCCGCCACCTAGGTATATATAGGAGTCTAGGGGGTCTAGGGTTAAGTTAGGGGCAAAAAGGGGAAAGTAGTGAAAAAGTGGTTGGATCTTGTGAGTAGCACGGCCGTGGTGGGGTACCACGGCCGTGGTGGGTAGGGTAGGCCACGGCCGTGGTGGATGGGCACGGTCGTGGGAATAAAAATTGCAAGTTACAAGGTTTTTGTCAAAATGGCCACGGTCGTGGTGTGTTACCACGGCCGTGGTGGAGGTGGTTTGCCACGGTCGTGGTGTATGGCACGCCCATGGTGGGCTTGGTGGAGGTGGTCATGGTGCTGCTGCACGGCCATTTTGCTCTGTTGTGCCACGGGCGTTTTGTGGAGCACGGCCGTGGTGTCAACCCATTGCACGACCGTGGTGCGCTGCATGGCCGTGGTGCTCTCAGCTTCACTTGGATGCTGAACCTGTTAATTTCTAAGTAACCTAGCACAGCCGTTTTGTGGTACCACGGCCGTGCTGGGTCCTGGGGCAGCACTTTGACTTGGGTCTTTGACTTTTCTTGGACTTCTTTGCTTTAATTGATCTTTGGCCACTAGGGGTAGGTCGAGGGAGCATTGGACTTCACTTTGGGCCTCTCCAAGTGCAGAGGAACCCTAGGATCGCCCCTTCTCTCTCTTCCATCAAGCGTGGTCCAAATGCCTGAAAAACATGCAAATAATGTCCATAAGTGCATTTTATACAAATAAGCATATTAGGGGGAATGACATACAATCTAACAGGTATAGATGTGATTGAAGAGCAATATAGCACAAGATGAAGCCCTAAAATAGGGCTGCATCACCACCCCAAACTTGAAACATACTTGTCCTCAAGTATGCTCCAACTCAATCTCTCTACAAACTTTCACAAAAAGAAATGGCAAATGCAATATAAAAGGCGATTGTTGCTGAATGGGATCAAAGATGACTAAGTACATGCATTTCACCTCTCTCGTCTCCTTCTTTCACAATCTAATCATGAAAAGAGCACAAAGCATATGAACTTCAAATATAGTGCATATAATACACAAGTTATCCTTATTTCTTCCATTAAGTTGCAGGTAAACCGTTTCATGGTGGAGTTAATCAAGAATGACTAGGAGTGTTGTTTCACATTCATGCATTCAGTCTTATATTTCAAATCACACCAAATGACCCACGTGGCTGCGGAAAAGGGTAAAATGAGCTAAGTTTGATGTTTCCTAGCTCAATGGGTAAGAAAGTGGAAGAAAGGGTTGTGGTAAGATTTTTGGAGTGTTTTTACACACTCATCTTTTCTTTATTTGGATGCTCTTAAATAGGAGCATCCTTTTATTTTATTTTGCTTTTCTTTTTCTTTTCTTTTCTTTTTCTTGCCCTTGGTGTAGATAGGGCATATGGTGGATAGAGTGAAGCGGTGAGATAAAGATGTGGCCACCCCAAACTTTTGGAGGTGGCCACGGCTAATATGTGCACTTTGGCATCTTTTTATGAGGCGGAGGGGTACGGAGATGGTGGAAGAATAGTCGGGTCAAAGAGGGGTCATTGGTATGATTTTCCACATAAGACATCCTGCATGAGAATTAATCCAACACTTCATCCAAGATATCACACCACATGAATGAACAAAATGAAATTGATATATCAAACAAGCAATTCCACAAACACTAAGCGTTCAAGGCTTGCTCAAGTTCACAATTCAACCAATTCAATCACAATCCTAAGAGAGGTGATGCACATGTAAAGAGTCAAACATTGATACCACTTAGCAACAAACACTGATAATTCACTTGCATTTGTCAAAGGTCATCATTTTTACTCAAAATAGTAGAGATTGGGTCAAAACACACTTTTTAGACAAGAAGTTCCAAATTTGGGCAAAATTGGCCAAAATGGTTCCAAGTTGCCTCGAATCACATCTAAACCTATATTATTGAACTTAAAGCAGTAAACAAGCAAATCCTAACTAAAACATGCAAAAATTACCAAAAATCTACATGATATGCAATGCATGGCAAAAGAGCAAAATTTTTGAAAATTACGCAAAAAAAAACGACAATAAGGTAAGCTACATGGAATGCAAGTGTGAAAAGCAGTAAAATTCTAGACTAGAAAGTAGGACAAGCAAAAGAAATGAAAAACAACAACCAAAAAGTAAAATAGCAGATGGGATGCAAAAATGAGTGAAAGAAGAATGAGGGCATACCGCCCTACCACCCCAAACTTTTGAACCATGCTGTCCTCAGTGTGACACTAAAATCTAGGGTGATAGGGTAGATGATCACTACAGATGTGGTGGAGGTGCTCCTCCCTGCCTGTAGTAGGCTCCCCAGTAGTCTGACTGTGGAGGCGGATAGCTATCCTGAAAAGCTGATAAAGAACTCCACCAGTCTTCACCCCACTGTGGGTTCCTCTAGGCCTGGGCATTGTGAAACTAATAAAGGTGGTTGACCTGGTAATGCATATGTTGGTGGTCCAACCACATGGCATCCTATGTCCTCTGAAAGCCCTCTTGTGCCCGTAGAATTCTGTCATGTGTCGCCTGAATGCCCTCCAGCTGTGCATGGATGGTACCCATATCATATGCATTCACTGAAGGTTGTTGTGGCTCTGACGCTCCCATTCTTTCTTCTCTTTGCCTCACCCGTCTTGCCGCTCTCTCCTCTGCCATCCGCCTCTGCTCTGCCACCTATGAAGGCTCTCCTGGACTCCCTGCAAACCTCACCTCAGGGATTTCCTCTCCTTTGGGGTTCTCCTCCTCGTACCTCCTCAACTTTTCCAGAAAATCTGGTGTAGGTCTAAACTGTGCCATGAGGGGAGGAGTATGGTAAGGCAGCTCCAATGTGACTCCTGGGTAAGGTGGGTTGATTTGGTAAATGATCTTCTGATCCGTAACCGTAATCATGGATGAGCGAGCCAGGTAGTGCAAATCAACCAACTTGCCACCCTCTGCCTTTGTATATCCTATCATGTCGTGCCCCAAGGCAGTGGCAATAGTTGTTACAATCTCTCCCATTACAAATGGATTTGTGCTCTTATACGGGATTGTCCTCATGTGATCAATCAATAACACCCCCAAGTTCACATGTCTCTCCTTTGCCATCCAACCAAGCACAAAAAGATCTTTGTTGGTGCAGCTGCCTTGATTTTCGTACCTACCAAAGATGGTGTTTGCCAACACCTTCTGAATATAGCGGAAAAATGGGTTGTGAATACCACTTGTCTTTGATTTCCCTACTACAAATGTACTTTGGCCGGTGAAGCATTTCCACATGGCTGGATACATGGAACTGGAGTCATTTTCTGTCCTTCCTCCATCTAGGAGGGCAGCCATCTCTCAACTTGGGGCAAAAATCTGATTTAACATCTCTGAGGTTATTTTCCACCTCTTATCCCCAATCGTTACCTTAATTGCATTCTCGCCATCATTGGTTGCTTTCTCTAGCGTGGCGAAGAACTGCTGCGTCAGCTCGATGTAGGTCTCCTGCTACAGTGTCAGGATCTCAAAAAGCCCCAATTTTTCCATCAAATCTTGAAAACAGACAAAGAACCCCATTGCCTCCATTGACGCCTGGCATGCATATCGAGTAGCTAACACTCTGCGTGTCAGGCATCTGGGGTGCTTGGGCTCCTTTGCCCTGCCTGTAGTAACCTCTGGCTGTGAAAACAGGCGTTGTGGCGGGCTTGGTTGCTGCTCAACCTCAGGCATATCAGTATCATCTTCATCAGCTAGCACGAGTCGTCGACGTGGTCGCAGTCGTGGCTGCGGCTCGGGCTGTGGTTGTGCCGCAGATGAGACGGACGACTGTGCGGATGAAACTGACGATCGTGCGGCTGAGGCGGAAGGTCTCTCGGATGAGACATAGTGTCGGGAGGCAGACGGCGGTGGCTGCGATGAAGATGGTGCCCCCCGTTGTGGTTGTACGGTGGCTTCTTCAGTGATAGGATCCACTATGGCATCCAATTCCGCCTCCGTCAACTTGGGGTGGTTGTTCCTTGGCTTCCTTTGGTAGGGGATGACACCCCTAGTCTTCTCTACTACCTTCCTTGCAAACTTCTTCATTCTTGCTCGAAAAATGAAGTGGAATTAGAAAATTTCAGATTTCTCTGAAGAACGGGGCCGTTGGGGCGGAATGGAGAGAAAGTGGTGTGTTTGTGGATGGAAATGGGTGGGATTAGGATATTAAGGTAGTGGAAATGGTAGGGGAGTGATTGGGTATGGTTTGGGAGTGATTTGGTGAGGATTCGGGGGCTAGAGAAGGTGGGCGGCGTGCTACACGGTCGCTAGGGCGCGGGGCACGGCCGTTCTGTTCTTCGGAGAAATGAGCAAGTGAATAGAAATTTTGCAAAATTTGAGTTTAAGTTGCTGGAGTCGGGCTGCTGCACGGCTGTGGTGGCTTCATGTACCACGGTCGTGCTACCTTACATGGTCGTGCTGCCCTGGTTTGAAACTTAGCTGATTTTCTCAATTTTCTGATCATTTCTTTGTTGAATGTGAGTGCACCACCACGGTCGTGTTGATGTACCACGGCCGTGTTGGGCACTGTAACAGCAGTAGGAGACTCGAATCTTGTTCAAACATCAAAATTGATCTCAAGTTGATATTCTATTAACTCTTTATCAAAATTTCATCTATTCTTCTTCATTTCACTCTGTTCTCACCTGCACATATCAAAACTATACAAAAAACTATCAAATACGAGTGTGTGTGTGTGTGTGCTTTCTTGGAAAAATGTAAAACAAAGTAGAAAGTATCAAAAATGCAGATTGGGTCAAAAATTCCCAAACCTAGGTGGGTTGCCTCCCACAAGCGCTGAGTTTCTTGCCTTCAGCTAGGCTTCTTGGTGATTCTTCAAAATTCACCCGTTTGGCATTCTCATGTGTTTATTCTTGCAAAACATGCATCCTTACTTTGCACTCAATCTGTTTTTCTCATCCCTTTGATCACAATACTCATCATTAACTTCTTCACCTTGATGTCCTTCTCTCAATTGCCCATTTGGACTTGTGAAGTGATCATGTCCAATATCCCTATCTCGGACTCGCCGGGTTGGGGTCCTGTACATGTTGATGTTGATCTTCATGTCCATAAATGAGACTGTCATGGTGCCACTGCGTACATGAATGTCGGCATCAGCTGTAGATAAGAACGACCTCCCCAAGATGATGGGAATCTTCCTATCCTCCGACTCCATATCAAGTACAATGAAATCCGTCGGGAACACCGCACCTTTTTCCTTGTCTATCATCACCAAGACATCATCCACTCTACCTCTAGGCACTTTTATGGATCTATCCGCCAACTGGAGAGTGCAATGTGTCGGCTTCAACTTGCCTAAACCCAGCTCAACATAGACATGATATGGCATCAAATTCACACTAGATCCCAAATCAAGTAAGGACCTATCTATGCGATGTCCCCCTATGTAACTAGGTATGAGTGGGGCTCCTGGGTCCTTTCTCTTCACTGGGAGTGAGTGTTGTATGATGGAGCTCACTTGTTCATTCAATCTCACCTTCTTTGGAATCCTCCCCGTTGACCTTCTTTTCATAGTGCATAGGTTCTTGAGGAACTTGGCATATGATGGGATTTGCTTGATAGCATCCAATAGTGGAATGTTCACCTTTACTTGGCGAAACACCTCAAGAATGTCAACATTGTGCTTTTGCCTCCTTTTCAATTCCAATGGCTCATCTAGTGCTTCTACAAATGGAGGATCACTAGTTTTTGCCGCACTTACATGAACATGAGGCGGAACACTAGGGATGGTAGGACCTGCAAAAGGGATATGTGGCGGATCACATGGAATCCAAAACTCGACATGCGGTGTCACAACATCATCTTCAGCAATATCAATCACGGTATCACCACTTGGCCGCCTTTGCTTTGCTTTATCAACCTTTCTTTGACTTGCGGGCTGCTCAAGAGTTTTCCCACTCCTTAGAACTGTCACATCACTACCTTGCTCATGATGGGGAGAGGGAGCATGTTGTGGCTGTGGAGGAGGTGGGGGTGACACTTGGGGTTGAAACTGAGGTGGAGAAGAGGATTGAGGGGGAGGAGAGAATTGGGGTTGGAAGGTGAAGTTTTGGGAAAATTGAGGTGGTGAAGGTGGTGGAGGAGTGTAAGGCTGGGGATAGCCTTGGAAGGAGTGAATGGGATGCACTTGCATGGGTGGTGGACTGTAGAAAACTTATGAAGAGGGCATGGGCCCACTTGCTTCATGGTGGCTCACGATGGGTCTTGAAGACAATTTTTCTTCTTGGAGAGCGATTATAGAAGATAGTTGCTCTATTCTCTCTTCTAACCTTGCAACATCCCTTTGAACATCATCAAACACTCTCAATCTAGAAAGAACCTCTTCCTCAAACCTTGAGCTATATGTGGGACTTTGTGGTTCCTGGTAGCTATAGGAGTGAGGTGTCTTCTTTTTTTCCCCATAGAACTCAATAGAATTGACCGGGTTGTAAGGAGCATTTGTCACCTAGTTCTTCATGAGGTTCACCATGTCACCAAGAATCTTCATCACTTACGGGCTTGAGTCATCATGAGTAGGGGGTGTCACACCAAAGGCATACCCTCTTTCATTCATCATGCTAGAAGCTCGAATTCTTGATCCTTCAGCCAACTGCTCAAATAAAGGCCATATCTCCTCAGGTGGCCTAGCCATGAAGACTCCTCCATAAGAAGAGTCCAATGTGTCTTGGTCCTTTAGAGACAAACCAGAGTAGAATGATTGAACTAGCTGCCACAAAGGGATCTCATGGTGAGGACACTCTCTCAACAGCTTCTTGAACCTCTCCCGTGCATTATGAAACTACTCATCTCCCATTTGACTAAAACTTGTCACGGCACGCCGCATTTGTGTCAACCTTGCAATAGAGTAGAACTTCCTCAAGAATGCCATCTTCATCTCATCCCAACTGATGATGTCTCTCCTTGAATCATACCATTCCTTGGCCCTATCCTTGAGTGAAAAGGGGAACAATGTGAATCGAATTGAGTCATCACTTGCCGTTGACGTTCTGAAGGTGGCACACATCTCTAGGAAGGCATCCACATGCTTGTAGGGGTTTTCACTCTCCGAGTCGTAGAAGATGGGCAGGAGCCCAAGAAGACCTGGAGGAATAGAAAATTGCTCCCCTTGCATTTGGGTGACTCTAGATGCAATAGGTGACTGGTAGTTGCTCAGCATGAAGTAATCTTGCAAGGACTTGCGAGGTGCATTTTGGTCTTCCATCTCGTTTCCTCCCGAATGGCTTGTCACATGCACAAAGCACAACCAAACAAAACAGAACAAGTTAGCCAACCAATATACACAAAGAATGCAAAGAAAAATGAATAAAGAATAGCAATGATGAGGGCAGTAGGAAAAGTCAAAGCAAAACTAACTAGCTAGGTCGAGCGCCTCTAATCCCCGGCAACGGCGCCAGAAAGCTTGGTGTGATTCCGCTAGTGGTGCTAACACACTACTCAATTGAATAGATGCGCCCCACAAGGTCAGAATGCACGGTGGATGGGGATTTGCTTTCAAAATGTATAAACCTAAACTATCTACCTACGTCTACTAAAACACCACACCCACAAGTGCACGGGGTCATGTCGTAGTATAGGAAGGTGGCAAGTAAAGGGTCGATCCACATGGAAAAGAGGGGGCGCTAGAGCTAGGTAGTTTGGCTAGGTTCCCACTGTGGAGACTAGGGTTAAGGGTTTGAAGGTGATTTTGATTGTTAACTAAGGATGAACAAGAAAGCAGTTAAAGGCAAGAATGAAATCTAAGTTATCCCTAAGCTAGAGCAGAGCTAAACAAGTAAGGAAAGGCTAAGCTAAGTATGAAAAGGCAAATTACACTAAGGCAAGCAAGAGAGAAGCAAAAGAACAATTAAAGAGCTACACTAGAATGAACAAGACAAGAGCAAAGCAAGAAGTTAACTAAGCAAGGAAAGAACTAATTATGCTAAGCAAGCACAAAACTAGGGTTATAAGCAGTAAAGAGATGTGTGGGCTGTTTAGGGGTATGAACTTATCACTTAAGTTGGAGGGTGACATATGAACATTATGATTCCATTTAGATTATCCAAACCAAACAACAAATTAGAGTCTAATGAATTAACCTAAGCTACTAACTGGCCATGGATATGTTAGGTTGTGCATAAGGGAACTAGTCCCTAACACCCCCTACTACCCTTACGAGGCTCAATTGGGTTAGGGGTTAGGTTCAATTCAATTAGAGTCTAATCAAGTCTAGGTTTCTAGATTAGGCATTCCTAGGGCAATTAGGGGGCGAGGGTAGTAATGGGGAGGTAAAATTAGGGCTTTGGACCCCAATTCCCCCGCATTCTAGCCTTGAGAAGGCTCCATGCTAATTGCACTAGAATTATCTAATCTAGCTACTTAGATCTCTCACTTAGGTTTAGGGAGATTGATTAGGATGGAGGAAGATGGGAGGCAACCTAGGGATCCAAGAATTGGACCTAGGGGCAAATCCCAAAATTCACACATACCAGTAATTTGCCTAAATTCCTAGGTGATTTCACACACAAACCAACAAGAAATTCATGGAGAATGAGATGCAAATAGAATATAATCATTAACAAATGGAATTACAAAGTTTACATGTCATTATCCCCCAACATGGTATCAAAGTAACATATTTTCCCCCAAACAACCCACCCACAGGGGCCTAGCTACTCATAGAAATGGAAAATACAAAAAGAGGGAAGAAAGAGGTAGAAGGAGCCATGGAGCTCGGTGTAGATGAAGAAGTCCTCCTCTCCAGAAGCTGCAGGGACGTCCTCCTTCTTCTCCTTAGATGAAATGGTGTGGAATGATGGAGGGAAGTGGATGGAAGGCTTAGATATGGGGGGTTATGTGGTGGAAATGGTGAAATGGAGTGGATTTGAGGTGGATATGGAGTGGAATGGAGTGGGTGGAGATTTGGGGATCTAGGAAGGGGTAGAAGTTAGCCAACCTCGTGCCCCAGCCACCACCTAGGTATATATAGGAGTCTAGGGGTCTAGGGTTAAGTTAGGGACAAAAAGGGGAAAGCAGTGAAAAAGTGGTAGGATCTTGTGAGTAGCACGGCCGTGGTGGGGTACCACGGCCGTGGTGGGTAGGGTAGGCCACGGTCGTGGTGTGTTACCACGGCCGTGGTGGAGGTGGTGTGCCACGACCGTGGTGTATGGCATGACCGTGGTGGGCTTGGTGGAGGTGGTCGTGGTGTTGTTGCACGGTCGTTTTGCTCTACTGTGCCACGGCCGTTTTGTAGAGCACGACCGTGGTGTCAACCCATTGCACGGCCGTGCTGCGCTGCACGGCCGTGGTGCTCTCTGCTTCACTTGGATGCTGAACCTGTTGATTTCTAAGTAACCTAGCACAGCCGTTTTGTGGTACCACGGCCGTGCTGGGTCCTGGGGCAGCACTTTGACTTGGGTCTTTGACTTTTCTTGGACTTCTTTGCTTTAATTGATCTTTGGCCACTAGGGGTAGGTTGAGGGAGCATTGGACTTCACTTTGGGCCTCTCCAAGTGCAGAGGAACCCTAGGATCGCCCCTTCTCTCTCTCTCTCTTCCATCAAGCGTGGTCCAAATGCCTGAAAAACATGCAAATAATGTCCATAAGTGCATTTTATACAAATAAGCATATTAGGGGGAATGACATACAATCTAACAGGTATAGATGTGATTGAAGAGCAATATAGTACAAGATGAAGCCCTAAAATAGGGCTGCATTAGTAGGTTTCACTTGCATTTCAGCTAATAGTCCAGTTAACAAGGATACTTTAAGCTATACATTGTTTTGCCTCAAAGAGACAAGCATGTCTCATTTAAAGCACACTAAAGAGTTCAACTGTGATTTGTCTATGATTGGGGATGATGATTTTCTACTTAGTGCATCAGCCACTACATTAGCCTTTCCCGGATGATAATCAATTGTATAATCGTAGTCCTTGATTAACTCCATCCAGCGGCATTGTCTCATGTTCAACTCATGTTGTGAAAAGATGTATTTTAGGTTCTTCTAGTCTGTGAAAATCTGGAATGTCACTCCATAGAGATAATGTCTCCAGATCTTCAATGCATGAACCACTGCAGCTAATTCTAGATCATGCGTCGGATAGTTTTCCTCGTGTTTCTTAAGCTGTCGAGAAGCAAAAGAAATTAATTGTTTATCCTGCATCAACACACATCCTAGACCGTTCTTAGAAGCGTCACAAAATACAATATACCCCTTTCCCAGCTCAGATAACACTAACACAGACACACTTGTTAACCTTTCTTTCAACAACTGGAAAGAATGTTGACACTTGTCAATCTAGATAAAAGGAACCTCCTTCCTGGTTAACCTGGTTAAGGGTAATGCTACAGAACTGAAGTTCTTAATGAACCTCCTATAGTAGCCTGCCAGTCCTAGAAAACTGTGTATCTCCATTGGTGTCTTTGGTTGTTCCCACTCTAAGACAGATTCTACCTTTTTAGGATCAACACAGATACATGAGGCAGATATTACGTGTCCTAGGAAAGACACTTCTGATAACCAGACTTCACACTTGCTAAACTTGGTGTATAGCTTGTGCTCTCTAAGTAAAGTCATGGCCTAACAAAGGTGTTGCTCATGTTGTTGATCATCTTTACAGTAAATTAGGATGTCATCTATAAATACTACTATGAATTGATCAAGGAATGGTCGGAAGATTCTGTTCATGAGTTCCATGAATGCAGTTGGTGCATTAGTTAGTCCAAACGACATAACTATGAACTCATAGTGACCATACCTTGTTCTGAAGGTTGATTTAGGTATGTCACTCTCCTTGATGCGTAACTGATGGTATCCTGACCTCATATCTATTTAAAAGAATATAGTTGCACCACACAACTGGTCAAATAGGTCATCTATCCTTGGCAGAGGATATTTGTTCTTTATGGTTACTTTTTTTAGCTGTCTATAGTCGATGCATAATCGCATAGACCCGTCTTTCTTTTTCACAAAGAGAACCAGAGCACCCCAAGGTGAAATACTCGGTCGAATAAAACCCTTTTCAAGCAACTCCTGTAACTATTTCTTGAGTTCTGTCATCTCAGCAGGTGTCATTCTATATGGTGTTTGAGCTATAGGTTGCGTACCCGGGATTAGATTAATCTCAAAATCAATCTCTCAGGGTGGAGGAACACCTGGAAGTTCCTCAGGAAACACATCCTCAAACTCCTTAACAACCAAAACTTTAGAAGGACTAGGACTCTCTACTCTGCTATCTACCACATGTGCCAAGAATGCTTCACATCCTTGTCGCATCAGTTTCTTAGCTATCATTGCTGACGCTAGACAGGTTGAAAGAATCTTTTTATCCCCCTAAAAGACCCATGTATCACCATTGTCTAAGAACATAGCCTGCTTGGAACCGCAATCCAAGACAACCTTATACTTTTCTAGGGTGTCCATCCCAAGGATTATGTCTAACCCATGCATCTCAAGTGGTATAAGATCCACCTGAATGCTATGTTCTGAAAAAGAAAGAACACATGGAGAAAATACCTCCCGTAACACTGCCGATCCAACTAACGGAGTTTCTAATAACAAGTTATATGCTCTATGACTGACAGTCATATTGCAGTCATGAATCACTTCTCGAGTGATAAAGGAATGTGTAGCACCTAGATCAATCAAAACAGATACAAAGCAGGATGAAGACATATCAAAATGAAATAATTCCATCTGACCTGTCATGACTCGTGGGTTGACCACTACTTCCGGCTGATTCATAGCATAGAATCTTGTCATTGTTGGTTGTCGACTACTCGTCCTGTTGTTGGGTGCAGATGAACCAGCTTGGGATGCCTGTCCATGTCCTCATGTGCCACTGCTAAATTGTCACTTCTGAGAGCCTTGTTGACTCTGCCTCGGTGGTTGGGCTACACTCACGTCTCTAGCTAGAAAATCTTTCATCAGATATCCCATCTTCCCACATTTATAACAACTTCTGTTCTCCCGTTGTGGCCTAGATGGTCCTGTTACTGACATTGATGCTGAGTTGTGGGCTCCCTCTAGTGGTAAACTATGACATCTACCCTTGTTGGATGTCCACTACGTCTGAGTATTGAACCTCTGTGGTACTATTTGTGCAGAAAACCTTGGTTTCTTACAACTTTCGGACCTATGTCCTTGGAACTGTGTATACACTTTCTTACTGTTAGCTTGATGTTTCTCAGTCACGGACCTTTCTATCTGCCTACCTAACTGACTCCATAAAGGTGGAAAACCTCTCTCTATTCTCTAGAGCAGATGCAGATGTGGTCAAATCAGCATTCAAACCCTTCTCAAAATGTCGAATCCTCTTCTCATCTGTAGTAGCCATTTGCGGACAAAACCATAGAAGCTCCATGAACTTAGATTCACACTCACTAATGTTCATTGGACCTTGCCTTATCCACTCAAACTGACAGATTTTCTCATCTAGGTAAGTCTTTAGAAAAATATCTACTAACAAACTCTCGTCGGAACTCTCTCCATTCGACCTCAACTCCTGGTTGCCCTCTTCTATAGCCCACCAATGACCAACACTCCGTTTCAGAAGGTACATTACATGCCTAACCTTCTCAGCTTTTGGGATATTAAGAATTCTGAAGGCCTTCTCCAGCTCAGTCAGCCACAAGTCTATGTCTGCTGGGTCATCTGTACCAGTATAATCAGTGTCTCCTACCCGTCGAAGCCGTTCAAAAGTCTTGCCAACTCCATATCTCTCATCGGGGACTGGTGCCCTAGGTGCATGTGGTGGCATCCTATCCGCCATATGTGTCATTGTTGCCATGAACTGCCCAAAGAGGGCATGGAAAGCTGGGTTTTCTATCGAAGCTTGGTCAAGCTGGGGATTCTCAGGTACTAGTTCCTCTCTAGCCTGACCCCTTACATCTCCTCCTGGTGCAGCAACACTGCTTTCAGTAGCATGTTCCTCGTGTGATCCAGTCATCTTCAAGCTTTACTTCTTCTCCTGAGAGCAGAAGTCACTATCAGATAAACTACAAGATACTAGAACATACTCAATGACCTTAATCCTATGTCTCTGTAGACTCAACAAACCTTAGGCTCTGATACCAAAACATTATGACGACCCGACAACAAATCAGACTGTCACTGTGTAATTAATTGTGGAATTAACCATAATCAATAGAATAACAAAAATCACTAAAAATTAAAACTTTTTACAAAAAGATCCAATTCTAGGAAACTCTTATAAAGAGAACCAAAGTACTGCATACATTATAGTTCACATTGTACATACCATGTACCATCTCTTCTCGAGGAATATATTTACAACAGTTGTTTTGCCAAAACTATACATAAGCAACATAAAACCTTGAGGCATTAAGACCAAAATCTCAGATCGATCATGAAAACACTGAGTATTGACTCCAAGGACCTGAGAGTATAGAGACGACACATAGGACTCATATCTATAATACACGACAGTCAGTATCTCTACCTGAGATGTTACTGTTGTCCATGATGCTGCTGTTCTTCCCCTGTTGTATGGTCCCTACCTGCTCGTCCTCGTCCACCTAAAAATGTTGGTGACCAACGGGGTGAGACCCATGTCCCAGCGAGAGATATAACTCTCCGCCAATAATATTATCATTGTAGATAAACAGTAATAAATTGAGCAGAGGATTCTTTATTATTAATAAGTAGGATAAATCACTGTTTAAGCATAATAGAGCAATATCATCTTTTAAAGCATTACAGTTATATATAATAAAGCAGTAAATCATCTATTTAATAAGGAATATGAAGAACATGTATAACATTTCTACATTATAGGATACATTAAGTAATGTAACATCAACCAATGATTTCCGTATTTCATCCTTAAGCAATTACGCTACACGGCTGATTACATTTTACAATCACACTTATGCCCTGAGGAGATGAGGTATACCGCTCATACTCCAACCGACCACGATGACGTAAAGCATCGGTTCCATACCTAGGTCAATGGAAGAGCCAGACTCCATGACCTCATCCATCTCGGTCAGTGTGAGACCACATGCAGGACATCTGGTGTCACTGCTAAATAGCTTTCCAGGGTATACTGGTAACTTCACTATAGAGCTACAGCGGCGGCTGCACTCTCTTCACAATCGAGAGATTTCATGTTTATCTCACATAGATCTAGCATTAAACATCATCGGGATATTCGTGATACATCCATCCCGACACATATAATGAAGGATCGAGAGATGTCGTGTTTATCGCACATCAATCCCACATTAGGGCGTAAGGATATTCGCGCCCATTACCCCCACATATTAAAAAATATGCCCTCCAGAAGATCCCCTGGGAAAACCTATTTCACCATCACCAGCTACTGACGATGATGGATCTATGGCCAGGGCTCTACATGATAAGATTTCACTTGATTAATTAAGTGCATTGCCATATTCTTTTTGCATCGGCCAAGTTTTCAAACATGAATTATTATGACAAATGCTACAAAGAAAAGTGTAATACATCTATCAAGTACTTTTCAAAACTTTATAAAACATTGGGAGCTCAATCCCTTATCTCATTACCGGGAATTCTCATACCTCAACAATATCATCATCATATTTATTGGATCTGGGTATTCAAACCCTTAGTTCATCACTTGAACATTGTTATCTCTTATCAGGTAACTATTACCTCTAGGTCATCTGACCAAGATATACTTGATACTTGTTACACAAGCATTTTACATAGCTGACAAGGCACATTAAACATCATAGTGGCTATGCTCATCAACTTATGATACCTGCATGGTTAGTATACTTGATAACGACCATATCAATTACATATTAACACTATGCAATACAAGGGTAACACCACTATTTCCTCATTAGGGTTAGGGTTTCCCATTCTTTATCAATTAGGGTTTCTCATACCATTACCCGAAATTAGGGTTAGGGTTTCCCATTCTTTATCAATTAGGGTTTCATGATCACATTATCAAAGATCAAACCCTAATTCATATTCTACACTTATTAAAAGTATCAATGTATGCACATTACATGTTTATTACACAAGTATGAGTTTCTCTCTCATCCTCTCTAGGATGTTGATTACTCTATACTTTATTAAGTTGACTCATCCTTTCACTAAAGCACATGCACCTAGCTTATCATAGTGTATTGAGTTTATTACTTTCATAAGCATCAAATGACAATCACTCTAAGTGTACTATTTACCTAAGTACTTTAGAGGTACTTCCATTGTAATAAACCTTGAGATACTTTGCAAACACTCATAGGGTTGTTTGACCTTACATGGTTTTAAGACTATTTGGTCTCTAAATGGTTTGAGATTATTTAATCTTCAAACGATCTTGAAAACCCCTTTAACCTTCAAACAATCTTGAGACCCCTTTGACCTTCAAACGGTCTTGAGACTCCTTTGATCTTCAAATGGTCTTGAGACTCCTTTGACCTTCAAACGGTCTTGAGACTCTTTTGACTTTCAAACGGTCTGGGACCTTTTTGACCTCTAAACGGTTTGAAACTGTTTGGACTAAATTAGGTTGAAACATTTTGCACTCTAAACAGTTTGAAACCATTTGGCATATCCAAAGTTGAAACCATTTGAACTCTAAACGGTTTGAAACCATTTGGCCTATCCAAAGTTGAAACCGTTTGAACTCTAGACGGTTTGAAACCGTTTGGCCTATCCAAAGTTGAAACCGTTTGAACTCTAAACGGTTTGAAACTGTTTGACCTATCCAAAGTTGAAACCGTTTGAACTATAAATGGTTTAAAACCGTTTGACCTAGATTAGGTTGAAACCGTTTGAACATGAAACGGTTTGAAACCGTTTGACCTATCCAAAGTTGAAATCGTTTGAACTCTAAACGGTTTGAAACTGTTGGGCCTATCCAAAGTTGAAACAGTTTGATATTGTTGATCTAGAGGTGTATGCTAAGATGATGTCATCATCATAAAGCTTCAGACCTCCGTTTCTACTATTCATACAACTGATTGATTCATTGATTCATCAATTACTCAAGAAAAATTCGAGAAGAAGGAAAGATCAACATATATTGCAAGATTGAAATCAAATAATAATATCAATGGGTTCAAGTTATATAACCCGCCTCCAAAGCAACTTCAAAGCTCCAAGATTTTCATATTTAATGGTGAAGATAGCTCCTCCAATTATCCAAGGCACTTTCTCAACCTTTTTTATGTAAAAGATTGCCAAAGTTGAGCATTGGATGGAAGAGAGAAGAAAAGAAGAGTTATAAATCAATTTTAACCCTGAACCCAAGATTGAAGATGACCATGGATCTTACCTTAAGCTTGGGAAATGATATCCTCCTTCTCCTTTACTTCCTTGGTCGTTGGTCTAAGTGAGGAGTGAGTGTGGTGCACAAATAGCCTTTCTAGTAGGTGAATAATTGAGTGTATATAATTGAATTCATAAGAGAGAGAGGGTAGGAGGGAAGTCATCAACCTTCCTTACTAGGCACCACATGCCCCCTCCACTTCCTTATCTCCAAAGCTATCTTTATTTTCCTTTAATTCCTTTCAATTATCCCTGAATTATAGTCGACCGTTTAAGCTCCTTAATGAATAAAATACTATTATCCATAAGCACCTTTACTTTAGTGGTCATTACTTTTCAATTAAAAATTTAGGTAGATATTTTTCACCTACTTAGGATTATAGTGGTGCATCCAAGGTGTTTTGGCCGCCATTTCATTATAGTATTTCACACATAGCTTTTTAGTTGATGGGCACTTCATTTAGTTTATATATTTTTGCTACAAAGTAACTTCGAGTTTCAATTATGCTTATTTCTTGATTATTTTATTATCAAGAGTATCATTTCTCAAATATGGTTCAAACAAGATGTCCCTTTCTTTTTATTTTCTCTAAAAGATACCAAGAGATGGTAGGGACACTCTTGAGGTGGTATTTTACATATTCAACCCTAGGATTTGGGTAAATTACAAATTACACCAAAACTAGTATTCAATGTACAAGTATTATTCAAACAAGCCCCTTCTTAGAATTTGGGCTTCCACAAACCATCCCTTAGCATCCTTCTCATTATTATGATGCTAAATTACTTGAGGAACATTTATCATGTAACATTTTGCAAGGTAACCCCTTATATTGGGTAAATTGCACTTTAGTCCAAAACAAGCAAATATTGCTCCAACATTATTCAAATAGGACCAAAATTGAAACATAAGCTCTCCTTTAGTCTTAATTACTTTTCAAAAGATAAAGACAAGAATATAAATGACTTAAGCAAAACTCCAAGGTTTAAGGTGTAACCCAGTTCAGGGATGTTATAATTATCCACCCCTAACAGGGATTTCATCCCTGAAATCATCAAGAGAAAAGAGAAGGATACTTCCTCCTCATCTCTCCCTCCAGTTCCCACGTAGCCTCTTCAATGCCATGATGATGCCAGAGAACTTTCACAAGAATTATGTCTTTCTTTTTCAACTTTTTGATTCTCCTATCAAGAATCATCATTGGTCCTTCTTCATAGGACATATCTTCATTTAACTCTACCTCCACATGTTGCAATACTAACTCCGTATCAGGGTGACACTTTCTCAACATGGATATATGGAATACTGGATGCAATCTATGTAGTTCAGGTGGCAACTCCAACTTATAGGCTACCTTTCCAATGCGTTCAGTGATTGGATAAGGCCCCATAAATCTAGGAGCTAACTTACCCTTTTTCCCAAATCTAAGAACACCTTTCCAAGGTGAGACTTTGAGATATACTCTGTCTCCAACTTGGAATTCTAAGGGTTTCGCCGTTTATCAGCGTATGACTTCTGTCTATCCTGTGCAGCATTTAACTGTTGTTGTATTACTTTAATCTTCTCAGTTGTCTGTTGCACTAATTCAGGACTCAAAAGTTGGTATTCTCCTATTTCATACCAACACAATGGAGATCTACAACGTCTACCATATAATGCTTCATATGGTGCCATATCAATAATGTGCTGATAACTATTGTTGTAAGCGAATTCTATTAAGCTCAAGTGTAGATCCCAACTTCCTAAAAACTGAAGGACACATACCCTAAGCAAATCCTCCAAGGTTTGTATAGTCCTCTCAGATTGTCCATCCGTCTCGGGGTGAAAGGCGGTACTAAATCTTAACTGTATACCCAATGCTTTATGTAGTCATTCCCAAAAATGAATCGTGAATTGGGGACCTCTATCAGAAACAATTGTAACTGGAACCCTGTGTAATCACACTATCTCATCTATATAGATCTGTGCAAGTTTCTCAACAGTATAGGTTGTTTTTACAAGAAGAAAATGTGCTGACTTAGTCAACCTATCAACTATCACCCTAACAGAATCATGACTTTTGGTTGTTCTGGGTAAACCAACCACAAAGTCCATGGTCACATGATCCCATTTCCATTATGGTATAGGTAAAGGCTGCATTGTTCCTGCAGGCTTTTGATGTTCAGCTTTAACCTACTGACACACTGGACACCGCATAACAAACTCAGCTACATCTTTCTTCAAACTAGGCCACCAATATATATCTTTCAAGTTATGATACGTTTTGGTGCTCCCTAGTTGCATTGCATACATAGATGAATGATCTTCCTCCATGACTAATTTCCTTAAGTCATTGGCATCAGGTACTACCATCCTACCAATGTAACATACTACCTCATCATCTGACTCATGAAAACCATCTTTTTTCTCATTACTGTACTCTGATCTTATATGCTGAATCACATCATCAGTCTATTGTGCTTCTTTGATCTGTTGTTTCAGAGTAGGTTTCACTTGCATTTCAGCTAACAATCCAGCTAACAAGGATACTTTAAGTTGTACATTGTTTTGCCTCAAAGAGACAAGCATGTCTCATTTAAAGCACACTAAAGAGTTCAACTGCGCTTTGTCTATGATTGGCGACGATGATTTTCTACTTAGTGCATCAGCCACTACATTAGCCTTTCCCGGATGATAATCAATTGTACAATCATAGTCCTTGATTAACTCCATCAGCGGAATTGTTTCATGTTCAACTCATGCTGTGAAAAGATGTATTTTAGGTTCTTATGGTCTGTAAATATCTGGAATGTCTCTCCATAGAGATAATGTCTCCAAATATTCAACGCATGAACCATTGCAGCTAATTCTAGATCATGCGTTAGATAGTTTTCCTCGTATTTCTTAAGCTGTCGAGAAGTAAAAGAAATCACTTTTTTATCCTGCATCAACACACATCCTAGACCATTCTTAGAAGTGTCACAGAATACAATATACCCCTTTCCCTACTCAGGTAACACTAACACAGGCGCACTTGTTAACCTTTCTTTCAACAACTGGAAAGAATGTTGACACTTGTCATTCCAAACAAAAGGAACCTCCTTCCTGGTTAACCTGGTTAAGGGTATTGCTACAGAATTGAAGTTCTTAATGAACCTCCTATAGTAGCCTGCCACTCCTAGAAAACTATGTATCTCCTTTGGTGTCTTTGGTTGTTCCCACTCCAAGACAGATTCTACCTTTTAGGATCAACACAGATACCTGAGGCAGATATTATGTGTCCTAGGAAAGACACCTCTGATAACCAGAATTCACACTTGTGAAAGTTGGCGTATAGCTTGTGCTCTCTCAGTAAAGTCAGGGCCTGACGAAGGTGTTGCTCATGTTGTTGATCATCTTTACTATAAATCAGGATGTCATCTATAAAGACTACTATGAATTGATCAAGGAATGCCCGAAAGATTCTGTTCATGAGTTCCATGAATGCAACTGGTGCATTAGTTAGTCCAAACGAAATAACTATGAACTCATAGTGACCATACCTTGTTCTGAAGGTTGATTTAGGTATGTCACTCTCCTTGATGTGTAATTGATGGTATCCTGACCTCAAATCTATTTTAGAGAATATAGTTGCACCACGCAACTGGTCAAACAGGTCATCTATCCTTGGTAGAGGATATTTGTTCTTTATGGTTACTTTATTTAGCTATCTATAGTCGATGCATAATCGCATAGACCCATCTTTCTTTTTCACAAAGAGAACTGGAGCATCCCAAGGTGAAGTACTCGATTGAATAAAACCCTTTTCAAGCAACTCCTGTAACTGTTTCTTGAGTTCTACCATCTCAACAGGTGCCATTCTATATGGTGTTTGAGCTATAGATTGCGTACCCAGGATTAGATTAATCTCAAAATCAATCTCTTAGGGTGGAGGAACACCTGGAAGTTCCTCAGGAAACACATCCTCAAACTCCTTAACAACTGGAACTTCAGAAGGACTATGATTCTCTACTCTGGTATCTACCACATGTGCCAAGAATGCTTCACATCCTTGTCGTATCAGTTTCTCAGCTATCATTGCTGACACTAGACAGGTTGAAAGAATCTTTTTGTCCCCCTGAAAGACCCATGTATCACAATTTTCTGAGAACATAGCCTGCTTGGAACCACAATCCAAGACAACCTTATACTTTTCTATGGTGTCCATGCCAAGGATTTTGTCGAACCCATGCATCTCAAGTGGTATAAGATCCACCTGAATGCTATGTTCTAAAAAAGAAAGAACACAGGGAGAACATACCTCCCGCAACACTACAGATCCAACTAATGGAGTTTCTAATAACAAGTTATCTGCTCTATGACTGACAGTCATATTGCAGTCATGAATCACTTCTCGAGTGATAAAGGAATGTGTAGCACCCGAATCAATCAAAACAGATACAAAGCAGGATGAAGACATCTCAGAATGAAATAACTCCATCTGACATGTCACGACTCGTGGGTTGACCACTACTTCCGGCTGATTCATAGTAGAGAATCTTGCCGTTGTTGGTTGTCGACCACTCGCCCTGTTGTTGGGTGCAGACGAACCAGCTTGGGATGCCTGTCAACGTCCTCATGTGCCACTACTAAATTGTCACTTCTGAGAGCCTTATTGACTCTGCCTCGGTGGTTGGGCTACACTCACGTCTCTAGCTAAACAATCTTTCATCAGATGTCCCATCTTCCCACATTTATAACAGCTTATGTTCTCCCATTGTGGCCTAGATGTCCTGTTACTGACATTGATGCTGAGTTGTGGGCTCCCTCTGGTGGTAAACTACGGCCTCTGCCCTTGCTGGATGTCCACTGCGTCTGAGTATTGAACCTCAGTTGTACTGTTGGTGCAGAAAACCTTGGTTTCTTAAAACTTTTGGACCTCTGTCCTTGGAACTGTGTATACACTTTCTTACTGTTGGCTTGACGTTTCTCAGTCATAGACCTTTCTATCCGCCTAACTGACTCCACAAAGGTGGCAAACCTCTCTCTATTCTCTAGAGTAGATGCGGGTGTGGTGAAATCAACATTCAAACCCTTCTCAAAACACTGAATCCTCTCCTCATATGTAGTAGCCATGTGCGGACAAAACGTAGAAGCTCCATGAACTTAGCTTCATACTCACTAATGTTCAATTGTCCTTGCCTTATCTGCTCAAACTGAGAGATTTTCTCATCCAGGTAAGTCTTGGGAAAATATCAACTAACAAACTCTCATCAAAGTCTCTCCATTCGACATCAACTCCTGGTCGTTTACCCTCTTCTATAGCCCACCAATGACCAGCACTCCCTTTCAAAAGGTACACCGCATGCCTAACCTTCTCAGCTTCTGGGATATTAAGAATTCTGAAGGCCTTCTCCAACTCAGTCAGCCACAAGTCTGCGTCTACTGGGTCAGTTGTACCAGTATAATCAGTGGCTCCTACCCGTCGAATCCGTTCAAAAGTCTTGCCAACTCCATGTCTCTCATCGGGGACTGGTGCCCTAGGTGTAGGTGGTGGCATCCTATCCGCCATATGTGCCATTGTTGCCATGAACTGCCCAAAGAGGGCATGGAAATCTGGGTTTTCTATCGAAGCTTGGTCAAGCTGGGGATTCTCAGGTACTAGTTCCTCTCTAGCCTGACCCTTGCACCTCCTCCTGGTGCAGCAACACTGCTTTCAGCAGCATGTTCCTCGTGTGATCCAGCCATCTTCAAGCATTACTTCTTCTCCTGAGAGTAGAAGTCACTATCAGATAAACTAGAAGAAACTAGAACAGACTCAACGAACTTAATCCTATGTCTCTGTAGACTCAGTGAACCTTAGGCTCTAATACCAAAACCTTATGACAGCCTGACAACAAATCAAACTATCAATGTGTAATTAATTGTGGAATTAACCATAATCAACAGAATAACAAAAATCACTAAAAATTAAAACTTTTACCAAGAGATCCAATTCTAGGAAACTCTTATAAAGAGAACCAAAGTACTGCATACATTATAGTTCACAGTGTGCATACCATGTACCATCTCTTCTCGAGGAATATATTTACAACAGTTGCTTTGCCAAAACTATACATAAACAACATAAAACCTCGAGGCATTCAAGCCAAAATATCAGATCGATCATGAAAACACTGAGTACTGACTCCAAGGACCTGAGAGTATAGAGACGACACATAGGACTCATATCTACAATACACGATAGTCAGTATCTTCACCTGAGATGTTACTGCTATCGCTGATGTTGTTGTCCTTCCCTGTTGTATGGTCCCTACATGCTCGTCCGCGTCCACCTAAAAATGTTGGTGACCAACGGGGTGAGACCCATTTCCCATCGAGAGATATAACTCTTCGCCAATAACATTATCATTGTAGATAAATAGTAATAAATTGAGCAGAGGATTCTTTATTATTAATAAGTAGGATAAATCACTATTTAAACAGAATAGAGCAATATCATCTTTTAAAGCATTACAACTATATATGATACAACACTAAATCATCTATTTAATAAGGAATATGAAGAACATGTATAACATTTCTACATTATAGGATACATTAAGCAATGTAACATCAACCAATGATTTCTATATTTCATCCTTAAGCAATTAAGCTACACGGCTAATTACATTTTGCAAGCACACTTAAGCCCTGAGGAGATGAGGTATACCGCTCATACTCCAACCGACCACGACGGCGTAAAGCATCTGTTCCATACCTAGGTTAATGGAAGAGCCTGACTCCATGACCTCATCTGTCTCAGTCAGTGTGAGACCACATGTAGGACATCTTGTGTCACTACTAAATAGCTTTCCAGGCTATACTGGAAACTTCGCTATAGAGCTACAGCGGCGGCTGCACTCTCTTCGCAATCGAGAGATTTCATGTTTATCTCACATCGATCCGACATTAAAACAACATCGGGAGATTCGTGATACATCCATCCCAGCACATATAATGAAGGATCAAGAGATCTCATGTTTATCTCACATCAATCCCACATTAGGGCGTAAGGATATTCGCGCCCATTACCCCCACATATTCAAAAATATGCCCTCCAGGGGATCCCCTAGGAAAACCTGTTTCACCATCACCAGCTATTGACGATGATGGATCTATGGCCAGGGCTCTACATGATACGATTTCACTTGATTAATTAAGTGCATTACCATATTCTTTTAGCATCAACCAAGTTTTCAAACATGAGTTATTATGCCAAATGCTACAAAGAAAAGTGTAATACATCTATCAAGTACTTTTCAAAACTTTATAAAACATTGGGATCTCAATCCTTTATCTCATTACCGGGAATTCTCATCCCTCAACAATATCATCATCATATTTACTAGATATGGGTATTCAAACCCTTAGTTCATCACTTGAACATTGTTATCTCTTAACAGGTAACTATTACCTCCAGGTCATCTGACTAAGGTATACTTGATACTTGTTACACAAGCATCTCACATAGCTCACAAGGCACATTAAACATCATAGCTCATACCTGGCTATGCTCATCAAATTATGATCCATGCATGGTTAGTGTACTTGATAACGACCATATCAATTACATATTAATACTATGCAATACAAGGGTAACACCACTATTTCCTCATTAGGGTTAGGGTTTCCCATTCTTTATCAATTAGGGTTTCTCATACCATTACCCGAAATTAGGGTTAGGGTTTCCCATTCTTTATCAATTAGGGTTTCATGATCACATTATCAAAGATCAAACCCTAATTCATATTCTACACTTATTAAAAGTATCAATGTATGCACATTACATGTTTATTACACAAGTATGATTTTCTCTCTCATCCTCTCTAGGATGTTGATTACTCTATACTTTATTAAGTTGACTCATCCTTTCACTAAAGTACATGCACCTATGCTTATCATAGTGTATTGAGTTTATTACTTTCATAAGCATCAAATGACAATCACTCTAAGTGTACTATTCACCTAAGTACTTTAGAGGTACTTCCATTGTAATCAACCTTGAGATACTTTACAAACACTCATAGGGTTGTTTGACCTTACATGGTTTTAAGACTATTTGGTCTCTAAATGGTTTGAGATTATTTAATCTTCAAACGATCTTGAAAAGCCCTTTAACCTTCAAACGATCTTGAGACCCCTTTGACCTTCAAATGGTCTTGAGACTCCTTTGATCTTCAAACGGTCTTGAGACTCCTTTGACCTTCAAATGGTCTTGAGACTCTTTTGACCTTCAAACGGTCTGGGACCTTTTTGACCTCTAAACGGTTTGAAACTGTTTGAACTAAATTAGGTTGAAACCGTTTGCACTCTAAACGGTTTGAAACCATTTGGCATATACAAAGTTGAAACCGTTTGAACTCTAAACGGTTTGAAATTGTTTGGCATATCCAAATTTGAAACCGTTTGAACTCTAAACGGTTTGAAACCGTTTGGCCTATCCAAAGTTGAAACCATTTGAACTCTAAACGGTTTGAAACCGTTTGACCTATCCGAAGTTGAAACCGTTTGAACTCTAAATGGTTTGAAACCGTTTGACCGAGATTTGGTTGATACCGTTTGAACATGAAATGGTTTCAAACTGTTTGAACTATCCAAAGTTGAAACCATTTGCACTCTAAACTGTTTGAAACCGTTTGACCTATCCAAAGTTGAAATTGTTTGATATTGTTGATCTATAGGTGTGTGCTAAGATAATGTCATCATCATCAAGCTTCAGACCTCCATTTCTACTATCCATACAACTGATGGATTTGTTGATTCATCAATTACTCAAGAAAAATTCGAGAAGAAGGAAAGATCAACATATATTGCAAGATTGAAATCAAATAATAATATCAATGGGTTTAAGTTATATAACCCGCCTCCAAAGCAACTTCAAAGCTCCAAGATTTTCATCTTTAATGGTGAAGATAGCTCCTCCAATTATCCAAGGCATGTTCTCAACCCTTTTGATGTAAAATATTGCCAAATTTGAGCATTGGATGGAAGAGAGAAGAAAAGAAGAGTTATAAATCAATTTTAGCCTTCAACCCAAGGTTGAAGATGACAATGGATCTTACCTTAAGCTTGGGAAACGATATCCTCCTTCTCCTTTTCTTCCTTGGTCACTGGCCTAAGTGAGGAGTGAGTGTGGTGCACAAATAGCCTTTCTAGTAGGTGAATAATTGAGTGTATATAATTGAATCCGTAAGAGAGAGAGGGTAGGAGGGAAGTCATCAACCTTCCTTACTAGGCGCCACATGCCCCCCTCCACTTCCTTATCTCCAAAGCTATATTTCTTTTCCTTTAATTCCTTTGAATTATCCCTGAATTATATTTGACCATTTAAGCTCCTTAATGAATAAAATACTATTATCCATAAGCACCTTTACTTTAGTGGTCATTACTTTTCAATTAAAAATGTAGGTAGATATTTTTCACCTACTTAGGATTATAGCAGTGCCTCCAAGGTGTTTTGGCCGTCATTTCATTATAGGATTTCACCCATAGCTTTTTATTTGATGGGCACTTCATTTAATTTATATCTTTTTGCTACAAAGTAACTTCGGGTTTCAATTATGCTTGTTTCTTGATTATTTTATTATCAACAGTATCGTTTCTCAAATATGGTTCAAACAAGATGCCCCTTTCTTTTTATTTTCTCTAAATGATACCAAGAGACAATAGGGACACTATTGAGGTGGTATTTTACATATTCAACCCTAGGTTTTGGGTAAATTACAAATTACACCAAAACTAGTATTCAATGTACAAGTATTATTCAAACAAGTCCCTTCTTGGAATTTAGGCTTCCAAAAACCATCCCTTAGCATCCTTCTCGTTCTTATGATGCTAAAGTACTTGAGGAACATTTATCATGTAACATTTTGCAAGGTAACCCCTTATATTGGGTAAATTGCACTTTAGTCCAAAACAAGCAAATATTGCTTCAACATTATTCAAATAGGACCAAAATTGAAACATAAGATCTCCTTTAGTCTTAATTACTTTTCGAAAGATAAAGACAAGAATATAAATGACTTACTTAAGCAAAACTCCTAGGGTTAAGGCGTAACCCAGGTCAGGGATGTTACACTAGTTAAGTCATTAGTGTATAATGGTGAAAATACAAAACAAATAACTTCAAAATCCAAATTTAAGTTCAAAATTGTGTTCCTCATACCCAAGTTAGGTACCCTGCCAAGTGTGGGCCAAATAGGATATCAAATACACCTTTAAACATGGCTTAAAAGGTCAGACATAAGTTTAATTGATTTATTTCATTTCAAATCTTATAAAATGCTGATTTCAACTAGATTCCAGATTATGTGGTGGTTACGCGTGTCATGCGGACCTTTTATCAGGTCAGGTAGACATGGTGTTGGACTTTATCTCCCACCCCGATAACCCCACATGAGAGATTGACTACGTGTCTGGTTTGCCCAGCAACTCATTCATCCTCACCTTTTCCCCTCCACACTTCACCATTCCACATGATTTCTATGCCATTGAATCTGTATCAACCACTCGAGTCCATAAAACCCTAAATAACCCACTATAGAGCCATATATAAGAAATGCCTAACATCCTTCCTCATTTCACTGACGCTACCACCTCGAGTGACCTTGACACCCCATCAAACTGAGATCTAAGTATATTCTAACCACCAAAAACCATCATCTCATCCTCCTTCACCTTTTACTTTGGTCAATTGGTACAAACTACCCCAGGATCACCTCTCGGATCAAGCTATTCTCCCTAGCAAACTCCTCATCATTCCAGCAACTTGTTGCTCCTCAATTCAATTAATTGCAAGGTAATCATCTACTAACCATTCTCTTTCATTTCATGTATACATATTTTCTTGATTCTTTCTGGGTAGCCGGGTCGACGAACGCCGCTTCCATTCCTCTATTTTGGCTTTCCATCGAGAAGGGCTCCACATATTCTTGACCTTGGAAACCCAGGAAAATCGATCATGGATGGTTGGCGGAACATCTGGGATCATAGCACACTGGTTGTGTATATTAGACCTCCTTCACAAGTTCCCATGATGGCTCACAATATTGTAATCCTAGAATGCCTTTATGACCAGGTAACTCACTGATCTTGTCTTATGATTAGACCTTCTTCTACCCATTTCTCTTTCTCCTTCACCCTCCTCTCTTTGAGGTGTTTGCCTACTGATCATAGCATCACAGGACGCTTCTCATCATTTTCCCCACCAGAGTCGCTTCCAGGTTCATCCCTGGTCGTCTCCATCGTGAGGCTCATCTCGACTCTCGGCTACCTCAGGGCCAGAGCAGTAGCTCGCCAGGTCTGGGTTGATGAGGCGAAGCCAATGAGCTGAGTGCCCACTCCCCTCAAAGCCTGGATCAAAGGTATACCCTACCCCTGAGCTCAATTGGGACAACCATGGTGTGGGATGCAGGGAGCGCAATCCCTGGGACGAAAGTCCAGTCTCGCCCATGGAGATGAAATTGTTTAATGCGTCCACCACGGGTATTTTAGTCATTTGCACATTTTTGACCATCTTTGACCGTGAATGACGTGAATGTGTATTACTATGGTACTAGGTAATGCTCCACTTGATTTTTTGCATTCCATTCGAGGGCATATTGGTCAATTCACAACTTTATTTTCCCTCTTAACTAGAAAATGATTTAACTTGTAAAAATCATAACTAATTATTGATTCAGTAGAAAAATACAAATATATATATTTTTTTAAATCAGAAAAATATGACTGATTTAATGGAATAGGTTTCATAAATTGATTTCGAAGTTACAATATGGTCATTCTCTAAGTAAAGGATTCAATGTAAATTATATTATTTGAATGTACATATATTTTGACTAGGTTGAGACAACCCTGACCCCGTGCTTAGGAGGTGTTACTAAAAAATTAGTTCTAATCATAAGGTATGTACATCCTCTATTTTATTTTGGGCATTATTTGACTAAAACCTACTTTCTTTTAATGATGCATCTCTTGAACTGTTATTCCTTATGAAATCTAAATTCTTGAACATTTATATTTCTTGATGTTGACTCATTATATCCATGTAGTTTTTGGACTACCTTATTTATATGGGTACTTGTACCCCACTTCCTATGATTACCTTTTTATTAAAAATTGACTGAAATACTAGTCTTGCCTCTCTATTTTATGTGTGCTATATATTTGACAGGAATATCTAGAATAGTGGTACTTATGTACAGCCATACTTATATAGGGCATGCATTTCCATATGCGGTGTCCGTTTGCACCCTTATTTCTTTTAGGTCGTGATCCTATGGTGTTATGGCCCTATTTTAGGTATATTTAGTCTACATTTTTATGCATGCAAATGTTATTGTTTAAAAATGGAAATTGTGGATAATTGTTATGGAGAGACACTTCTATTATCATGCTTGTAATCTAAATTTAACATGCCTCATTTCTTTTGTTACATTTCTTTTGAACTTACCTAATTGCAATTAGCCCCACTTTTTTTTTGGGACATCTCATTTGTACTTATAACCCAATGTAATGCCCAAAGAATTTAATATATGTACATACTCAGCCCTTTGTTGACCTTATCTTGTTTCCTATGTTCTGCGTGATGTTCCCTTCCACTTAGGTGTAGGTACATTAGAAGACAAGGATGCACAAAGATCGTATATGTGGTATTCAACCTAAGGATAGTGTAAAGAAGTGAAACCACCTCTCTACTAAAAATTTTGAATAACAAAACATCCAGTCCAAACATACTCAGAAGGTATGATGGAATGGGTGTAAATTTTTCAAATCTTTATATAATGGCAATCAAAAGACCAAAGTATAACAGCGGAATAAAAACATGACTATATTCAATTATAAAACAAAGGGTTACAAACTTACATCATAAGAATCCATGTAGAGGAAATATAAACCACCTCATGATTGTCTCCAACCTTCATCATCACAAACTAAGTCCAAGTCAACATGCCATGCATCAAATTCTTCCACCTAGGGTTGGAAGCATACCCCAGCAAAAGAGAAACAATAGGAAACATCAGCAAAGGCTGGTATGTGCATACTAAAAAGCAAACTTGAGCAATTTATAAAGAACAAGAGATATCAAAATAAAAGGCTTCCCATGCAAGAGATAAGGACTACCCACACGGGCATAAAAGAAAAGAAATATCATAACTTGATAAAAGAGGATACTTGCCATAAACAAAACAAATAAGATTGTGCAATACTGGCACATAAGGAGGTAGTAGGGCACACACCCCACAATCCATATCCTGCATGCATGTGAGATAAACATAGCCCTAGAACAATATAAACACAAAGGCGGCCAAGCATAAACTTGAACCTGATAGAGAAAGGAATACTGCCAATCTCCCAAATATATAAAATTGAGTATGGATTACTGCCACACTCGGGTATAGAGAAGTGGTATACTGCCACCCTCCTTAATAAACAATAGGGGATTACTGCCCCAAAACCAAAGTAATTTACACTACTCTAGTGCTACTGAATCACATTGCATGTAAATATAGAGGCAAGTAAATAGTTTAGTCAGAAGATGAAGTAAAGGTTGACATCACACAATGGACAACGCATATAACATCCACTTCAAAGTGGCACATAACAATAAAAGAGACCAACATGCACCACGGCACAAGATATGATATCAAGAAAATATCTAAGTCCATAATAATCAAGATAGTTCACACGAACCATGATATCAAGAGAATAGACATATGTGTAGGCCAAAGTCAAAAGAAAGATAAGATAGGTGAATTGCTCAACATAGAGGAATAGCAGATACAACATACATCAAGAGAGATGAATAAGATATTGGTCAATACAGAATTAAATGTGGGATGCAATCGTACCTCAACTTCAGAGTCAACAATCCAAAGTCACATCTAGGTCCAAGTCTAGGCATCCAAAGAACCTATTAAACATATATGTGGAATTAGGGTTAGGTGTCCATTAATTGTTCAAAACCCTAAAAATTGCCTTTTTATTATTGGTGGATTAGGTTATAAAAACCATGCTGTATTTTAGGTTATATTTTCCTAAGTTTGAAACATATTTTATTGTATTTTTATAATTAGTTATGATTTTTACAAGTTAATTAATATTTAATTAGATTTATGAAAACACATGTTATTAGTCTTTATATTCAATTACCAAGATGTATACTATTAGGAAGCCCTTATTTTTCTAAATCCAACAAGTATTTTTACATATTTTTATGATCATCCATTAATTAGTTATAAAATTTTTAGTCACCAGCCAATCAGGAAATTACACGTCATTGAACCGATTTGCAACAGAGAAGAGAGATAGGGAGAGGCCATGCAGACCTGGGCCGGCCAATCATAACTGCCCAAATCAGCAGGGCACTCATCCAGCTCAATGAGACCAAGCGCAAAAGCAAAAGAAAAGGGAAACAAGAAAAGATCAATATACCCCTAACCAATAAAACAGAAGGTAAAGGAATCGGAAGGGCGGGAGAGGAACAACACCAACGGGTATCTATGCCAATCGCAGACCTAAGCCATGGCTGTGAGGAAGCAACCAGCAGAGGACCAACTCTCTACCTAGACCCACGGGTAAAAAGAAACTAGCCCAGTTGAAAACCCAACGTCACTGCGAGGTCAAAGAGCCAAAGCTCGATGAACAGAGACAAGAAAAACACTGAACCGAGACCTGTAGCAGGCGAAGAAGAAGGAAAACAACTCTGCATAATTAAGGAGCAGCAATGCTAGCACAAGCTCAGAACTTGTTCACTGAAGCAGCGGGGGATGTCTGGCATAAGATTCGCGACCGGGAAAGCACAGAAGGCCAAAACAAACCTCGGCCGACAGAGTTGAAGAACTGAGCTATAGGACCCAATGACCGAGGGTTCCTCAGAGAAAACCAACAAAACAGAAACAAAAACAAGTATGCGGAAAATCTTACCTCGAATCCAATCAAACCAAAGACGTCGTAGAGGTCCAGGTAAATCCACGCTCACCTGAAACCAAGGTCGAGCAGGTCCAACGTCTCCATGAAGCGAGCGATCAAATTAAGGCGAGAGGAATACTTGTTTGGGGTAGAGGGTGCTTCAGAGTGCCTTATATATAAGGGAGGAAGAGTGGAGGGACGAGAAGGAAACATGGCCATTGCAAAACTTTTGGGGGCTTTGGATTGGGAAAGCAAAACATAGGGAAAGTAGGGATCAGCTTATGCGGAATTAAATCATGAATTCACTGGCGAAGAAATCGTTGAAAAAGAGTAAGAATTGAGGGAGATATTCCCAACCGAAAATCACCAGAAACAACCTGTACTCCTACTTAGATTCAGAGCTAGGAGATGATCCTAGAACCGTTGGATCCAAAATCCATGGTCTAGATCAGGCGCGCTAAAATCAAAAGCGTGATAGGGAAAAATCGATCAAATAAATAAAGTAATAATTGCATTTAATGTCCCTTTTTCTCTCTCTTCAAATAAGGGTTCAAACATTATCCAAATTAACCCAAATTTTGCAAATAAGTTAAGTTTAATGTGTAGATTCTGAATATACTCTTAGTTTTGTCTTTTGGAAACCTTTAATGGGTTAAATAATTAAAATGTCATTTTCTCTTTCCTCCTTCAAAAGAGGTGATAATATTCCTTAAAATTTGTGAAACTTCTCCCTTAAGTCTTCCTAAGAGACCTGGATACAATTTTATTATTAATTTTACAAGTTGGGATTATTTATTTATTTATTTAATAAATAGAAGATTCTACACAATTTCTCTCTCCTGGTTTCACCTTTTAAGCAAACTTTCTCCAAATTGGATGAAAATTCACCCAAAGGCTATATTTATTATGTAGATCATGAATATAAGATTATTTCCTCTTTTGGAGTCAATTATTATATTTATTTATTTATTACACCTTTTAGGCAATTTCTCTCTCCTAACTTACCATATTATTTTGAGGTTGTCTAAATTAAAGGAAAATTGACATGTAAGCTTATTTTAATGTGTAGATTACGAATTTGAAGTCTAGTCTTTATTTTGAGGCTTTATTACATGGGTTATGCCATTAGGCCCATTAGATCAATTACTCATTCAATTAAGTTCTTTATCATCTTATTACCATCCAAATGAATTATATGACTTATTAGATTACTTTATTCCTGTATTTGATTATTAGGATGATACTAACCCCAACCTTGCTTGGTCAAACCCAAAAGGTCAAAGTTTTAAGCTAGGGTCCAAGATTCGGTATGTTACAGATAGCTTGTAATGGCCAGGTTTCCCTCTACAATAGGTCTTGTAGGTAGATAGATTTATTAGATGTATACCAATTACTTTGTTACCACCTTTTATGGTGAGGAACCATTGTAAATGAATCATGATGTAATTTTGTAATAGTTTTGTTTCCGCTGCTTTACTTTTACTTGGCTCCTAATATTGTACCATTTGAGTGGATCCCCTATCGGGTCCCACTCTTTACAGTCATATATCTCACTGGAACTTTTGGTATCACCCCATGGGTTTCCACATCTTTTGGGTGGTCGTGCACGGTGAGGTAGAGATTGTGTGGTTGAGGCCGAGCAGTAAGAGGAGCAGTAGTTGTGAAAGGTTGGACATGTTGCTAGTGTTTTGTAGTAGAGTCCTATGTGTCATCCACGTACTCTCGGGTCCTTGAGGAGGTTTTGTGGTTTGTACATCATTACGAGGTTTTGGCAGTAGGCCATGGTTGCAGAGATATGGCATGTATATATGTAATAGGTTGTGGCCAGTGACCCAGTGAATAGTGTTATGTAATAATATTTTGGTATGAGATATGTAATACATGTGGTTTTGTGGACTCAGATGTGTATGTTTCCACTTGAGGTGGATATGAGATATCAGTTTTAGTTTACCCTAATTTATGGTAATCTGGTTGTTAGTGACAATTATGCATTTTGTTTTGAGTAATCTCGCTTGTACTACGTCAGCATCACATTTATCTCCTCCGTGACCCATTGGACGGCCTAATTTAGGTAAAGCCATCAGAGGTTCAAGATTTCTTCTTATACTACTCTTCTTTCTTGCTCTTTCCAATAATGATGAACTAGAAGAAGTTGCATTAGAGCTCTTCGATGGCCCGTTAGATCTTTGGCTTGAGTGTGATGCTTTTATATTATTTTGATGCTAGATAGTAGAGATAAGAGCTCATCTAACAAATTTTTAGTGAGTGGATACTTATGTAGACTCTAGGTCAATGTTGACTCAAGATCTAAATTGACTAAACCCTTATTTTAATGATGATGAAACATTCCATTCAATTGTGTCTAATGCTTTTACTTGAGTGATTTTAGATTAGGTATAGACACACTCCAAATACCCTAACTTGTGCATCCTAACTTGGAGAAAAGACAAGTCAAAATCAATGCAAGTGGAGGAATATGATGTAAATCCATTAGAATCTATTTTAAACCACTTGTAATGATTGCATGGATTGTAACTAAGCTTAGAAAAAACCAGGAGCACTTAAATTGAATATTTAAGCACTCAAAAGCCATTTTCCTAAATTCACATCAGGTTGTTCCTCGGTCGAGTTGCAAACTCGATCGATCCTTATTAGATTTTGAAAATGACTTTTGATCGGTCAAGTTACCATTTCACAAAACTCGACCAATCCCTCTATAGACCAAAACTAATTTAAGTGGATTGGTCGAGTTACTCCGAGTCAAACTCGATTAATGGCTTAAATTGGTCTTGTCACAGAGTGGGATCAGTCGAGTTACCTCTATAGAAACTCGATCGATAGCACTATATGAGAAATTACAAAAAAGAGTTTCTAGCCATTGTGGAGTTGCAATAATAAAAAATATATCCATTGCAAGACACAAAATGGCTAGTTTTCATTCTTAAGTGTTCTCAAAAGCTAAGACACATCACCAACTATAAATAGGAGCCCTTGGGCTTCATTCCAAGGTTGAGCATTCAATGTAAAACTCTATATGAGGTTCCTAGTCTATAGTTGAGTGCATCCTATAGCCTCCTCTCTCTCTAAGCTTAATCACTTGTTACATCCATTAGAGTGAGTAGGAGATTTGTAAGAGAGCTAGTCCTACATGTATATCTTGTGAGTCTCTCAATTCCACCACCTCCCTATCTCTCATTTCAACCATGAAGATGAAGGTTCTCTCTCTTGGCTAAGAGAGGTGAAGAAGAACAAGAGATGGAGTCCCTTGGTGAAGATGAAGGTCGAAGACTTAAAGAAAGAGTGGGTAAGCCCTTGGTGAAGGCAGAAGACTCCTTGATCAAGTGGGTAAGTCCTTAATGAAAGCTTCTCCGAGTGAAGGTGAAGTCAAAGGCTGAAGATCCAAGAAGAGTGGATAATTCCTAGAAGGATAAAGACTTGTGCAATAGTGGGTAAGTTATTGGAGAAGGTCGAAGATTCATTGCAAAGTGGGTAAGTCCTTGGAGAAGGTTGAAGACTCGTTGCAAAGTGGGTAAGTCCTTGGTAAGGTTGAAGACTCTTTGTATTGGATAGGTAAGTCCTTTGGTGGGTCATGTGTTGTAACTCTCATAAGTGAATATATAGAGGAATATACACTTAGAAATCCTAGAGGTTGACCTCTCTAGGTAGTGGACTGACATACTCCTAGTTTGGAGTATGGAACCACTCTACATAGCTTGTCACTTGGTGCTTGTTCAATCTCTTTCTCCCTTGTTATGTATGTTTTAGTTGCACTCAAATTTTCTATTTAGCAGCCTTATCTTGTGATATTACTTGAAGGTCTGATAAATTTTGTTTATGCGCATTCAGCTCTATTCACCCCTCCCTCTAGAGCATCCAATCACCCATCATAGGATCCAAAAACTTATACATAATCTTTTTAGAGTAGCACTAGGATGGGGGAGGGAAACAACTAATAATGGGTAAATATTGATCTTTGATGCCTTTAGCTATGAATTTTCCTTCTGTTAGTTACCATATCAAATTTTAAACAAGAAACTACTATGACGAATGATGATACATCACATCCTTTGCACCCTAATTGTATTATTAGGGGTTGATCTGCTTCATTCTTGATAAGCATACAAATTCTACACTAAATATTGTATATTTGGCTAGTGAGGTGAAATGATAACCTCATTTCTTGAGCAACATCCTCTTGATCTAAATCTAAAAATTTTCATGAGGATAAATTCTCATATATAATTCAACTAAAAATGAGATCATACCAAAAAATCAAAAGCTAAACGAGTCAAAGAACCTAAGTAGATTTTTTTATCCAAACAAAACACACTTCTCACAACTTCAAATCAAGAAACATAGTCAAACACATAGATATATTTCAATGTCTCACTGGTCATATTAGGAAGCGACCCAGCAATGCTAACGCCAAGACCACAAGCTTCAAGCTCACCGAGCTAACATGAAAAAACAATTACTGGATAATCTATAGGACAACAACATATTATACTTAACATGAAGATCAGATAGTAAAGAAATGAACATCTTCGTTGATAATAGCAAATAGATCACAATGAGATTCATATACAAGTAACTACAATATTATATATATTTAGAACCATTTCATATTTTATTTCATGGGAAAGAGTAATCGAAATAGTAATGCATCATATCATGTCAACCACTTACCCTATCACTCAGGAAAGTTTAGTATGGGGACACTCTAGACCAATCTATGCCATCCTTTGTTAAGTGGTTATCATCTCAGCCTCTCTATTACTTCCATTGCACATGAAAACAAATGGAACAACAACGTGAGACTCATCAAGGAGTCCCAACAAGAGGATAATCCCATTGAAATTGATAAACATGTGTTGGAAGTATATAATATTAATTAAAGTGAAATGGAATATATTAGTGTCTTATTCGAATTTAAGTATACAACATGTTAGTTTATTTATAGATAAGGCATTTTATTACATGATGTAAATACATTACATTCTATTATAATAGTCAAACTAGAATATCCATTATATCAAGTAACAAGTATGCCAATGCATGCGCTGCTTATAAAACCAAATATCAATATCTTGAAAGATGTCAAGGTTACATGCTAATCAACTGTTTATGTTTTACACTCTTTCCCTAGTTAATTTGGAGTGTATTATCTGAATCACCAAATTATGACTATGAAGTCCCTAAGACCATTGTAAAGAATATCTATAATATCATGCCTTACTAAGATCTCACCATATGCCTCGATCAATGATGGTAAAAAGTAGGGTCTCATTGACCTGGGAGTTGCACAAACATCAGGTCCTCCCTAGGTACATAATTCATGAAACCACCTATCATATCACATGTACACTACCTCCTTTTAAACATATAACATCACTCACATTAGCATAATGTCTTATAATACCAAGGGACAAGACCTCGACCACACTCAAATGATAGATCATTTCAGCAGGTTGAGAGGACCATGCCTCATTCAAATCCTTAATCACCCCCCCCCCACACACACACACATATATATATATATATATATATATATATATATATATATATATATATATATATATATATATATATATATATATATATATATATAAAAGTACCTTCTCATGATCCCTGGTTCACAACTAGAATACATGTTTTCCTTCCCCATAATCTAAACACTATGGAAGTTCCAAGGTGCCATGGCATACAATACCTGATTAAGGTTTCCATCATTACTTAATCTAGCTACTCAACTTTCAAGATGTTTTCATTTAAAGGAATATTATATTGCTTATTCATATTCAACTAGATATCTTTGGCTCATCACTATTGTACAAATACAAATAAGGCATAGATAAAGACTAAGAAGCACATAATACAAACATATATTAGGAAAACCCATATACATTATAAATGCAATAAATTTTAAAAAATCGTTAATGATTAATAGGCCTCAAACATTTAATCACCACCATGCTCACTTGATACTACCTTTTAAGTCTTATTAATTAGGCCGTAAACCCCTTAAATGCCAAAGAAATTCAACTTTTAGCCTTAGACAAGGCATCGTCATCATTTCCCTCAGCTTGTCATTCATAATCATTATCACATGTAAGAAGCATGCAAGATAGTAAAATTTCCACATATTTAGATTCCTCATGAGCATCACTTTAATCAAGGTATAAAATTTTAGAGAGATAACCATTTTGGCTACACATGTAAGAGGTTATTGAAGGAGAATATTACATTGTAAATCTCTCTAGAACCATCAAATGTCAAAGTAATCAACAATCTACATTTCTCCCCCAAGACATCACTAATCATCATATTATGTAAGACAACATTTTTAGTATTTCAAATAACCAAAAGTATATAAGACAATTCAATCATCAACCCGCACATTTCATGAATTACCCAAATTACCTCAAAATTACTATATCATAACTAATTAACAAACCTTAATAGCATCACCAAAATGGTAGTAGCTAGAGTTGTTAATGAATAGGATCCCCATTGAATTACATAAGACCGAACCAATGATTCTATGCCTCATAAGGAAAGTGATCATGTCATGCAGGATGGCCCACTATGTAGTTTGTAGACCCCCCCCAATGTGTGACCCAAATAACCTCAAAATTACTATATAATAACTAATTAACAAACTTAATAGCATCACCGACATGGTAGTAGCTAGAGTTGTTAATGAATGGGCTCCCCATTGAAGTACATAAGACCGAACCCTTGATTCTATGCCTCATAATGAAAGTGATCATGTCACGCAGGATGACCCACTATGTAGTTTATAGACCCCCGCACCCAATATGTGAGTAGTGGGGGGTACACTGTCATGGTGCAGTCACCAAAGTGGCTCTTCCTTAAGGGTGGTTCCACCATCATACAAAAAGACCTTCATATCATTGAGATTCAAGCATCAACTGTGAGGCATTGACCCCACTAAGCATCGACCACCAGGCATCAATCACTTGGCATTAATTCAGGTTCAACGCCTTAATCTGGTGATAATTCCATACCCTTATTATACTCATTATGCCTAGTCTGGTTCACTTAAGTTAATAAACATTACAAAGAGAATAGGAAGAGTATATTTCTTTATAGGAGTGAGATTCTTTATTGGAAACTTTCTATGTAGAGATAAGCCCATGTATTAAGCAACTACTTGTACTTAATTAATTACTCCCTGAGTAACCCTTGCTCATGCTTCCATATTATTAAAAGGTACCATTATATGTCATATCGAACCGGAGACCATATTTGAGTGAATATTTTGCAAAATCCTTCAATTTCATTCCATTTAACTTGCACATAGAAATATTGCTTAGCAAGAAATGGATAAAAGGCTTTTATTCATCAACCACCATGCTTAAGCAAGAAAATTCCAGGTTATGGTACCCATTTGGCCAAATATTAGCATCCCCAAACAACATTTGTCAAAGTATGTTTAGCGAGTTTGGTTTGTTTACGATACACATATGAATGGAAAGAATGCACATCAGATAAAAAGTTTATAATAATAAGGAATGCATAGATTTAAACCCAAAACCTAGGTTATTTAGCAAGAAACGTGATTAAAACATTAGTTCTGGTTGGTTTAACCCTTAGTGTGTGTAAATATCTATGGTGGAGTAGTTTCCTATCCTAGAGAAAAACTAAAATTAGGAAAAAGCATGAACCTTATTAAGATGAGTGAGAGTAGTTTAAGCAATATGTGTTAAGGAAGGGTCCTCATCATGGCATTGATGAAACCTGGGAAAGAATACTCTATCATGGACAGTTAAATAGATGCTACATGAGGGGGATTCTTTATAAAGAATCATGACACTTGATGCTAGGATATCTTGAGGAAAATGTCCATGAATCGTTCATGGGGTAGAGAACTTGATATATGGTGCAACAAAGAGTGTACTTTATATGGTTGAGGTATTTAAATTGAAGTCACACTAAAGTGTGTTGACAAAGCAGGTGGGGCCACTTAAAACAAATGCTTTACATGTGATGGTGTGTGAAGACTGAAGTGGGACACTCTAGAATATACATTTCTATGGGGGTATACTGTCAAAATAGCCATCTAAAGAGACCAGGTACATGGATCAACAAAATAGAAGAAATGTTCCTTATCCATGGCTCAACCATACGAATTTATCATGGAAAGATCTGAATAATTTTCAATAAGACCCCTCACAACATGCATCACAACAATGCCAACCGCCATAGTAGCAACTTGTAATATCCTCAAATTTTGGTAAAATACTTGATTTGAGAAACAAATTTCCTAATTACAATTGATAGGATAATAGTGTTATCCACTTTGTGGCATGGGTGCAACCCATGGCCCAAGTGAGGCCCAAAGACTATTGCTTTTTAAATAGGTCCTTGTGGTATAGGTTAAAGAAATAAAAGGAATTTGTGCATATTTAAAGGATAATGGCTTTATGGTTTTTCAAAAAATCAAAATAATGGGCAAGTTTCCAAGAAATTATAGAATAATGTGTAATTTAGATAATTAATGGAGTAATTATCTAACCTTGAATGGCGACATAAGATTTGAGGCATCAAATGGTGTTATCTCATCCCAAATTTTGGTAGAGTTGAAAATAATAAGGACAAGAAGAGAATTCTACAATTTGAGAGAAAAGGGACTTTTCATTTGATGTGGGTAATTAACTCAAGGATATGCTAAACAAGCAAGTTTCGGCTATTTCATTATTCTAATAAATCCCATAAATTATATATAGGTTGGTATTGATATTGGTGTGTTGCCCTCCAAATTTCATAGCAAAAAGGTTTTCTTTAATCCTAAGGAAAATTGAGAAGGGAGAGGGATTTAATTGCAAAAATTGATTATTTTTATATTTTGGAAATCAAATGAATGATTTCTGACTTAGGCAAAGTGGGTTGCACCCCTTTTATATGTAATAGATTACCACAGAAGTAGGATCAGGGATACAAAGGTTCCTAGATTTTCACCTACCTCTAACCTTAAAAGGAATCTCTGACTACAATAACGTGTTCCCTACAATCTCCCTTTCTCTCCCTTCGATCCTTAAAAGCAACAAGAAGCACTTCCATTGGAATCAGGATGCAAAATTGAACTATTCAATCCCCAGTTTCCTTAATTTTGTGTGTGATCAGGGTATCCCCAAATCTTCCTTGGAATCAGATTCCAGTAAAACCAGTGCACATCCACCCTCGCTTCTTGTTTCCTATAAAAGGGCCCAGATACTATTTGTAAGAGGGGAAGTGCATCAGGAACCCTCATGGTGCTTGAAGAACCCCCAAGACCCTTATTTTCTCCTATGTTTTCCTTATACAACGCCTTGTGCGCCACCAGCAAACCCAAACTTAGTTCTTCTACCCTAGTCCTCTCTGGTGGTGTGAAGGGCACCAATGGGTCCAACAGGTTGCGACAAAGATCTCCCCACCCCTGCCCAATGCTCGAGAGCTCTGATGCCTGGAGTCAACCTTGTTGGTTGAACCATCCAGACACAAGATAGAAGTAAGCCATGAGGAGGAAGATGAAGGAGAAGAAAAATACTCTCTTGCCCGATGTGCGTGAGGCCTCGAGCCCAAGATTTCATGGGCAAAGAAGTCCTTCTGCCTCAGCTCAGTGCCTTGCTCATATGGAGTGAGCCTCTCAAATGGCACAAACCCATTCGTTGAGCTAGACCGCGTGGAAAAGGATAAAGATCTAATTGTGCCGACATGGCAACCCCCAATTGGTCCAAAGGTAATTATCTTGAAAATAATAAAAAAATTATAGGTAGCTCCAATCATGACAAACCATATATAAAAAACAATTAGGAAAATGAGAGGAATATGAATACAATATAGTTGAAACCTAATTTTGATCTTAGTTTTAAAAGTAGGACCAAGACATGATTAAGTAGTGAATAAAGCATATAAACCCTAGTTCTTGATGAATAGATTATTAATCGTGTTAAATATGTTTCCTTGAGATATAATCTGATATTGTGGAATATAATGATAATTTAAAATGATCACGGTCATAATGGTAATAGTTAGTATTTCTAAAGTGAATAACCATGTACATGATAATTAGGGCTTTTAAAGCTGAAGATCATAACTTGTGATAACCTTAATGAACTTAATATAGTCTAAGTGTTCATGATGAAAGGATATGATGAATCTAATAATTTGGGTTTCACCTAATTATTAATATGTGATGGAACTAGGGTTTGTACCCTTATTCCTTATCCAAACCCAAGACAACCCTAATCCTTAAAATAGTACCCATGTAGGATCTAAATAATATGATGGTGACACTTTAGGATTTACAAACATGCAGATTAAATGTTGAATTCCTTGTATTATTCTTTGCTTGCTTGATTGGATGATATGCTTAAAGTATAATTGCATGATATGTGCATGGTTCTACATTAAGGTACGTGGTTACGATTTTGACGACTAGCAGAATAAATTTTCAAGGTTTGCTAAGGATTTCTTGAACATTGACTAAATAAACTATTGGGTGTTTATTTACACTTCATTCAACTATAATGCCACTATGAGTATCACATAAGATAAGATATAATATTTAACCCCTAGGATGACATGTATGAAGGGGTGATGCACACGACCTCTTAGAAGGGAAAATGATCATACCGAGATAGCATATCAAGCACACAAGAAAATGTTAGTTCTTATTTGCAAGTAATTGACTGATTATATGTTGCTAAGTACTTGGACACTTTTGCATGCACCCACATACAAAATATAGCAATTTATTGAGCAATGCACCCATGTAGACAATATAGAAAGATACTGGGCCGCATTTTGTTTCACGCCATTTTAGGTAAATTCTATATATGAAGAGTTCAAGATATGATGATCGAGATGAAATCCACTGAAGACATTAAAGGTAAGAAAAGGAGTATTAGAGAGATACTACTTCTCATATGTATAGTTCTCACATAAGTAAGTCATGTAACTCTGTTATAACCCCAATTTTTGGGTTCAAATAGTGAGAAATGTAATTTCTCATATGAAAGATAATTGAACCATTAATGATATGATTTGTTTTGAATCAGTGGATTCCCTTCACAATAGCCTTGATTGGTTGCTTTGTGGGCTTATTTGGCTATTGGGCCCAATAACAATGAAATTCAAATAGTAAATGGATAATTGAATTTTCGAGAAAAGAAATATGTAGAAACCTCTAGAAGGCAAATCCAAAGAGGACTTCGTGCCTCTTGGGTTCCTTGGGTACCAAGGAGATCAAGGTTGCAAAAAGAAGGTAATTAGAAAAGAAAAGGTTAATTAAGTATTTATTTATTAAGAAAGAAATTGAAAATGATGATAAAATGTGGAAAATGAGTGGAAAGAGGCATAAATGAGTTTTCTTGGTGATAATTCGTATCCATGAGGTTTCCAATGATAAAAGGAATACCCATGAGGGAAATAAAAGAGAAATAAAGAGAAATCTTCAAAGAGAGATAATTTAATAAGAATAAAACAAGATAATGTGAAATAATGCATAAAGATGCATCTAGAAGGATAATAAATATCCAATAAAAAGAAATTAGAAATAATGGAGTGTCTTGGGATCCAAGGAGTCCCAATAAAAAGGAAAGAAAGAGAAAGTACTAAAATTGCAAAATAAGAGGATAATATGATACATTATTAATAAATTTTGTGAAAAGGAAAGTATTTTCTTTTAAAAGAGAAAAACATGTTTTCGTGACAAATAATTAAAAGGCAAGTATAAACGAGGATAAGGGGGAAGAATTTCGTATTTCTAATTATCCAAGAAATATGGAATAGTAGAGAGAGAGAGAGAAAGAGAGAGGGAGAGAGAAGGTTCCTTCTCATTTAAGGAATCATATCCTAATTGGAAAGAGGCTTGGTGTCTTCGTGGGCAAGTATACAGGGAGCGTGGTTACCCTCCTACATAAAGGGAAGAGTCCATGGCTAAGCCAAGAGGCGGGTTCCACGCACCTCTCCTACCCTACTTATTGTTCTTGCACGTATAAACCCTAATGAGGGTGTAATCCTATCTCTGGAGCATCCAAGGTTGGTTTGGTGGTCCTAGTGGAGACTCTAGGGTCCCACGACATCGAAAAGTCGCTTGGTGGCCATCTTTCCGCCCTAACCGATGCGGAGTTGCAGCCGCATGGATGCCATGACGACCTGAGTTGCAGACCGGTAGCTCTCAAACGAGCCGTCTCTGCCGCGATCTGGGCGGCGCCCCAGATGAGCCCAAGAGCGGCGGAGCTAATGGGGGAGTTGCCAGCAAGGAACGTGGTCCCCGGAGGGAGGGGCAGCTCGCGCAAAGCTGCAGGTCAGCGGTCGCGTGGGGTTTCCCTAGGAAGAAGACGACCTAAAGTCGACTGGACGAATTTACCCCTCATGTTACACTGGACCGGCCGGATAAGTGGAGGGTAATCATGACTTTTTGTCATGTTTCCAAGTTCAGCGAGCATGTTGCATGGAAGACGCCTACGTGGTGCGTTCTGATTGGCCCAAAAGTAAGTGATTTTGCAAATTTCATAACTTAAGATTGGAAGCTCGGATTGAGATAAATCTTATATGAAAATTGATCCTAAGAATGAGGGGAATTCAATAAAAATAAGATTAGAGACTAATTCCTGTTGCAATTTGAGAAGTAGTGTAAGTTATTAACTTTAGTGTAATTAAAGATTAAGAAACCCTATTTTGATATGATTAATGTGTTTAATAGGGTTTAATGGATCTTTAGAGTTGATATTAATCTGTTAAATGTAAAAAGGAACATTTAGTTCAAAAAGGAAGAACTTTGCACATGACTAGTCTAATTTAGGGTTTATGTGCTTAAATATGCATGAAATTTGAAAAGGGTATAAAGTTATCATCTTTAATTATTCAATTAAGGAAAAACCCTTAGATTTGATGATAGATGGATAATGCAAGCTAATATTAACCTGTTGTTAATGAAAGAGAAAATAGGATTTAAAAATATGATCTTTTTATATGTTTGGTTTAAATTAGGGTTTCGTGCATGGTTATGCATTAATGAGCTTAAAAACCCTAATTTTGATGAATATGTCTTTTAATTGGTTTAATTGTGTAAATCCATGAATAAAATAGAGATGTGATGATCCTAAGCCAATTTGAGCATGAACGATCCTTAAAGTGGATAATTTGAGTAATTAGGGTTTTTATGAGTGAAAAGTTGTTTTAGGATTTGTTGACCTAAAAAGGGTAAAGTTGAGAAATTGATCTAAGAAACCCTAATGCATCCTAACGAGACTTAGAAACTTTAGAAAGGTATCCCAAGTCAATAAGGAGTTGTTTGGGATATGCTTGTGACAATTAGAGATTATACATGTTTTCAGGATCAATGTTTGCTTGATTGATTGATTGGCTTGCTTGATTGGACATCTAGTTGGATTTGGATAAATTGTTGCTTGAGATCTCCAAGACAGGTATGTGGTTAAGATTATGAATAACCGCTATAGTTTTCCGATGGATTCCCAGATGTTTAATCGTATTGAATGCAACTAAACTGTTGGATGTTTATTTATTTCATGCCATTATAAAGTGACTATGATTATCACCATAAATGTACATATATAACTGGCTAGATCCGGGTCCACCTCTATTACTTTGAAAAGGCTAAAAAAGGGGTAATACTAGAGCAAGGTATAGGTTACCGTGAGTTAGAGACTCTTTAGCAAATCCTAAGTTAAGGAGTGGTCTACTTACGAGTAGTACCATGTGACTCAACCCTAGAAACTGGTTCACTTATAGGTGGATCATGAGGCGTTTAATGGGGACAACACAGAGGATAGGGTACTCTTGGATCGTGGAGTTATATCTAAAATGTAATCTTGGTTGTTAAATGATTAATTGAATGATTACATGGTTATCTTAGTTGCATGATTATCAGTTTCCCCCACATACCAGCTTCGGCTGACCGACGTTTTGTTTGTCGGCATTTTAGGTACAATGAAAAGAACAAACAGTAAAGTGGCACATGTGATACTAAAAGAGAATTAATGTACAAAGGAGGATTAGATAGATTAGTATCGGTGTGGATAGAAGTTTAGAGAACCAAGCTTTCAAGAGGTATGTAAAGAAAAATTTTATTACCATTTTCAGTATAGTCTGTTAGAATTTAATAATTGTTTATGGTTATATGTCGAACCTTTGATCCGGGATTAATGGGTGCGGCTTCAATCTCTTGGTCTCCCTTAATTGGGGGTTATCGGGAGGTGGGGTCGTAACAAACTCCTTAGAGGAGCATTTTTACACTTTTGTAAACAATATTGTTGGAATAGTGGAAATTATTTTCTATTATTTGGTATTTGGTAAAATCTGGATCCTTGGGAATTTTAAGTAATGACACTCAACTTTAAGGTTCTTCCTTGATTGGGGGGATGTTGAAAAGTGAGGTCATTACATTTTGTATATGGTGTGTTTCTACTAATGGAGTTACACACTACACATTTGGAATTTGAATAGATGCAACTCTGCGAGCAAACAACACACGGGTGGATTACTTTCAAAATTTTATAATGATCTAAACCTACTCACCTACTTCTACTAAAAACACTACACCCGCAAGCGCACGGGGTCGTGTTGTAGTATACAAGGGTGGCAAGTATAGGATCGATCCATAGGGAGAAAAGGGGGTACTAGAGCTAGGTTGGTTTTTGGGGCTAGGTTCCTACTGCGGAGTTTAGGGTTTAAGGGTTTGAAGTTGATTAATTCTTAAACTAAGGTTGAACAAGAAAGAAAGTAAAGGAGGACAAGCAATATAGAAACCTAAGTTAACCCTAGACAGTTAATTCTACTAAGCAAGAAGAGACAAGACAAGACAAGGAAATGAGAGAGCTATACTAAAGCAAGCAAGAAAGGGTCTACACTACACTAAGCTAGCAAACTAAGCATAAGAGCAATCAAAAACCTAAACTATCAAGACCAAAGCAAGAACAAGTCAATAAGATAACTAAGCAAGCAAAGAACTAACTAAGCTAACACCAACTAAGCAAGAAGGCAATTAGGGTATTAAAGCAATAAAGGGATGTGTGGGATATTTGGGGGATGCACTTATCAATTAGGTTGGGGTGACATGTGAACATAATTATTTCATCTAGATTACCAAACCAAACAACAAGTTGGAGGCTAATGAGTTGCCCTAGACTACTAATTGGTCATGTATAAGATACGTTGTGTATAGGAGAACTAGTCCCTAACACCTCCTACTACCCTTACGAGGCTCAATTGGGTTAGGGCCTAGATGCAATTCAATTAGGGTCTAAACAAGCCTAGGTTTCTAGGTTAGATGGTCTTAGGGTGATTAGGGGTTGAGGATAGTAATGGGAGTGTAAGTGAGGTTTTAGGCCTCACATCACCCACATTCTAACCTTGAGAAAGCTCCATGCTAAGCACACTAAATTCATCTAAACTAGCTATTTAGATCTCTAAACAAGGGTTAGGAGAATTGATTAGCATGTAAGAGGATGGGTGGCTAGCTAGGGATCCATGAATTGGACCGAGGAGCAAATCCCAAAATTCACACATATAAGCAACTTCCTAAATTCCTAGGTGATTTCTAGCACAAACCAACAAGAAAGATCATGAAGAGTGAGATAAAAATGGAACATAATCAATATTAAATGAAATTACAATGTTTACATATCATTTCCCCCCACATGGTATCAAAGTAACATTTTTGGCCCCAAACAGTCCACCTAAGGGGCCTAGCTACTCATGGAAGTGCAAAATACAAAAAGAAAGGAGCAAGAGGTAGAAGAATCCATGGAGCAATCCTCCTCTTTAGTGGCTGCAAGATGTCCTCCTCCTTCCTGTAAGATGCAAGGGCATGGAATGATGGTGGAAAGTGGCCAAAACACTAAGAAACTAGGATTTTGGTGGTGGAAACGGTGAAATGGAGTGGAATGGAGGTGGAAATAGAGTGGAATGGATAGGGGGTGAAAATGGAGTGCTAGGAGGGAGTTAGGGTGGCCCAGGGGTCGACTTTTTTTTAGCTCCAGCCGCCCCCAAGGTTTATATAGGGGTCTAGGGTTAAGTGGGGGCAATATGGGTAAAGCAGTGCAAAATAAGATAGGGTTGTGAGTAGAACGATCGTGGTGGAGTGGGGGTGAGAATCGTGGTGGAGTGGAACGACCGTGGTGAAAATGGGAATATATCATAGTAACTTGGTCAATTTTTTACATGAAGTAGCATGGCCAGGGTGGTCACTACAGCCGTGGTGGGGCAAGGGTAGCACGATTGTGGTGGTCACCACGACCGTGGTGGCTTGGAATGCTCTGCCCGTTCTTGGCTCCACGGTCGTCCTGGATTAGATGCAACACGGTCGTGCAACATGGCATGGCCGTTCTTTAGTCTCATGGTACAGTCATTCTTGGTGGCATGACCATTCTGATCTCTACACTTTCTTGACTTGACTCTGTTGTCTTTGAGTGAGCTAGCGCGGCCGTTTTGTGGTATCAAAGTTGTGCTGGTCTCTGAATCAACACTTTGACTTGGATCTTTGTTCATTCTTGGACATGTTTGATTCAATGGATCTTTGACCACTAGGGGAAGGTTGAGGGAGACTCGGACTTCACTTTAGGCCTCTCCAAGGGTAGAGAAACCCTAGGGTCACTCCTTCTCTCTCTCTTCCATCCAAGCATGGTCCAAATGCCTAAAAACATGCAAATAATGTCCATAAGTGCATTTTATACAAATATGCATATTAGGGAAAATAACATGTAATATAATACAAGATGAAGCCCTAATATAGGCTTGCATTACCACCCAAACTTAAAACATACTTGTCCTCAAGTATGCTCCAACTCAATCTCTCTACAAAATTTCCACATCAAGAAATGACAAATGCAATGCAATAGGTGAATATTGACTAAATGGGCTCAAGGATGATTAAGTACATGCATTTGCACTCTCTCTTCTCCTATTTCACAAACCAATCTTGATTAGAGTACTAAGTCTACAAACTTCAAATATAGAGCATAGAAAACGTAATCAATCCATATAGATGTCATAACATTATGGGTAAACCGTTTCATGGTAGAAAAGGTCACAAATGATTAATTTTGCTATTTTACATTCATGCATTAAATCTCATATGTCCATCCATGCTAAGTAACCCATGTGGCTGTGAAAAAGGAAAAATGAACAACGTTTGATGTTTCCTAACTCCATGGGCATGCAAAAGGAAGAAAAGGTTGCAGTAAGATTTTGGAGTGCTTTTACACACTCATCTTTTCTTTATTTAGATTCTCTTAAAAATGAGCATCTTTTATTTTCTTTTTGCATTTTTTTCTTTTTCTTTGCCCTTATTTTAGATAGAGAACATGGTGATGAGAGTGAAGCGGGGATCTATAGATGTCGCCACCCCAAACTTTTGGAGGTGGCCAAGGCTAAATATGTGCACTTTGGCATCATTTCATGAGGAGGAGAGGTAAGAAAATGGTAGAATAAGAGTGAGTCAAGGAGGGGTTAGCAATGTGGACATTAACATGAGATCTCCTGTATCAAAGTTACTCCAACAATTTCATCAAGCAATGATATACCACATGAATGAGCAATATTAAAACCATATTTCTATCATGAGATTCCACAATTTTCTAAGTGTTTGCGACTTGCTTCAATCACAATTCAACCAAACAATTCACGAGCATAGGAGAGGTGGTTCCCATGTAAAAAATCAAGATTTAGGCCATCTAGCAATAAACCATGATAATTCACTTGCATTTGTCCAAGATCATCATTTTCAATCCAACAAGTAGAGATTGGGTCAAAACAAACTTTTGGGCAAGAAATTCAAAATTTGGGCAAAATTGGCTGAAACAGTGCCAAGTTGCCTTCAATCACATCTAAGCCTTCATTATGGAAAACAAAGCAGGAAATGAGAAAATCCTAGTTAAAACATGCAAAAATAACAAAAATCTACATGATATGCAATGCATGACAAAAGGAGCAGATTTTTTGAAAATTATGCAAAATTGCAAGAAAGTAAACTAAATGACATGCAAGCATGCAAAGCAGGCACACAAAGTATAGATACACAAGTATGAGAGATGGTTGTACTATTTGATCATCTTGAGCAAAAATTTAGAACAAGGAACATAGAGAAAAGTGGGGTAGATAAAGGGCTTACCACCCTATCACCCCAAACTTTTAAACCATGTTGTCCTCAACATGAAATAGAAGTCTAGGATGATAGGGTAGAGGGCATGGGGTCATTATAGACAAACTCCAAGAGGGGAGAGAGATATTAAGGTGTCAATTGAGTAGGGGATATCCACCACAGCCATTTCATGTTTCCTCCACTAAGGTTGTGTTGTGTGGCACGACCGTTCTGATCTCCTTCATGTAGCTTTTCTACTGATTTGCAATTTTCTCTTCAATTTTGATCTTCACCTTGGTGATATCATCCATAAATCATCCTCCTTCCAATGTACATGTCATAACATGATTCACAAACAACAAAAGTGTGTGTTTTCTTGGAAAATGTAAATATAAACCAAAAGTATAAAAAATGGAAGGTTGGGTGAAAAATTCCCAAATCTAAGTGGGTTGTCTCCCACAAGCGCTGAGTTTCATGCCTTCAGCTGGGCTTCTCAAAGATTCTTCAGTTTCTCAACTATTTGGATTTCTCATGTGCCCATTCTTGCAATAAATGTATCTCTCATTTGCACTAAACCTATGCTCCTCTTCCCTTTGATCACCAAAGTTGTCATCAAATTTTCCATCCAGATCTCCTCCTCTCAAATGACCAATCAGACTCTTGAAGTGACCATGTCCAATATCCTCATCTCGAACTCTCCAAGTTGAGGACTTGTATATGTTGATCTTTATCTTCATGTTCATGAAAGAGACTGTCATTATGACGTTGCGAACATGTATCTCGACATCAGTTGTAGATAAGAATGGTCTTCCCAAGATGATGGGAATCTTCCTATCATCTGGCTCCATGTCATGAACTATGAAACCAGCCGAGAACACTACTCCTATTACCTTATCAACCATCACTAAAACATCATCCACTTTTCCTCTAGGCACTTTGATAGAACGGTCCGCTAATTGGAGAGTGCAATGTGCCAGTTTCAACTTTCCTAAGCCCAACTCGACATGGACACTATATGGCATCAAGTTCACACTAGATCCCAAATCAAGTAGGGATTTGTCTATACGATGTCCCCTAATGTATCTAGGTATTAGTGGGCTCCTAGGTCTTTCCTCTTCATGGGAAGTGAGTGTTGGAGGATTGAGCTCACTTGTTCAGTCAACTTGACTCTCTTTGGTATTATCCCTATTGACTTTCTCTTCACACTGCATAAGTTCTTAAGAAACTTGGCATGTGATGGGATCTGCTTGGTAGCATCCAACAATTTAATATTGAACTTCACATGGGAAAACACCTCAAGAATGTCAACATTGTGCTTTTGTCTCCTCCTTACTTTCAGTGGCTCATCTAATGCTTCAATGATGGTGGATCACTTGCTTTGACCTTAGTTGCATCAACATGATCCTCTTGTGGCATGTCATGAACTAGAATAGTAGGGATGGTAGGAGCTACAAATGGAGTATGAGGTGGAGCACATGGTATCCTAAACTCAACAAGGGTGTCATAGAATCATCTCCAGCAATCTCAATCATAGTATCCCCACTTGGCTGCCTTTGCTTTGCTTTATCAACCTTTCTTTGACTTGTGGGCTGCTCTAGAGATTTCCCACTCCTTAAAACTATCACAACACTTCCTTGCTCATGGTGGAGAGAGGGAGCTCGTTGTGGCTGTGGAGCAGGTGGAGATGGCACTTGGTATTGAAATTGAGGTGGAGGGGAGAATTGAGCTTGGAAGGTGAATTGTTGGGAAAGTTGTGGTGATGGAGGGGGAGTAGGTGTGTAAAGCTTTAGATGGCCTTGGAAGTTGTATATGGGATACACTTGCATGGGAGGTGGACTATAGAAAACTTGTTAAGGAGGCATTGGTCCACTTGCTTCATTGAAACTCAAGTTGGGTTTTAAAGACAATTTTTCTTGTTGGAGAGCAAGTATGGAAGATAGTTGCTCTATCCTCTCCTCAACCCTTATCACATTTATTTGTATGTCACTAAAGTTCTTTTACCTAGAGAGAACCTTTTTCTTAAACCTTGAGTTGTATCTTAGACTTTATGGTTCCTAGTAGCTATAGGAGTGAGGTGTCTTCTTTTCTTCACCATAGAACGTAATAGAATTGACCGAGTGGCAAGAAATATTTGTCACTTGGTTCTTCATGAAGCTCACCATGTCACCAAGAATATTCATCACTTGTGGGCTTGAATCACCATGAGCTGGAGATGTCACACCAAAGGCGTGGTCACTGTTACAACCCCAATTTTTGGGTTCATATGGTTGAAATGCAATTTCCCCAATAAATGTATGATTATGGGAATTATGTGATTTATGTGTATGGAATGGATTTATTTGCAATATTTCCTTTGTTCATGGGATTTCATGGATCATAATATGTTAATGAGTCCAATATGATTAAAAGAAAAAAAATAAATCAAACAATGCATTATTGAGAAGGAAATTTGAGATAATGAGGAAAAGATAAGAAATATGTGGAAATATGGATAATGGAATCATGATGGATAAGATTTTAAGTCCACGTGGTTTCTAATGGTAAAAGGAATCCAAATAAATGACATAAGAGAATAGGAGAGAGAAAACATGCATAAAATATGCCTTAATAAGTGATAACTTGCATATGAAGAAAAGTCCTACATACTTTTGAGTTTGAGTCCCAAACTTTTCACACATGAAGTTTAAGTCATTATGGGCTTTCCTTTAAATTTTAGGATTAAAAGGATAAACGGATTGAGTGTTATGGATTTTTAAAGAATCCTTAAAGTGAAAGGATAACATTAAATGTCACATTTTATTTTCAGATTGGAACTTAGAGCCCGGCCCATTCATGTGTCACACTCTCTGCAGTCGTTGGATTGAAGATCAACAGTTCTCAGGTCATCTTGTACCTCTAGTCTGATTGGGAAAATAGGAACAGTGGATGCAAGTTTCTAGTACTTCGATCTCTCTCCAGACTCCATATTTTGCCCTGATTCCTTCTCCTTTAACTTCGGGAGATCGCTTAACTTCAAAAAAAAACTTCGGGTGGTCCTCACAATCCCATCCATACTAGATTTTACTACCTGTCGTGAAGTATTTGAGACTTCACCAAATCCTTCTTGGAGATGAACTCCATGGAAAGCGGGTCGGTGCTCCTTTGCCAGACCTGGCCTATAAAAGATCGATGACCCTCCTTGATTGGAGTCAGAACCCTTACTCCAGTAGTTCCGTCCCTTCTTATCGTAGGAGTGTTGAGAGACAGCCGCCCTCGTAGGCATCCACCGCCAACGTTCTCTGGTGATGGGAGGCCGCAGTCATCTCGGTCATCAAGTTGGAAGCCCCGCATCGGTCAGGGCGGGTTCATGTTTTGGTGTGAAGCCATAGCATAAGATCCGACAAGGGAGGAAGTGAGCAGAGTTGTCCACGGAAAGTGCTCTGTTCTTCCACAAGAACAGAGCCAGCTCGTGAGAATGGGAGTGGCAAATCGGGAGGGTGAGGGGCTATTGGTCGGATCAGGTAACCAATTAAACAGACCTAAGCAGGGATCCGTGAGCCAGAAGATGGATCGAAATAAAAGAAAAGAAGGAGGCTGACGTGGCAGCCAATGATTGGCTGGAAGATATGTTATTTTGCAAAAATCCTAGAAATAAATTGGCAACTCAGATGGGGGGGATGTATATATGAAAATTTATCATAAAAACACGTAGATTTCAATAAAAATAGTTTTAGAGCCTGAATCTGATCGTAGTTCGAAAAGTGGTTAAAGTTGCTAACCATAATGCTTTATAATGAAGAAAAACCCTAATTTGATGTTATATGAAATTGAGATGATTAATATGGATAATCTATGAGCATATTAACCTTTTATTAATAAAAAGATGACTTGAATGTCTAAGTAGATAATCCATGGGTTAAATAGCTTAATTTAAGGTTTGATATGTTAAATTGCATTAATGGACTTAGAAACCCTAATCTAGGTGTTAATGGTTTCTAATGAGATGAACTTTGAAATCCTTTGTATAAAAGTGCTATTAGATTAATACTACACATATTTGATGAAAAAAAGGTTTTAATGTGAATAAGTGAGTAATTAGGGTTTTGAACCTAGAATTGTTGTTTTAGGGTTTTGTGGACATAAAAGAGGAACATCGTAAATAGAAGAAAGGAGCCCTAATAAAACCCCAATTTGGATTAGAAACCCTAGAAAGAGATTCCAAGTCAATAAAGTAAGTTCTTGATGAGTATGTAGTAAATAGGTAGTACATGCTTTTCAGGATTCTGTTCTTTTGTGTGATTGGCTTGATTGCTTGCTTGTATTGCATGTTCAGATTGGACTGTTCTTATTTCTTGTGAAATCTACAAACCAGGTGTGGCATCCAACTTACAAAACCCAAGATTAACTAAGCGGAAGTGAATCATTTGTAGCGGATTACTAAAAATCACTAAAAATTAAAACTTTTTGCAAAGAAATCTAATCATAGGAAATATTTTACAACAAGAACCATAGTATAACATTTACATCCTATTTCAAAGTACATGTCTTGTACTATGTCTTCTCGAGAATTACAACATCAGCTGTCCTATGACATTATATACATACAATATAAAACCTCGAGGCATCAAGCCAAAATCTCAGATCGATTCATTAAAACACTAACTATAAACTCCGAGGACCTGAGAGTACAGAGACGACACATAGGACTTTCTAACTATATGACTTGATAGTCAGGGTCTCCACCTGAGATCTCACTGCTGTCCAAGATTTTGCTTTCCTTTTCCTGCAAAAGAGTATCTGCTTCTTTGTCCACATCCACCTAAAAATGTTGGATCCCACAGGGGTGAGACAATTGTAAATTACCCCAGCGGGAGATATAACTCTCCGTCAAAACATTGTTATTGCAGTTTAAAGATATGAAACTGAGCAGAGGATAACCAGATTAAAGCATTCTCAACTTTGAAAGCATTGCAACTATTTATGATAGAGCAATATATCATCTATTCTTTTAATAAGGAATAGGAATGACATGCATATCATTTATCCATCGTATTATACCTTCATATCAAACTTTTCTTATGACACTCATTATCTTGTTATGTCACCCATGAAACACTCTTGTTTCATTATGTTGGCCTTAGCCAACCTGTTAAACAGATAAGGAGATATATCAACCATGTACTCATATATCATCAATACAGGCATTGGATTAATACCAATCCTAAATCATCATTACATGCATTAGATTAATACCAATCCTAAATCATCATTACATGCATTGGGTTGTTACCAATCTTGTGTTATTATTGTAGGCATTAAGCCTCTGCCAGGTATTGGACTCTTCCAAACTTGATTACACCGCCAAGCATTGGACTTTAACCAACCCTGATTACACACCCACGCAGTGGACTCTAACCACTCCTTATTACATGCTTCATGCCTCTGCCAGGTATCGGACTTTAACCAATCCTGATTACACCTCCAGGTAGTGGACTTTAACCACTCCTGATTTCACAGCCAGGCATTGGACTTTAACCGACCCTGATTACAGGCATTACACCTCTGCCAGGTATTGGACTCTTCCAAACCTGATTACACTGCCATGCATTGGACACTACCAATCCTGATTACACAGCCAGGCATTGGACTCTAACCAACCCTGATTACACAGCCAGGCATTGGACTTTAACAAATCCTGATTACAAGTATTACACCTTTGCCAGGTATTGGACTCTAACCAAACCTGATTACATGGATCATGGAATATAAATTCCTTTGACCCATCATTAATCATCTTGGTTCCTCTTACTATGCTACAATTGTTCTCATGGCTCATATAGCATCTTGTCACCTCTCATTAGGCAACATCGAGCCATATGGCTCACAGGGCCATTCAACATCTTGTCACCTATCACTAGGCAACAGAATCATTTTATCTCATGTAATATAATAGTAACACCACTATTCCCTCAATAGGGTTAGGGCTTACTGTTCACCACATTGGGGTTTCTCATGTCCCATTACCCAATTTAGGGTTAGGGTTTTCCCATCTCACATTAATTAGGGTTTCATGCTCACATTATTAGTTCAGCTCTAATATATTACTCCACACCTCTAGGAGTATTCAGAGATATCATAAGTATTTGCTTATGATCATTATTCTCATCATATATCATTAATGTTCATCAATTCAAGGTATGAGTTCATTTCTCATCCTTATCATAGTATGATTACATCATACTCATCGATTTGGCTTAACCCCATTCTCTAGGTATATTAGTCAACATTTATCAAGGTACATTGAGTTCATTACATCTTTATTGTAATAATTGCATAACACACACTTCATGTGTTTGTTATCCAAAAAATATTGGATTAGAGGTTCATCAAGGTATATCATCTTTGAGGTGCTAAAAGTGAAATCTTTCATATATTGATGTATCACTTTCCTCATCACTTTCAACTTTCTTGAGTCATCAGCTTATCTTGGATTAAGGTATTTCCCATCTTAATCCTTTCATTCACTAACCTATCACTTTTACCATGAAGTGCATAGGTCACACATGGAAATGGTCCAACTACCTTTAATGGTATTGGACTCATCTCCGGTTAAGGTATTGCTTACAATAAGTTTGCCTATAATCAACCCTTCAAGATATTTTATCTTTATAAGGTTTTACCCACTATTTTATTATTAGGGTTCTGGTTTGTCATCATGTTGCCCAAGATTAAGGCTTCATGTATTATAACCCCAATTATAGTTTCACATACATTTACCCTTTATTAGGGCTTTAAGTTTTCACATACTATCATACTTCATTAGAGTTAGGGTTTCACATACCATCTCCCTTCATTAGGGTTAGGATTTCACATACCATCTCCCTTCATTAGGGTTAGGATTTCACATCCCATTGCCCATGATTAGGGTTTACTATTCATCCCAACTAGGGTTTCTCAATGAATCACCCTCAATTAGGGTTTCACATGGAATCAACCTCAATTAGGGATTCTCATGGAATCATCCTTAATTAGAGTTTCTAATGGATTCACCCTCAATTAGGGTTTCTCATGTTATCATCCTTGTTTAGAGTCACAATATTACCCTTGATTTGGGTTACGTCTGATATTTCCCTAGATTTGGGTTAGGGCTCAACAACCTCCTTGATTAGGGTTTCATGATCTCTTTATTAAGGATCATACCCTAATTACTTAATGATTCATGTTGAAGGTGTTGAAGCTTATCCATTACATGATTATCATTCATGTAGGAAGTTCTCTCTCTCATCCTCTACAAGATGATACTTACTTCAGACTTAATTAGACTAAGTCAATTCAACTTCAATAAAGGATTGACACAATGGATTATGTCATTACTTCCATGATCATTAAAGATTGATTATTCAAAGGGTACTAATCACCCTATCACATTAAGGGTATAATTATTATAATCACCCTTGGTTTACATCATGTAATTATTCAATTAAACAATTGACCTTTAATCACCTTAAGTGTCCATACTGTTTTGGTTAATTGCTTCTCAATCGGTCTTGGTCACTTAGACCTCAAACGGTCTTGACCAATAAGACCTCAAATGGTCTTGGTCTAAGGGTTTGAAACTGTTTGGTAAAGGTGGTGCTTGAAACCGTTTGCCAAAGTAAGTACTTGAAACCGTTTGCTAAAGCACTCATGAGATCGATTGGGCCTCAAACGGTTTGGGATCGTTTTGTCAAGACCGTTTGGTCCAAACCTCCTCAAAACCGAATGGACCAAATATGGTCTCCACCAATCATATTGACTTAGGGTTTCCAAGGTTGATTCCCTCATCAATTGAATTCATATAACCACTCATCAATTGAGCCTAATACCACACTTCATATGAGCTTAATAGATCATCCTTAAACTGATTTAACCCTCAATTGATCATCAATTAGGGTTTAGAATCAATTGGATTACGGTTTGAGATCAATGAACCTTCACTATTAGTCAGTGTGAAACTAGTTGCTATGAAATCATTGGATCACCATCCAAATTGGACATGACCCGACCTCAAACGGTCTTGAGGTCATTTGGATGACCTCCAAACGGTCTTGAGACCATTTTCCCATCTCAACATCAAAATCCATAACATCCAATTAGGATTTGGATCATTGGATTGATCATCAAATCAGCATTTGATTGCAAATTAGTTTGGTATCTTTGGATCTTCAAATACCCAACCATACTCAACCCTAGACCTCCAAATGGTCTTGGGTGGCCCTCAAACGGTCTTGAGACCGTTTGGGTGATTCCCAAATGGTTTTGAAACCGTTTGGGCTAATCAACCCAAAATTCTAACTCAATCACTTAAGAAATCAACACTTAACCCGATTAGGGTTTGGTGATTGATAGACCTTCAACTCATGAACCAATTGAAACTAGTCAATTATACTTAATGGGTCATTAACCATCAATATTTTCAACAAATCTCCAAATGGTCAACCATGGTCAATGCCCTCAAATGGTTTTGAAACCGGTTTCCCTTAAACGGTTTGTGAAACCGTTTGACTCTAAACGGTTTTGAAACCGTTTGCTCCCAAACGGTTTGTGAAACTGTTTGGACATCTTAATTGAAACCATTTGGTCTAGATATTTGGGGAGGTGTGTGCTTATGATGATGTCATCATCATCAAGCTCTAAACCCACGAAACCTGCTGTGATTTCCATGGAAATTGCATCAATCAACCGAATCAATTATTGTGAATGAAGAAATGATCATTATTTGATAAGGAATTGAATGCAATAACAAAATCAAGGATTCAAGTTATAAAAATCGCCTCCAATTGATCTCCAAAGCTCCAAGCTCACGTCAACAATGGTGTATGAAGCTTTTGCAACTCCCCCTAGGCTCGTCCTCAAGCTTTTGGGTGAAAAGATTGGCTAGGATTGAAGATGGAGTGAAGAAAAGAAGAAATCAATTATTTATTTTTGATTTCCACCATGGAATCAAGGTGAAAAGAGAACAAGAAGCTTACCAACAGGTTGGGGGTCGTCCTCCTGATCCTCCCAAGCTCCTTGGTCGGTTTCCAAGCAAAGAGAAGAGGTGGGTTCCGAAAAAGCCTTTGTTTGGGCTAGGAAAGGATCTTTTTATAAGAAATTCAATGAGAGAGAAAATGTTTTATAAAAGTCTTTTAATTCCAAAATTGTTGCCACCTTCTTCCCCTTGGTTTCTTGTATACAAAGACATTTCTATCCCCACTGAGATCCCTTCCATTATCCAAGAATTAAGGGAAAAGAAATTAAGCACCTTAACCCTTATAATAGTAATTTCCATATTTGAGTGGAAATTCTTTTTCTTATAATAATGGTAAGTGGAGTTTTCACCTCCTTGGGATATTTCGTGATCCTTGAATAGCTCAAGGTCGTCCATACACATCTGAATCCAACCATTTTAATTTTGGTTGAAGGTCCCTTCAATTATTTTATTTATTTTTGCATTAAATTGAATTAGGGTTTCAATTAGGCTTAAATCTTGATTATTTTAATATCAAGATTCTCTCTCCTCCAACTTAATTCAAATGAGGCACCCCTCTCATTTTCTTTTCTCTACATGATTCCAAGAAACATTAGGGACCTTATTGAAGTGGTAATTTGCATATTGAACCCTAGGTTTTGGGTAAATTACACTTTACACCAAAACTAGGTTTTAATGCACAAACATTGTTTTATCAGCTCTTTCTTGGTACTCAGGCTTTCATAAGCCATTCCTCTACATCATATTCTTTCCCATGATGCATCACCATGTGAGGGACATATTATTATGTAACATTTGCAAGTTAACCCCTTAACTTGGGTAATTTGCACATTAGTCCAAAATAAGCAAATATTGCTTCAACATTATCCAAACAGGACCAAAATTGAAACATAAGTTCCTCTTGAGCCCTAATTACTTTTCACAAGATAATATTAAGCTTATAATCATCTTTATTAATCAAAACACCTAGGGTTAAAGCATAACCCAGGTTAGGGATGTTACAAATTATAAACTCCTAACAAGGATTTCGTCCCCGAAATCCCAGATAAAGGAAAACATATATTATTCATGCATCATATCATCATGTCATCACATAACATATCATTATTATGGAGAAACCATAGAGTTTTGATCAATACAAAGTTATCCCACACAAATTTATCATGGAATGATTCACATGGAACATATACTCCCATGTTCCTTAGTTAGTTCAGTATTTCTCTTTCAAGATCACAATTATATTCTGTCATCCACTTGAGACTATAAGTCTTTTCATACCCTGATTGTGTCATCACACCTGATAACACCATACTAGCTTTCCTTATTACTTGCACTAACTATCTCATTAGTTGTACATTTTCTTAGCACAAGGAAAGGTTACTTATCAATCAAGAACTTATCTCAAAGATATATTCAATTGTTATGTTTATGAAAAACATAAACCCCTAACATGTGATGTTCATATTATATTACATGTTTAATTTGATTTCATGGTTGACCATTCCAGATAGTCAACATAGATCATCTGATATTTCTTAGATACCAGAATCTCTTGCCTTGGTATCTAACACATGTATTAAAAACACATCACATATTTATCTTCCTTTCATCTTGGGACATTACTTGTTACATATATCTTCACCTTGGAGCTAAAGTCTAAGATAAACTGATACCTTTCTAAGTATCCATCACATAAACATCTTTATATTATGCACATCAAGTGTCCTATGACCCACTTGATTGCCATGTCCCTGAAAAGGAAAGAGAACAAGGAATCATATTCCTCTTATTATTTCATGTATTTTCAACTATTCATGAAACATTTACTCTTTATCTCATCCTAGGTTCCTTGCCCTAGCATAGGAATTATAAGGATGATTACATGACATTATTCATTTCTCTATTATTATCTAACATGTTTATGATCATCTTAGGATCTCATCACATTTTCCATTTCCACATTATGGAAAGGATCTTTATAATATTTAAACTTTATAGGATAAGATTCATCTCCCTTATTCTCATTCTTATCTTATGAGGATTATACTTTTAATTCCACATACAAACATGCTCATCTGAGGTTATCTCATATTTCTCCTTCTTATGCTTAGGATAGGACACATTTATTTATTCCATATTTCTTATTTCATGATACTCATTAGATTGTATCAGAATGACTACTTGATGAGAGCAATCAAAAAGATTACAATCTAAGAGTTTCCATACTCACTTTATCATCAATATTTGTATACCTGGCCAGGGTATATAAATATTGAGATAAGGTGGTATGCATTTATTTTATTTTATGTTTTTCATCTCTTTAGATTTAATATACTTAATATCTTAGATTTCCTCTGAGTTCCTTTTTCATCACTTCCCTTTCTTAATGGAGAAAGAGAAACTTCAAAACATATAAAAGAATATTAAACTGAACATAAGTTTTCATACTACTACCTCTTCCTCATATCCTTAAAGGATTATACAGGTGAACTAGATAACAACTACCTTTCTTATAGTAAGGAACATAAGATAATTCAAAATAGAAAGTTCTATCTTGACAATTTTTACAAGTTATCTAGTGTCTTGTCTGTTGAGTCTCCTCATCGCTTTCTATTTGGACATTTCCACCTCAGATGTCCTCTCTGTCCACATCTATAGCAAGCTCAGATCATTTTAGGTGATTGATGCTTGGGTGCACTACATTGTGGTTGAGTCAGTGCTACTGAAATCTTTGATTGTTTAGTACCACCCATTCCCTATCCTTGTGACTATTTAGACTTCCTTTTAAAGTCTGTCTCATGTTTCTTTATCATAGACCCTTCTATCCTTCTAATTGACTCCACAAATGTGGCAAACTTCTCTCTACTTTCTAGGACAGATGCCGGAATAGACATTTCAGCATTCAACCCTTTCTCAAAATGTTGAATCTTTTCCTCCTCAGTAGCAGCCGTCTGAGGACAAAATCGTAAAAGTTCCATGAACTTAACCTCATATTCACTTATTGACATGACTCCCTGTCGAATCTTCTCAAATTGTGAGATCTTTTCATCTAAATAAGTCCTTGGAAAGTACTTTTAGATGAATTCTCGACGAAATTCCTCCCATCCAATCTCTTCATCATTTTTTTTATTTCTTCTATAGCCCACCAATGTCCAGCACTACCCTTCAAAAGGTACACATCATGTTTAACTTTGTCAGCATCCGGGATACTAAGGATCTTAAAATCCTTTTCTAATTTAGTGAGCCAAAGATCAACATCTGTTGGGTCAGATGTCTCAGCATATTCAATGGCTCCGACACGACGTAGTCGTTCAAAGGTCTTACCAGACCCATATCCCTCATTGGGAGCTGGTGCCCCGGGTGTTGATGCTGGCATCCGGTCTGCTATATACCTTAGTGTGGTCATGAGCTGCCCAAAAAGATTATGAACATCTGGGTTTCCTCTCATGACTTCATCAATATGGGGATTTTCAGGTACTGGTTCCTCCCTTTCCTGATCACTTGCACCTCCCACTGGTGCAGCAACGTTGCTCTCAGCAACGCATTCCTTGTGTTCTCCGAACATCTTTGAGTTATATATCTTCTTCTGTATAAGCAGAAGGCACCATAAGATACACTGGAGTACACTTAGAACAGACTCGATACCTTAGTCCTATGTCTCTGTAGACTCAGCGAACCTAGAGCTCATTTACCACTAAATTGTGGCATCCAACTTACAAAATACAAGATTAACTAAGCGGAAGCGAATCATTTGCAGCGGATTCTGAAAATCACTAAAAATTAAAACTTTTTGCAAAGAAATCCAATCATAGCAAATCTTTTACAACAAGAACCATAGTATAACATTTACATCCTGTTTCAAAGTACATGTCTTGTACTATCTCTTCTCGATAATTACAACATCAGTTGTCCTATGACATTATATACAGACAACATAAAACCTCAAGGCATCAAGCCAAAATCTCAGATCGATTCATTAAAAAACTAACTATAAACTCCGAGGACCTGAGAGTACAGAGACGACACATATGACTTTCTAACTATATGACTTGACAGTCAGGGTCTCCACCTAAGATCTCAATGTTTTCCAGGCTGTTGCTTTCCTTTTCCTGCAAAAGAGTATCTGCTTCTTTGTCCGCATCCACCTAAAAATGCTGGATCCCACGGGGGTGAGACAATTGTAAATTTCCCCAGCGGGAGATATAACTCTCCGCCAAAACATTGTTATTGCAGTTTAAAGATATGAAACTAAGCAGAGGATAAGAAGTTTAAATCATTCTCAACTTTGAAAGCATTGCAACTATTTATGATAGATCAATATATCATCTATTCTTTTAATAAGGAATAGGAATGACATGCATATCATTTATCCATCATATTATACCTTCACATCAAACTTTTCTTATGACACTCATTATCTTGTTATGTCATCCATGAAACACTCTTGTTTCATTCTGTTGGCCTTAGCCAACCTATTAAATAGATAAGGAGATATATCAACCATGTACTCATATATCATTAATACAGGCATTGGATTAATACCAATCCTAAATCATCATTACATGCATTGGATAAATACCAATCCTAAATCATCATTACAAGCATTGGCTTGTTACCAATCATGTTTTATTATTACAGGCATTAAGCCTCTGCCATGTATTGGACTCTTCCAAACCTAATTACACCGCCAGGCATTAGACTTTAACCAGCCCTGATTACACAGCCAGGCAGTGGACTCTAACCACTCCTGATTACAGGCTTCATGCCTCTGCCAGGTATTGGACTTTAACCAATCCTGATTACACTGCCAGGCAGTGGACTTTAACCACTCATGATTTCACAGCCAGGCATTGGACTTTAACCAACCCTGATTACAAGCATTACACATCTGCCAGGTATTGGACTCTTCCAAACCTAATTACACTGCCAGACATTGGACACTACCAATCCTGATTACACAGCCAGGCATTGGACTCTAACCAACCCTGATTACACAGCCAGGCATTAGACTTTAAGCAATCTTGATTACAGGTGTTACACCTCTGCCAGGTATTAGACTCTAACCAAACCTGATTACATGGATCATGGAATATAAATTCCTTCGACCCATCATTAATCATCTTGGTGCCTCTTACTATGCTACAATTGTTCTCATGGCTCATAAGGCTCATAAAGCATCTTGTCACCTCTCATTAGGCAACATCTAGCCATATGGCTCACAGGGCAATTCAACATCTTGTCACCTATCACTAGGAAATAGAATCATTTTATCTCATCTAATATAATATTAACACCACTGTTCCCTCAATAGGGTTAGGGCTTACTGTTCACATCGCATTGGGGTTTCTCATGTCCCATTACCCAATTTAGGGTTAGGGTTTTCCCATCTCACATTAATTAGGGTTTCATGCTCATATTATTAGTTCAGCTCTAATATATTACTCCACACCTCTAGGAGTATTCAGAGATATCTTGCTTATGATCATTATTCTCATCATATATCATTAATGTTCATCAATTCAAGGTATGAGTTCATTTCTCATCTTTATCATAGTATGATTACATCATACTCATCGATTTAACTTAACCCCATTCTCAAGGTATATTAGTCAACATTTATCAAGGTACATTGAGTTCATTACATCTTTATTGTAATAATTGCATAACACACACTTCATGTGTTTGTTATCCAAAAATATTGGATTAGAGGTTCATCAAGGTATATCATCTTTGAGGTGCTAAAAGTGAAATCTTTCATATCTTGATGTATCACTTTCCTCATCACTTTCAACTTTCTTGAGTCATCAGCTTATCTTGGATTAAGGTATTTCCCATCTTAATCCTTTCATTCACTAACTTATCACTTTTACCATGAAGTGCATAGGTCACACATGGAAATGGTCCAACTACCTTTAATGGTATGGACTCATCTCCGGTTAAGGTATTGCTTACAATAAGTTTGCCTATAATCAACCCTTCAAGATATTTTATCTTTATAAGGTTTTACCCACTATTTTATTATTAGGGTTCTGGTTTGTCATCATGTTGCCCAAGATTAAGGCTTCATGTATTATAACCCCAATTAGAGTTTCACATACCTTTACCCTTTATTAGGGCTTTGGGTTTTCACATACTATCATACTTCATTAGAGTTAGGGTTTCACATACCATCTCCCTTCATTAGGGTTAGGATTTCACATACCATCTCCCTTCATTAGGGTTAGGATTTCACATCCCATTGCCCATGATTAGGGTTTATTATTCATCCCAACTAGGGTTTCTCAATGAATCACCCTCAATTAGGGTTTCACATGGAATCAACCCCAATTAGGGATTCTCATGGAATCATCCTTAATTAGAGTTTCTCATGGATTCACCCTCAATTAGGGTTTCTCATGTTATCATCCTTGTTTAGAGTCACAATATTACCCTTGATTTGGGTTACATCTGATATTGCCCTAGATTTGGGTTAGGGGTCAACAACCTCCTTGATTAGGGTTTCATGGTCTATTTATTAAGGATCATACCCTAATTACTTAATGATTCATGTTGAAGGTGTTGAAGCTTATCCATTACATGATTATCATTCATGTAGGAAGTTCTCTCTCTCATCCTCTATAAGATGATACTTACTTCAGACTTAATTAGACTAAGTCAATTCAACTTGAATGAAGGATTGACACAATGGATTATGTCATTACTTCCATGATCATTAAAGATTAATTATTCAAAGGGTACTAATCACCCTATCACATTAAGGGTACAATTATTATAATCACCCTTGGTTTACATCATGTAATTGTTCAATTAAACAATTGACCTTTAATCACCTTAAGTGTCCATACTGTTTTAGTTAATTACTTCTCAATCAGTATTGGTCACTTAGACCTCAAACGGTCTTGAACAACTAGATCTCAAACGGTCTTGACCAACTAGACCTCAAACGGTCTTGGTCTAAGGGTTTGAAACCGTTTGGTAAAGGTGGTGCTTGAAACCGTTTGCCAAAGTAAGTACTTGAAACCGTTTGGTAAAGCACTCATGAGATCGATTGGGCCTCAAATGGTTTGGGATCGTTTGGTCAAGACTGTTTGGTCCAAACCTCCTCAAAACTGAATGGACCAAATATGGTCTCCACCAATCATATTGACTTAGGGTTTCCAAGGTTGATTCCCTCATTGATTGAATTCATATAACCACTCATCAATTGAGCCTAATACCACACTTCATATGAGCTTAATAGATCATCCTTAAACTGATTTAACCCTCATTTGATCATAAATTAGGGTTTAGAATCAATTGGATTAGGGTTTGAGATCAATGAACCTTCACTATTAGTCAATGTGAAACTAGTTGCTTTGAAATCATTGGATCACCATCCAAATTGGACATGACCTGACCTCAAATGGTCTTGAGGTCATTTGGATGACCTCCAAACGGTCTTGAGATCGTTTGTCCATCTCAACATCAAAATCCATAACATCCAATTAGGATTTGGATCATTGGATTGATCATCAAATTAGCATTTGATTGCAAATCAGTTTGGTATCTTTGGATCTTCAAATACCCAACTATACTCAACCCTAGACCTTCAAACGGTCTTGGGTGACCCTCAAACGGTCTTGAGACCGTTTGGGTGATTCCCAAACGGTTTTGAAACCGTTTGGGATAATCAACCCAAAGTTCTAACTCAATCACTTAAGAAATCAACACTTAACCCGATTAGGGTTTGGTGATTGATAGACCTTCAACTCATGAACCAATTGAAACTAGTCAATTATACTTAATGGGTCATTAACCGTCAATATTGTCAAAAAATCTCTGAATGGTCAACCATGGTAAACGCCCTCAAATGGTTTTGAAACCGATTGCCCTTAAACAGTTTGTAAAACGGTTTGACTCTAAATGGTTTTGAAATAGTTTGCTCCCAAACGGTTTGTGAAACCCTTTGCTCCCAAACGGTTTGTGAAACCGTTTGCGCCCAAACGGTTTGTGATACCGTTTGGACATCTTAATTGAAACCGTTTGGTCTAGATATTTGGGGAGGTGTGTGATTATGATGATGTCATCATCATCAAGCTCTAAACCCACGAAACCTACTGTGATTTCCCTGGAAATTGCATCAATCAACCGAATCAATTATTGTGAATGAAGAAATGATCATTATTTGATAAGGAATTGAATGCAATAACAAAATCAAGGATTCAAGGTATAAAACCCGACTCCAATTGAGCTCCAAAGCTCCAATCTCACATCAACAATGGTTGATGGAGCTTTTACAACTCACCCTAGGCTCGTCCTCAAGCTTTTGGGTGAAAAGATTGGCTAGGGTTGAAGATAGAGTGAAGAAAAGAAGAAATCAATGGTTTATTTTTGATTTCCACCATGGAATCAAGGTGAAAAGAGATCAAGAAGCTTACCAACACATTATGGGTCATCCTAATGATCCTCCCAAGCTCCTTGGCGGTTTCCAAGCAAAGAGAAGATGTGGGTTTCGAAAAAGCCTTTGTTTGGGCTAGGAAAGGATCTTTTTATAAGAAATTCAATGAGAGAGAAAATGTTTTGTAAAAGTCTTTAAATTCCAAAATTGTTGCCACCTTCTCCCCCTTGGTTTCTTGTATACAATCACATCTCTATCCCCACTGAGATCCCTTCCATTATCCAAGAATTAAGGGAAAATAAATTAAGCACCTTAACCCTTATAATAGTAATTTCCATATTTGAGTGGAAATTCTTTTTCTTATAATAATGGTGAGTGGAGTTTTCACCTCCTTGGGATATTTCGTGATCCTTGCATAGCTCAAGGTCGTCTACACACATCTGAATCCAACCGTTTTAATTTTGTTTGAAGGTCCCTTCAATTATTTTATTTATTTTTGCATTAAATTGAATTAGGGTTTCAATTAGGCTTAAATCTTGATTATTTTAATATCAAGATTCTCTCTCCTCCAACTTAATTCAAATGAGGCACCCCTCTCATTCTATTTTCTCTACATGATGCCAAGAAACATTAGGGACCTTATTGAAGTGGTAATTTGCATATTGAACCCTAGGTTTTGGGTAAATTACACTTTACACCAAAATTAGGTTTTAATGCACAAACATTATTTTATCAGCTCTTTCTTGGTACTCAGACTTTTATAAGCCATTCCTCTACATAATATTCATTCCCATGATGCATCACCATATGAGGGACATATTATTATGTAACATTTGCAAGTTAACCCCTTAACTTGGGTAATTTGCACATTAGTCCAAAATAAGCAAACATTGCTTCAACATTATCCAAACAGGACCAAAATTGAAACATAAGTTCCTCTTAAGCCCTAATTACTTTTCACAAGATAATATTAAGCTTATAATCATCTTTATTAATCAAAACACCTAGGGTTAAAGCATAACCCAGGTTAGGGATGTTACAAATTATAAACCCCTAACAAGGATTTCGTCCCCGAAATCCCAGATAAAGGAAAACATATATTATTCATGCATCATATCATCATGTCATCACATAACATATCATTATTATGGAGACACCATAGAGTTTTGATCAATACAAATTTATCCTACACAAGTTTATCATGGAATGATTCACATGGAACATATACTCCCATGTTCCTTAGTTAGTTCAGTATTTCTCTTTCAAGATCACAATTATATTCTGTCATCCACTTGAGACTATAAGTCTTTTCATACCCTGATTGTGTCATCACACCTGATAACACCATACTAGCTTTCCTTATTACTTTCACTAACTATCTCATTAGTTGTACATTTTCTTATCATAAGGAAAGGTTACTTATCAATCAAGAACTTATCTCAAAGATATCTTCAATTGTTATGTTTATGAAAAACATAAACCCCTAACATGTGATGTTCATATTATATTACATGTTTAATTTGATTTCATGGTTGACCATTCCAGATAGTCAACATAGATCATCTGATATTTCTTAGATACCATAATCTCTTACCTTGGTATCTAACACATGTATTAAAAACACATCACATATTTATCTTCCTTTCACCTTGGGACATTACTTGTTACATATATCTTCACCTTGGAGCCAAAGTCTAAGATAAATTGATACATTTCTAAGTATCCATCACATAAACATCTTTATATTATGCACGTCAAGTGTCCTATGACCCACTTGATTGCCATGTCCCTGAAAAGGAAAGAAAACAAGGAATCATATTCCTCTTATTATTTCATGTATTTTCAACTATTCATGAAACATTTACTCTTTATCTCATCCTAGGTTCCTCGCCCTAGCATAGGAATTATAAGGATGATTACATGGCATTATTCCTGTCTCTATTATTATCTAACATGTTTATGATCATCTTAGGATCTCATCACATTTTCGATTTCCACATTATGGAAAGGATCCTTATAATACTTACAACTTTATTGGTTAAGATTCATCTCCCTTATACTTTTAATTCCTCATACAAACATGCTCATCTGAGGTTATCTCAGATTTCTCTTTCTTATGCTTAGGACAGGACACATTTATTTAGTCCATATTTCTTATTTCATGATACTCATTAGATTGTATCAGAATGACTACTTGATCAGAGCAATCAAAAATATTACAATCTAAGAGTTTCCATACTCACTTTATCATCAATAGTTGTATACCTGGCCAGGGTATATAAATACTGAGATAAGGTAGTATGAATTTATTTTATTTTATGTTTTTCATCTCTTTAGATTTAATATACTTAATATCTCATATTTCCTCTGAGTTCCTTTTTCATCACTTCCCTTTCTTAATGGAGAAAGAGAAACTTCAAAACATATAAAAGAATATTAAACTAAACACAAGTTTTCATACTACTATCTCTTCCTCATATCCTTAAAGGATTATACATGTGAACTAGATAACAACTACCTTTCTTATAGTAAGGAACAGAAGATAATTCAAAATTGAAAGTTCTATCTTGACAAGTCTACTCTTTACAAGTTATCTAGTGTCTTGTCTGTTGAGTCTCCTCATCGCTTTCTATTTGGACATTGCCACCTTAGATGTCCTCTCTGTCCACATCTATAGCAAGCTCGAAGCATTTTAGGTGACTATTGCTTGGGTGCACTACATTGTGGTTGAGTCAGTGCTACTGAAATCTTTGATTGTTTAGTACCACCCATTCCCTATCCTTGTGACTGTTTAGACTTCTTTTTAAGGTCTGTCTCGTGTTTCTTTATCATAGACCCTTCTATCCTTCTAATTGACTCCACAAATGTGGCAAACTTCTCTCTACTTTCTAGGACAGATGCCGGAATAGATATTTTAGCATTCAACCCTTTCTCAAAACGTCGAATCTTTTCCTCCTCAGTAGCATCCGTCTGAGGACAAAATCATAAAAGTTCCATGAACTTAACCTCATATTCACTTATTGACATGACTCCCTATCGAATCTTCTCAAACTGTGAGATCTTTTCATCTAAATAAGTCCTTGGAAAGTACTTATAAACAAATTCTCGATAAAATTCCTCCCATCCAATCTCTTCATCATTTCTTTTTATTTCTTCTATAGCCCACCAATGTCCAACACTACCCTTCAAAAGGTACACAACATGTTTAACTTTGTCGGCATCCGAGATACTAAAGATCTTAAAAGCCTTTTCTAATTCAGTGAGCCAAAGATCAGCATCTGCTGGGTCAGATGTCCCAACATATTCAATGGCTCTGATCAAAGGTCTTACCAGACTCATATCCCTCATTGGGAGTTGCTGCCCTAGGTGTTGATGCTGGCATCCGGTCTGCTATATACCTTAGTGTGGTCATGAGCTGCCCAAAAAGATTATGAACATCTGGGTTTCCTCTCATGACTTCATCAACATGGGGATTTTTAGGTACTGGTTCCTCCCTTGCCCGATCACTTGCACCTCCCACTGGTGTATCAACATTGCTCTCAGCAACACGTTCCTCATGTTCTCCAGACATCTTGGAGTTATATATCTTCTTCTGTATAAGCAGAAGGCACCATAAGATACACTGGAGTACACTTAGAACAAACTCGATACATTAGTCCTATGTCTCTGTAGACTCAGCGAACCTAGAGCTTATTTACCACTAAATTGTGGCATCCAACTTACAAAACACAAGATTAACTAAGCGGAAGCAAAACATTTGCAGCGGATTACTGAAAATCGCTAAAAATTAAAACTTTTTGCAAAGAAATACAAGCATAGGAAATCTTTTACAACAAGAACCATAGTATAACATTTACATCCTGTTTAAAAGTACATGTCTTGTACTATCTCTTCTCGAGAATTACAACATCATATGTCCTATGACATTATATACAGACAGCATAAAACCTCGAGGCATCAAGCCAAAATCTCAGATCGATTAATTAAAACACTAACTATAAACTCCGAGGACCTGAGAGTACAGAGATGACACATAGGACTTTCTAACTATATGACTTGACAGTCAGGGTCTCCACCTGAGATCTCACTGCTATCCAGGCTGTTGCTTTCCTTTTCCTACAAAAGAGTATCTGCTTCTTTGTCTGCGTCCACCTAAAAATGTTGGATCCCACGGGGGTGAGACAATTGTAAATTGCCCCAACGGGAGATATAACTCTCTGCCAAAACATTGTTATTGCAGTTTAAAGATATGAAACGGAGCAGAGGATAACCATTTTAAAGCATTCTCAACTTTGAAAGCATTGCAACTATTTATGATAGAGCAGTATATCATCTATTCTTTTCATAAGGAATAGGAATGACATGCATATCATTTATCCATCATATTATACCTTCATATCAAACTTTTCTTATGACACTCATTATCTTGTTGTCACCCATGAAACACTCTTATTTCATTTTGTTGGCCTTAGCCAACCTATTAAACAGATAAGGAGATATATCAACCATGTACTCATATATCATCAATACAGGCATTGGATTAATACCAATCCTAAATCATCATTACAGGCATTGAATTAATACACTCCTAAATCATCATTACATGCATTGGGTTGTTACCAATCATGTGATATTATTACAGGCATTAAGCTTCTGCCAGGTATTGGACTCTTCCAAACCTAATTACAGCGCCAGGCATTGGACTTTAACCAACCCTGATTACACAGACAGGCAGTGGACTCTAACCACTCCTAATTACATGCTTCATGCCTCTGCCAGGTATTGGACTTTAACCAATCCTGATTACACCGCCATGCAGTGGACTTTAACCACTCCTGATTTCACAGCCAGGCATTGGACTTTAACCAACCCTGATTACAGGCATTACACCTCTGTCAAGTATTGGACTCTTCCAAACCTAATTACACCGCCAGGCATTGGACACTACCAATCCTGATTACACAGCCAGGCATTGGACTCTAACCAACCCTGATTACATAGCCAGGCATTGGACTTTAACCAATCTTGATTATAGGTATTACACCTCTGCCAGGTATTGGACTCTAACCAAACCTGATTACATGGATCATGGAATATAAATTCCTTCGACCCATCATTAATCATCTTGGTGCCTCTTACTATGCTACAATTGTTCTCATGGCTCATAAGACTCATAAGGCATCTTATCACCTCTCATTAGGCAACATCTAGCCATATGGCTCACAGGGCCATTCAACATCTTGTCACCTATCACTAGGCAACATAATCATTTTATCTCATGTAATATAATAGTAACACCATTGTTCCCTCAATAGGGTTAGGGCTTACTGTTCACATCGCATTGGGGTTTCTCATGTCCAATTACCCAATTTAGGGTTAGGGTTTTCCCATCTCACATTAATTAGGGTTTCATGCTCATATTATTAGTTCAGCTCTAATAGATTACTCCACGCCTCTAAGAGTATTCAGAGATATCATAACTATTTGCTTATGATCATTATTCTCATCATATATCAGTAATGTTCATCAATTCAGGGTATGAGTTCATTTCTCATCCTTATCATTGTATGATTACATCATACTCATCCATTTGGCTTAACCCCATTCTCAAGGTATATTACTCAACATTTATCAAGGTACATTGAGTTCATTACATCTTTTGTAATAATTGCATAACACACACTTCATGTCTTTCTTATCCAAAAAATATTGCATTAGAGGTTCATCAAGGTATATCATCTTTGAGGTGCTAAAAGTGAAATCTTTCATATCTTGATGTATCACTTTCCTCATCACTTTCAACTTTCTTGAGTCATCAGCTTATCTTGGATTAAGGTATTTCCCGTCTTAATCCTTTCATTCACTAACCTATCACTTTTACCATGAAGTGCATAGGTCACACATGGAAATGGTCTAGCTACCTTTAATGGTATGGACTCATCTCCGGTTAAGGTATTGCTTACAATTAGTTTGACTATAATCAACCCTTCAAGATATTTTATCTTTATAAGGTTTTACCCACTGTTTTATTATTAGGGTTCTGGTTTGTCATCATGTTGCCCAAGATTAAGGCTTCATGTATTATAACCCCAATTAGAGTTTCACATACCTTTACCCTTTATTAAGACTTTGGGTTTTCATATACTATCATACTTCATTAGAGTTAGTGATTCACATATCATCTCCCTTCATTAGGGTTAGGATTTCACATACCATCTCCCTTCATTAGGGTTAGGATTTCACATCCCATTGCCCATGATTAGGGTTTACTATTCATCCCAACTAGGGTTTCTCATGGAATCACCCTCAATTAGGGTTTCACATGGAATCAACCTCCATTAGGGATTCTCATGGAATCACCCTTAATTAGAGTTTCTCATGGATTCACCCTCAATTAGGGTTTCTCATGTTATCATCCTTGTTTTGAGTCACAATATTACCCTTGATTTGGGTTACATCTGATATTGCCCTAGATTTGGGTTAGGGGTCAACAACCTCCTTGATTAGGGTTTCATGATCTCTTTATTAAGGATCATACCCTAATTACTTAATCATTCATGTTGAAGGTTTTGAAGCTTATCCATTACATGATTATCATTCATGTAGGAAGTTCTCTCTCTCATCCTCTACAAGATGATACTTACTTCAGACTTAACTAGACTAAGTCAATTCAACTTGAATGAAGGATTGACACAATGGATTATGTCATTACTTCCATGATCATTAAAGATTAATTATTCAAAGGGTACTAATCACCCTATCACATTAAGGGTACCATTATTATAATCACCCTTGGTTTACATCATGTAATTGTTCAATTAAACAATTGACCTTTAATTACCTTAAGTGTCCATATTGTTTTGTTTAATTACTTCTCAATCGGTCTTGGTCACTTAGACCTCAAATGGTCTTGACCAACTAGGCCTCAAATGGTCTTGACCAACTAGACCTCAAACGGTCTTATTCTAAGGGTTTGAAACTGTTTGGTAAAGGTGGTGCTTGAAACCGTTTGCCAAAGTAAGTACTTGAAACCGTTTGCTAAAGCACTCATGAGATCGATTGGGCCTCAAACGGTTTGGGATCATTTGGTCCCAAACGGTCTTGAGACCTTTTGGTCTAAACCTCCTCAAAACTGAATGGACCAAATATGGTCTCCACCAATCATATTGACTTAGGGTTTCCAAGGTTGATTCCCTCATCGATTGAATTCATATAACCACTCATCAATTGAGCCTAATACCACACTTCATATGAGCTTAATTTGTCATCCTTCAACTGATGTAACCCTCATTTGATCATCAATTAGGGTTTAGAATCAATTGGATTAGGGTTTGAGATCAATGAACCTTCACTATTAGTCAATGTGAAACTAGTTGCTTTGAAATCATTGGATCACCATTCAAATTGGACATGACCTGACCTCAAACGGTCTTGAGGTCGTTTGGATGACCTCCAAACGGTCTTGAGACCATTTTCCCATCTCAACATCAAAATCCATAACATCCAATTAGGATTTGGATCATTGGATTGATCATCAAATCAGCATTTGATTGCAAATCAGTTTGGTATCTTTGGATCTTCAAATACCCAACATACTCAACCCTAGACCTCCAAACGGTCTTAGGTGATCCTCAAACGGTCTTGAGACCGTTTGGGTGATTCCCAAATGGTTTTGAAACCGTTTGGGCTAATCAACCCAAAGTTCTAACTCAATCACTTAAGAAATCAGCACCTAACCCGATTAGGGTTTGGTGATTGATAGACCTTCAACTCATGAACCAATTGAAACTAGTCAATTATACTTAATGGGTCATTAACCTGTCAACAAATCTCCAAACGGGTAACCATGGTCAACGCCCTCAAACAGTTTTGAAACCGGTTTCCCTTAAACGGTTTGTGAAACTGTTTGCCTCTAAACGGTTTTGAAACTGTTTGCTCCCAAACGGTTTGTGAAACCGTTTGCTCCCAAACGGTTTGTGAAACCGTTTGCTCCCAAACGGTTTGTGAAACCGTTTGGACATCTTAACTGAAACTGTTTGGTCTAGATATTTGGGGAGGTGTGTGTTTATGATGATGTCATCATCATCAAGCTCTAAACTCATGAAACCTGCTGTGATTTCCATGGAAATTGCATCAATCAACCGAATCAATTATTGTGAATGAAGAAATGATCATTATTTGATAAGGAATTGAATGCAATAACAAAATCAAGGATTCAAGTTATAAAACCCGCCTCCAATTGATCTCCAAAGCTCCAAGATCACGTCAACAATGGTGGATGAAGCTTTTGCAACTCCCCCTAGGCTCGTCCTCAAGCTTTTTGGTGAAAAGATTGGCTAGGGTTGAAGATGGAGTGAAGAAAAGAAGAAATCAATTATTTATTTTCGATTTCCACCATGGAATCAAGGTGAAAAGAGATCAAGAAGCTTACCAACATGTTGGGGGTCATCCTACTGATCCTCCCCAGCTCCTTGGTCAATTTCCAATCAAAGAGAAGAGGTGGGTTCCGAAAAAGCCTTTGTTTGGGCTAGGAAAGGATCTTTTTATAAGAAATTCAATGAGAGAGAAAATGTTTTATAAAAGTCTTTTAATTCCAAAGTTGTTGCCACCTTCTCCCCCTTGGTTTCTTGTATAAAAAGACATCTCTATCCCCACCGAGATCCCTTCCATTATCCAAGAATTAAGGGAAAATAAATTAAGCACCTTAACCCTTATAATAGTAATTTCCATATTTGAGTGGAAATTCTTTTTCTTATAATAATGGTGAGTGGAGTTTTCACCTCCTTGGGATATTTCGTGATCCTTGCATAGCTCAAGGTCGTCCACACACATCTGAATCCAACCATTTTAATTTTTGTTGAAGGTCCCTTCAATTATTTTATTTATTTTTGCATTAAATTGAATTAGGGTTTCAATTAGGCTTAAATCTTGATTATTTTAATATCAAGATTCTCTCTCCTCCAACTTAATTCAAATGAGGTGCCCCTCTCATTTTCGTTTCTCTACATGATTACAAGAAACATTAGGGACCTTATTGAAGTGGTAATTTGCATACTGAACCCTAGGTTTTGGGTAAATTGCACTTTACACCAAAACTAGGTTTTAATGCACAAACATTGTTTTATCAGCTCTTTCTTGGTACTCAGGCTTTCATAAGACATTCCTTTGCATCATATTCATTCTCATGATGCATCAACATATGAGGAACATATTACTATGTAACATTTGCAAGTTAACCCCTTAACTTGGGTAATTTGCACATTAGTCCCAAATAAGCAAACATTGCTTCAACATTATCCAAACAGGACCAAAATTGAAACATAAGTTCCTCTTGAGCCCTAATTACTTTTCACAAGATAATATTAAGCTTATAATCATCTTTTTTAATCAAAACACCTAGGGTTAAAGCATAACCTAGGTCAGGGATGTTACACTAGGTATGTGGTTAATTATGAGTACACGCTTTAGTTTCCCGACATTTTCCCGACATTTTATCAATGGCAATGGAAATAAACTGCTTGGATGATTTTATTTCTACAATATTTAAAGTGAATATGATTATCACAATTTAAGTACATATATTACTTGCTCAAACCTACATACCATCTCTGGATGTAAGATAAGAGACCAAGCCCTGGAGGGAAGGTCAAGGTGGTCAAGCCCCGGAGGGAAGACCACAGGGCACCCAGAGAGGTGACCCTAGGTACCAAGCTCAGGATGGATAAGGTAGCCTTAAAGTCACTTGCAAGGACTTAACCCTAGAGAGGGTATCCCAGAGGATGAGTAAAAGTGGTTGAGAAGTCATATTGAAAAATATAATCTTGCATTATTAACAACTATTTGATGTGATTATGTTGTTAGAATATATGTGCAATGTTTTGGTTATCACCACATACTGATATATTCATTTATACTGACCGATGTTTTGTTTTTCGACATTTTAGGATCATCTGAAATTGTACAAATAGTAAAGTGGAACTTGTGAATATTAAAGTTATTTCATAAAGGAGGATTTAGATAGCTAGAATTCTATTGAGGGTAGAAGTTCCAGTTTCCTATATTTGAAAGGTATGTGAAAAGTACTTTTTATTCCAGTTTTAAGTTTAGTTTCTGGTAGAATTTATTAACTATTTTTTATTATTTGTAAAACCATTGATCTTGTTTTTGGGATAACGCCTCTGAATTCTTGGTCTTCCTTAATTGGGGGGTTACCGGGAAGCGGGGTCGTTACAGTCACCATCTTTCATCAAGCTAGAAGCTCAGATTCTTGAACATTCTGCCAGTTGCTCATACAATGGCCATATCTCGTCAGGTGGCCTAGCCATGAAAACTCCTTCACAAGAAGAATCTACTGAAGATTGACCATTTGGAGATAGAACAGAGTAAAAGGACTGAACTAGCTGCCACAAAGGGATCTCATGGTGCGGACACTCTCTCAACATCTTCTTAAATCTCTCCTAAGCATTGTGAAACTACTCACTGCCCATTTGACTGAAACTCACTATGGCACACTGCATTTGTGTCAACCTTGCAATAGAGTAGAATTGCCTCAAGAAAGCATTCTTCAACTCTTCCCAACTCATAATGTCTCTTCTTGAATCATACCAATCTTTGGCTTTGTCTCTGAGGGAGAATGAGAACAAGGTCAACCGAATTGTGTCATCACTGGCCACCAACATCCAGAAGGTGGAGTATACTTCAAGAAATGAGTCTAGGTTCTTGTAGGGGTTCTCACTCTCTGAGCCATAGAAGGTGGGTAGGAGCCCAAGAAGACCTGGAAGGATGGAGAATTGCTCCCCTGACATTTGATCAACTCCACTAGCAATTGGCGATTTATAGCTGCTAGGCTTGAATTATTCTTGAAGTGGCTTATGAGGTGCATGTTGGCCTTCCATCTTGTCTTTCCCGAGTGGCTTGTCACATGCACAAGGCACAACCAAACAAAAGAAAGCAAGTTAGCAAACCAATATGCACAAAGAATGCAAAGAATAAAGAATAAATAATAGCAATGATGAGGGCAATAGGAAAAGATCAAAGCAAAACTAACTAGCTAGTCTGAGCATCTTTCTCTCCGGCAATGGTAGCAGAAATCTTGGTGCATTTCTGCTAATGGTGTTACACACTACTTGGTTAGAATTTGAATACATGCAACTCTGTGAGCAAACAACACATGGGTGGATAACTTTCAAAATTTATAATGAACCTACACTGACACACTTGCATAAACCAAAACACTACACCTGAAAGTGCACGGGGTCGTATCACAGTATAGGAGTGTGACAAGTATAGGGTTGATCCATAGGGAGAAAATAGGGCACTAGAGCTAGGTTAGTTTTTGGGGATAGGTTCCTACTGTGGAGTTTAGGGTTTAAGGGTTTGAAGTTGATTTGATTGCTAAACTAAGGTTGAAAAAGAAAGCAAATAAAGGAGGACAAGCAAGATAAAAACCTAAGTTAACCCTAGGCAATTAATTCTACTGAGCAAGAAAAGACAAGACAAGATAAGGAAATGAGAGAGCTATACTAAAGTAGGCCAAAAAGGGTCTACACTACACTAACCTAGCAAACTAAGTACAAGAGAAATTAAAGACCTAAACTAGCAAGAGCAAAGCAAGAAAAAGTCAAAAAGTTAACTAAGCAAGCAAAGAACTAACTAAGCTAACACTAGCTAAGCAAGAAGGCAATTAGGGTCTTAAAGTAATAAAGGTATGTGTGGGTTGTTTGGGGTGCACTTATCAATTAGGTTGGGGGTGACATGTGAACATAATGATTTCATTTAGATTACAAAACCAAACAACAAGTTAGAGGCTAATGAATTGCCCTAGACTACTAACTGGCCATGGATAAGATAGGTTGTGGATAGGGGAACTAGTCCCTAACACTTCCTACTACCCTTGCGAGGCTCAATTGGATTAGGGTCTAGGTGCAATTCAATTAGGGTCTAAACAAGCCTATGTTTCTATGTTATATGGTTTTAGGGTGATTAGGGGCTGAGGGTGGTAATGGGAGTGAAAGTGAGGTTTTAGGCCTCACATCACCCACATTCTAGCATTGAGAAAGATCCATTCTAAGCACACTAAATTCATCTAAACTAGGTACTTATATCTCTTAACTAGGGTTAGGAGAATTGATTAGTATATAGGAGGATGGGTGGCTAGCTAGGGATCCATGAATTGGACCTAGGAGTGAATCCCAAAATTCACACATATAAGCAATTTCTCTAAATTCCTAAGTGATTTCTAGAACAAACCAACAAGAAATTCATGAGGAGTGAGATAAAAAAAAGAACATCATCATTAGATAATGAAATTACAATGTTTACATATCAATTTCCCCCAACATGGTATCAAAGTAACATGTTTTGCCCCAAACAACACACCTAAGGGGCATAGCTACTCATGGAAGTGCAAAATACAAAAAGAAAGGAGAAAGAGGTAGAAGAAGCCATGGAGCTCGGTGTAGATAGAGAAATCCTCCTCTTCAGGTGATGTAAGATGTCCTCATCCTTCCTTCAAGATGCAAGGGCATGGAATGATGGTGGCAAGTGGCCAAAACACTAAGAAACTAGGGTTTTGGTGGTGGAAATGGTGAAATGGAGTGGAATGGAGGTGGAAATGGAGTGGAATGGATAGGGGTGAAAATGGAGTGTTAGAATTGAGCTAGGGGTGGCCCATGGGTCGACCTTTTTTGATATCCAACTGCCCCAAGGTTTATATAGGGGTATGGGGTTAAGTGGGGGCAATATGGGTGAAGCAGTGCAAAATAGGCTAGGGTTGTGAGTAGCACGGTCGTGGTGGAGTGGGGGTGAGAACGGTCGTGGTGGAGTGGAGTGACCTTGGTGAAAAATGGGGAATCATAGTAACATGGTCAAATTTGTACATGAAGTAGCACGGCCGTGGTGGTCATAGCGGCCGTGGTGGGGTAAGGGTAGCATGGTCGTGGTGGTCACCACGGTCGTGGTTGCTTGGAATGCTATGCCCGTTCTTGGCTCCACGACTATTATGGATCAGCTACAACTTTTGGCAAGGCCATTCAAATCCATGCACTTTCTTGACTTGACTTTGTTGTCTTTGAGTGAGCTAGCACGGTTGTTCTGTGATACCACGGCCATGTTGGTCTCTAAATCAACACTTTGACTTGGATCTTTGTTCATTCTTGGACATCTTTGATTCAATGGAGCTTTGACTACTAGGTTTAGGTTGAGGGGGACTCATACTTCACTTTAGGCCTCTCCAAGGGTAGATAAACCCTAGTATCACTCCTTATCTCTCTCTTCCACGTAAGTGTGGTCCAAATGCATGAAAAACATTCAAATAATGTCCATAAGTGCATTTTATACAAATATGTATATTAGGGGAAATAACATGTAATCAAACATGTATATACGTGATTGTAATGCAATATAACACAAGATGAATCCCTAAAACAGGGTTACATCACCACCCCAAACTTAAAACATACTTGTCCTCAAGTATGCTCCAACTCAATCTCTCTACAAATTTTCCACATCAAGAAATGACAAATGCAATGCAATAGGTGAATATTGACTAAATGGGCTCAAGGATGACTAAGTACATGCATTCCACCTCTATCCTCTCCTCTTTCAAAAACCAATCATGATTAGAGCACTGATCCTGCAAACTTCAAATATAGATCATAGAAAACATAATCAATCCATATGGTTGTCATATCACTCCAGGTAAACCGTTTCATGGTAGCAAAGGTCACAAATGACTATTTTTTCTATTTTATATTCACGCATTCAATATCATATGTCCATCCACACTAAGTAACCCACGTGGCTGGGAAAAAGGGCAAAATGATCTAGGTTTGATGTTTTCTAGCTCCATGGGCATGCAAAAGGAAGAAAGGGTTGTAGTAAGATTTTAGAGTGCTTTTACACACTTATCTTTTCTTTATTTAGATACGCTTAAACAAGAGAATTTTTATTTTCTTTTTTCCCTTTCTTTCTTTTTCTTTTCCTTTAGTGTAGATAGGGAACATGGTGATGAGAGTGAAACGGAGAGCTATAGATGTGGCCACCCCAAAATTTTGGAGGTGGCCATAGCTGAATCTATGCACTTCAGCATCCTTTCATGAGGCGGAGATGTAAGAAGATGGTAGAAGAAGAGTGAGTGAAGTAGGGTTTAGCAGTGTGGACATTAACATGAGATATCCTACATGAAAGTTACAAAAATTTCATCAAGCAATAACATACCACATGAAAGAGAAATATTAAAACCACATTTCTATCATGATATTCTATAAAATTCTAAGCGTTTGTGACTTGCTTCATCAAAATTCAACCAAATAGTTCACGAGCATAAGAGAGGTGATTTACATGTAAAAAGTCAAGATTCAGGCCATCTAGCTATAAACCATGATAATTCACTTGCATTTGTCCAAGATCATCATTTTCAATCCAATAAGTAGAGATTGGGTCAAAACACACTTTTAGGCAAGACATTCTAAATCTGGGAAAATTTGGCCAAAACGGTGTCAAGTTGCCTTCAATCACATCTAAGCCTTCATTATGGAAAATAAAGCACGAAACGAGCAAATCCTAGTTAAAACATGCAAAAATTACAAAATATACATGATACACAATGCATGACAAAAAGAGCATTTTTTTTGAAAATTATGAAAAAATTGCAAGAAAGTAAACTACATGACATGCAAGCATGCAAAGCAGATACACAAGTATGAGATATGGTTGTACTGTTTGATCATCTTGAGCAAAAATTTAGAACAAGGAACATAGAGAAAAGTGGGGTAGATAAAGGGCTACCACCCCAAACTTTTAAACCATGTTGTCCTCAACATGAAATAGAAGTCTAGGATGATAGGGTAGAGGGCATGTGGTCCTGATAGACAAACTCCAAGAGGGGGGATAGATCTCAAGTTGTCTAGTGAGTAGGGGATATCTACCATGGCCATTTCATGTTGCCTCCATTACGGCCGTGTTGTGTGGCATGACCGTGATGATCTCGTTCATGTAGCTTTTCTATTGATTTGCAATTTTCTCTTCAATTTTGATCATTTCCTTGGTGATATCATCCATGCATCATCATCCTTCCAATGTACATGTCCTAACATGATTCACAAACAACAAAAACAATAAAGTATAAAGTGTGTGTGTTTCTTAGAAAATGTAAATATAAACCAAAACTATCGAAAATGGAAGGTTGGGTAAAAAAATCCCAAATCTATGTGGGTTGCCTCCCATAAGCGTTGCGTTTCATGCCTTAAGTTGGGCTTTTTGGAGATTCTTTAATTGCTCAACTATTTGGAATTCTCATGTGCCCATTATTGTAATAAATTCACCGCTCATTTGCACTCAACATATGCTCCTCATCCCTTTGATCACCAATGATGTCATCAAATCCTTCATCTAGATCTCCTCCTCTCAAATGACCAATCAGACTCTTGAAGTAACCATATCCAATATCCTCATCTTGAACTCGCCGGGTTGAGGACTTGTATATGTTGATCTTCATCTTCATGTTCATGAAAGAGATTTTCATCATGCCATTGTGAACATGTATCTCGGCATCATCTATAGATAAGAATGGTCTTCCCAAGATGATGGGAGTCTTCCTATCATCCGGCTCCATGTTAAGAACAATAAAATCAGCCAGGAACACTGCTCCTCTTCCTTGTCAATCATCACCAAAACATCATCCACTATGCCTCTAGGCACTATGATAGAACGGTCCACCAATTAGGGAGTGAAATTTTCCAGTTTCAACTTGCCTAAGACCAGCTTGACAGAGACACTATATGGCATTAAGTTTGTACTAGATCCCAAATCAAGTAGGGATTTGTCTATGTGATGTCCCCCAATGTATCGAGGTATGAGTGGGGCTTCTGGGTCTTTCCTCTTCACGGGAAGTGAGTGTTGAAGGATTGAGCGCACTTGTTTGGTCAACTTGACTCTCTTTGATATTCTCCTCATTGACCTTATCTTCATAGTGCATAAGTTCTTAAGAAACTTGGCATATGATATGATCTTCTTCATAGCATCCAACAATGGAATATTGACCTTCACTTAGCGAAACACCTCTAGATTGTCAACATTGTGCTTTTGTCTCCTCCTTACTTCCGGTGGCTAATCTAATGCTTCAATCAATGGTGTACCACTTGCTTTGACCTTACTTGCATATCATGTCATGAACTAGAACACTAGGGATGGTAGGACCTAAATGGAGGGTGAGGTAGAGCACATAGTATCCCAAACTCAACATGGGGTGCCACATAATGATCTTCGACAATCTCAATCACAATATCACCACTTGACTGCATTTTCTTTGCTTTATCAACTTTTCTTTGACTTGCAGGCTGCTCAAGAGATTTCCCATTCCTTAGACCTATCAAAACACTTCCTTGCTCATGGTGGAGAGGGGGTCTAGTTGTGGCAGTGGAGGAGGTGGAGGTGGCACTTGGTATTGAAATTGAGGTGGAGGGGATAATTGAGGTTGGAAGGTGAATTGTTGGGAAAGTTATGGCGATGGAAGGGGAGGAGGTGTGTAAGTCTTTGGATGGCCTTAGAAGTGGTATATGTGTTTCACTTGCATGGCCAGTGGACTATAGAAAACTTGTGAATGAGGCATTGGTCCACTTGCTTCGTTGAAACTCAAGATGGGTTTTGAAGATAATTTTTCTTCTTGGAGACCAAGTATGGAAGATAGCTTCTCTATGCTCTCCTCAAGCCTTGTCACATTCATTTGTATGTCATCAAAGCTCTTCAACCTAGAGATAACCTCTTCCTCAAACCTTGAGATGTATCTTGGACTTTGTGGTTCCTGGTATCTATAGGAGTGAGGTGTCTTCTTTTCTTCACCATAGAATGTAATATAAGTGCAAGTGGCAAGGAATATTTGTCACGTGTTTCTTCATGAAGCTCACCATGTCACCAGGAATCTTCATCACTTACAGGATTGAATCACCATGAACTGGAGATGTCACACCAAAGGCATGGTCACCATCATTCATCATGCTAGAAGCTCAGATTATTAAACTTTCTACCAACTACTCATACAATGGCCATATCTCCTCAGGTGTCCTAGCCATGAAAACTCCTTCACAAGAAGAATCTACTGAAGCTTGACCCTTTGGAGATAGACCGAAGTAAAAGGACTGAACTAGCTGCCACAAAGGGATCTCATGGTGTGGGCACTCTCTCAACATATTCCTAAATCTCTCACAAGCATCGTGAAACTATTCACTGCCCATTTGGCTGAAACTCTCTATGGCACACCTCATTCATGTCAACCTTGCAATAGAGTAGAATTGCCTCATGAAAGCATTCTTCATATCTTTCCAACTCCTAATGTCTCTTCTTGAATCATACTAATCTTTGGCTTTGTCTTTGAGGGAGAATGAGAATAAGGTCAACCAGATTGTGTCATCAATGGTCATCGGCGTCCTGAAGGTGGAGCATACTTCAAGAAATGAGTCTAAGTGCTTGTAGAGGTTCTCACTATCTGATCCGTAGAAGGTGGGCAGGAGCCCAAGAAGACCTGGAGGGATGGAGAATTGTTCCCCTGGCATTTGATCAACTATGATAGCAATTGGCAATTTGTAGTTGCTAGGAATGAAGTATTCTTGAAGTGGCTTGTGAGGTGCATGTTGGCCTTCCATCTTGTCTTCCCCGAGTGGCTTTTTACATGCACAAGTCACAACCAAACAAAAGAAAGCAAGTTACCAAACCAATATGCACATATAATGCAAAGAATAAAGAATAAATAATAGCAATGATGAGGGCATTAGGTAAAGATCAAAGCAAAACTAACTAGCTAGGCTGAGCGCCTTTCTCCCTGGTAATGGCAGTAGAAAGTTGGTGTGTTTCTGCTAATGGTTTTACACACTACTCAATTAGAATTTGAATAGATGTACCTCCATGAGCAAACAATGCACGAGTGGATAACTTTCAAAATTCATAATGAACCTACACTGACACACTCGCATAAGCCAAAACACTACACCTGTAAGCGCACGAGGTCGTGTCATAGAATAGGAGGGCGACAAGTATAGGGTCGATCCATAGGGAGAAAAATGGGCACTAGAGCTAGGTTAGTTATTGGGGCTAGGTTCCTACTACGGATTTTAGAGTTTAAGGGTTTGAAGTTGATTTGATTGTTAAACTAAGGTTGAATAAGAAAACAAGTAAAGGAGGACAAGCAAGATCAAAACCAAAGTTAACCCTAGACAGTTAGTTCTACTGAGCAAGAAAAGACAAGGCAAGGCAAGAAAATGAGAGATCTATGCTAAAGCAGGCACTACACTAAGATAGCAAACTAAGCACAAGATCAATTAAAGACCTAAACTAGAAAGAGAAAAGCAAAGATAAGTCAAGAAGCTAACTAAGCAAGCAAGGAACTAACTAAGCTAACACTATCTAAGCAATAAGGCAATTAGGGTTGAAAAGCAATAAAGGGATGTGTGGGCTATTTGGGGGATGCACTTATCAACTAGGTTGGGGGTGACATATGAACATAATTATTTCATTTAGATTACCAAACCAAACAACAAGTTAGAGGCTAATGAATTGCCCTAGACTACTAATTGGTCATGGATAAGATGGGTTGTGTATAGGAGAACTAGTCCCTAACACCTCCTACTACCCTTATGAGGCTCAATTGGGTTAGGATCTAGGTTTGATTCAATTAGGGTCTAAACAAGCCTATGTTTCTAGGTTAGATGGTCTTAGGGTGATTAGGGGCTGAGGGTAGTAATGGGAGTGGAAGTGAGGTTTTAGGCCTCACATCACCCACATTCTAGCCTTGAGAAAGCTCCATGATAAGCACACTAAATTCATCTAAACTAGCTACTTAGATCTCCCAACTAGGGTTAGGAGAATTTATTAGCATGTAGGATGATGGGTGGCTAGCTAGGGATCCATGAATTGGACCTAGGAGCAATCCCAAAATTCACACATATAAGCAATTTCCCTAAATTCCTAGGTGATTTCTAGCACAAACCAACAAGCAATTCACAAAGAGTGAGATAAAAAATAGAACATAATCATTAGTAAATGAAATTACAATGTTTACATATCATTTCCCCCTAAAATGGTATCAAAGTAACATTTTTGGCCCCAAACAGCCCACCTAAGGGGCCTAGCTACTCATGGAAGTGCAAAATACAAAAAGAAAGGAGAAAGCGGTAGAAGAAACCATGGAGCTTGGTGTAGATGGAGCAATCCTCCTCTTCAACTGTTGCAAGACGTCCTCCTCCTTCCTCTAAGATGCAAGGGCATGGTATGGTGGAAAGTGGCCAAAACACCAAGAAACTAGGGTTTTGGTGGTGGAAATGATGAAATGGAGTGGAATGGAGGGGGAAATGGAGTTGAATGGATAAGGGTCAAAAATGGAGTGCTAGGAGTAAACTAGGGGTGGCCCAGGGGTTGACCTTTTTTGAGCTCCATCTGCCCCCAAGGTTTATATAGGGGTCTAGGGTTAAGTGGGGGCAATATGGGTAAGGAAGTGCAAAAATAGGCTAGTGTTATGAGTAGCACGGTCGTGGTGGGCATCACAGCCGTAGTGGATTGGGGTGAGAATGGTGGAGTGGAACGAACGTGGTGAAAATTGGGGAAAAATCAGAGTAACTTGGTCAATTTTGTGCATGAAGTAGCACGGTTGTGGTGGGGCAAGGGTAGCACTATCATGGTGATCACCACAGTTGTGGTGGCTTGGAATGCTCTGGTTGTTCTTGGCTCCACGACCGTTCTAGATTAGCTGTAACACGGCCATGCAACGTGGCACAACCGTTCTGTGGTCTCATGGCACAACCATTCTTGTTGGCATGGCCATTCTGATCTCTGCACTTTCTTGACTTGACTATGTTGTATTTGAATGAGCACATCCATTTTGTGGTGTCACAGCCGTGCTAGTCTCTGAATCAACACTTTGACTTAGATCTTTGTTCATTCTTGGACATTTTGCGTCAATGGAGTTTTGACCACTAGGGGTAGGTTGAGGGAGCCTCAGACTTCACTTTAGGCCTCTCCAAGAGCAAAGAAACCCTAAGATCACTCCTTATCTCTCTCTTCCATCCCAGTGTGGTCCAAATGCCTGAAAGACATGCAAATAATATCCATAAGTACATTTTATACAAATATGTATATTAGGGGAAATAATATGTAATCTAACAGGTGTAGATGCGATTGAAATGCAATATAACACAAGATGAAGTCTTAAAATAGGGCTGCATCACCACCCCAAACTTAAAGCATACTTGTCCACAAGTATGCTCCAACTCAATCTCTCTACAAATTTTCCACATCAAGAAATGACAAATGCAATGCAATAGGTGAATATTGACTAAATGGGCTCAAGGATGACTAAGTACATGCGTTCCACCTCTCTCCTTTCATATTTAACGTACCAATCACGATTAGAGCACTAAGCCTACAAAATTCAAATATAGAGCATAGAAAATATAATCAATCCATATGGTTGTCATATCACTCTAGGTAAACCGTTTCATGGTAGTCAAGGTCACAAATGACTAATTTTTCTATTTTACATTCATGCATTCAATCTCATATGCCCATCCATACTAAGTAAACCACATGTCTGCAAAAAAGGGAAAAATGAGATAGGTTTGATGTTTCCTAGCTCCATGGACATGCAAAAGGAAGAAAGGGTTGTAGTAAGATTTGGAGTGTGCTTTTATACCCTAATATTTTCTTTATACCCTAAGATTTGGAGGTAAGAAAATGGTAGAAGAAGAGTGAGTCACAGAGGGGTTAGCAGTGTGGACATTAACATGATATCTCCTGCTTGAAAGTTACTCCAACAATTTCATCAAGCAACAACATACCACATGAATGACCAATATTAATACCACATTTCTATCATGAGATTCTACAAAACTCTAAGCATTTGTGACTTGCTTCAATCACAATTCAACCAAATAGTTCACGAGCATAAGAGAGGTGGTTCGCATGTACAATTCAAGATTGAGTCCGTCTAGCAATAAACCATGATAATTCACTTGCATTTGTCCAACATCATCATTTTCAATCCAACAAGTAGAGATTGGGTCAAAACACCAGTTTTAGGCAAGAAATTCTGAATTTGGGTAAAATTGGTCAAAATGGTGCCAAGTTGCCTTCAACCACATCTAAGCCTTCATTATGGAAAATAAAGCAAAAAATGAGCAAATCATATTTAAATCATGCAAAAATTACAAAAATTTACATGATATGCAATGCATGACAAGAAGAGCAATTTTTTTGAAAATTATGCAAAAATTGCAAGAAAGTAAACTACATGACATGCAAGCATGCAAAGCACGCACACAAAGTATAAATACACAAGTATGAGAGATGGTTGTACAGTTTGATCATCTTGAGCAAAAATTTAGAACAAGGACAAAGATAAAAGTGGGACAGATAAAGGGCTTACCACCCCAAACTTTTAAACCATGTTGTCCTCAACATGAATTAGAAGTCTAGGATGATAGGGTATAGGGCATGGGGTCGTGATAGACAAACTCCAAGAGGGGAAAGAGATCTCAAGGTGTCCGATGAGTAGGGAATATCTACCACGGCTGTGGTGGCCACCATGGCCATTTTGTGTTGCCTCCACCACGGCCGTGTTGTGTGGCACGACCGTGTTGATCTTCTTCCTATAGCTTTTCTACTGATTTGTAATTTTTTCATCAATTTTGATCTTCTCCTTGGTTATATCTGTTACGACCCCACCTCCCGATAACCCCTAATTAAAGGAGACCGAGAAGTCGAAGCCACACCCATAACTTCCGGATCAAAGGTTCAGCAATTAACTAAGAGTAATTATCAAATTTTAATAGACTATACTTAAAAGCTGTAAGAAAAATAAATTTTTGCATACCTTTTTGAAAACTTGGATCTCTAAACTTCTATCCACTTAAGGATTCTACTCTAACTAATCCTCCTTGTATTTTTCTTCATGTATTTCACAATATGACGATTTATTGTTTGTCCTTTTGGCTTGTACCTAAAATGCCGACAAATAAAACGTCGGTCAGCCGAAGCTGGTATGTGGGGGAAACAATAAACATGCAACTATGATAACAACGTAATCATTCAATTAATCAGTTAACAACCAAAATTACATTTTAAATATAACTCCGCGATCCATGAGTACCCTATCCTCTGTGCAATCCTTACAGTGGACCTGGATACTACCTTCCTTAAGGTAGATCCCCATTAAACCCCTCATGGTCCCACCTATAGGTGAACCAGTTTCTAGGGTTGAGTCACATGGTACTACTCGTAAGTAGCCCACTCCTTAACTCATGGCAGGCTAATGGGTCTCATGGCGCTACACTTGGTAGCCCAATTTCTAACCCACGATAACCTATACCTTACTCTAGGTTACCCCTTTTTATCCTTTATAAGCCCCAGAGGTGGACCCGGATCTAGCCAGTTATATACACACATTTATTGTGACAAACATAGTCACTTTATAGTTGCATGAAATAAATAGACATTCAACAGTTATTTTCAAGCAACCGATAAACACATTCGGAAATCGCCGTGAAACTAAAGCGATTATTCATAAGCGTAACCACATACCTGATTTGATGATTTCACAAGCATTAAGTTAACCCAACCAAGAATGAAATCCAAGCAAGCAATTCAATAATCACATAATTCCTAAAAAGGATATGCACTCCATTTATTACACACTTTATCAAGAATCTACTTTATTGACTTGGATTCACTTTCTAGGGTTTCTGTATCCATTTTAGGGTTTCATTTTGCAATTAGGGTTTTCCTTCATCTTTTACCATATTAAACCCTAATTTTATGCCATTACTCATAAACCCTAATTATCTCATCTATTCTTCAATATTAAGGTTATCTTAACAACATATAACCCTATTTTCATATTACAGGCACATTAATCATCAATTAAGCTTCTTTTTCATTAAAGCTACTATTTTATCTTTTTAATCCATAACAAGATCATTATCTGCATTAATCATCAATTTCCAAGTTCATTAGGGTCTAATTAACATATGAACTCATTTGCCATAATTCTACCTTTTATTCATGAGAAAACCCTAATTACTACATTTAAAGTTTTTATCCATAATTAGGAACTTTTATATTCAAATTGGATTTAGAACAACATAACTCTGTCCTATTCATGGATTTGCACAATTTAAACCATTAAAAGGCATATTTTCCCAAATTAGGGTTTCTAAGCCCATTAATGTAAACTTAGGTATATGAAACCCTAAATTAAGACAATTATGTACAAAGATCATTCTTTTAAATCTAAATAATCCTTTTATTATCACCAGGTTAATATTGGCTTGAATTATCCAAAGAACATCATTAAAGGTAATAACTTTATATACTTATCAAATTTCAAGCATATTTATGCACATAATCTCTAAATTAACCTAATTACGTGCAAAGATCATCATTTTTGATCTTAAAGTACCTTTTCACAATTAACAGGTTATTATCAACTTTAATCACCCATTGCACTCTACTAACTACAACAATCATCTCAAAGTAGAGTTTCTTAATCATTAAAGTATTAAAGATGATTACTTCCATTAATTTTCGGATTACAATTAGAATCAGACTTCAAACATAATTTCTTTGGGTTCCTCACGTTTTGAGGATCAATTTTCATATAAAGCTTGTTTTAATCCGAGTTTCCTAGAATTAGTTATGATTTTTGTAAGATTTTACTTACCAGAACCAACCAGAGACTGACACGTCACCTTTGTCCATGCAAACACGGCCCGATTGCGATTATAACCAAGTTACCGAAGTACCCCTGGCACGACTTCTTGTTCCTTTTTATTCCAGAGGGCAAAACGGTCCAATCTGCTTTCGGCTTCTTCAACCTCGCGCCATCTTCCTTCTGCCACCCTAGCGGCCACGGGCAAAGCTTCCCTTCCTCCCCCGGACCCCGATGGCCCTTGGGGACAGGTCCCCTTGCTCCGTCGGCCTCCGTCGCACCTGTACAGGTGCTCCGCGCTTGACCAGCACTGCTGGTTTGGGTAGGTCAGGCCTGCCATTCATGGCCGACCTTGCAGCCGTACAGCAGCTAGGGCGCGTCGATGAGAGCATGGCGGCTCTATCTAAACCATGCTTTGGCATCGCCGTGTGACTAGCTACCATCGAAACCCCACCTGGGTTCCTTGTTGCTCCAGGATCATGTAGCTACCTACGGTTAGGGTTTAGGGATGAAAACAAGGGAGAAGAAGATAGGGAAGAGAGAGGAAAATGTGGGTTTTCTCCTTTGAACTCAAACCAAGGGGTCTAACCCTTTTATAGGGGGGAATATCCTCGCCCTAAGATGCCCACCTAAGAGGAAACAAGTCCTCTCCTATTAGGAAAAGATCTTTCCTTCATTAACAAGCAACTTCTCTTTCTTCATAAACCCTTTAAACTTTATTTGAATTTTAGGAATTTGAAATTCCTCTTTCTTTTTCTTTGTTCTTGCCCTTTTTAATACATTGGCCACAGATTTCAATTTTCTTTTAATAGAAAATACTCCCTTTTTAGTAATACTGCATATTTCCTTAATAATGCAACACATTATCCTCTTATTTTGCCTTTTTAGTATTTTCTCTTTCTTTCCTCTTTATTGGGACTCCTTGGATCCCAAGAAACTCTATGATTTCGAAATTCATTTTCAAGGATACTTATTATCCTTCTAGATGCATCTAAATGCATTATTTCACATTATCTTCTCATTAAAATATTTCCTTTTTGAGGATTTCTTTATTTCTCTTTTATTTTCCTCATTGGTATTCCTTTTAATATTAGCAACCTCATGGATACGAAATTTCACCACGAAATCTCATTTATGCCTCTTTCCACTCATTTCCAACATTTTAACATTATTTTCAATTTCTTTCTTACTAAAGAAATACTTAATTAAACTTTTCTATTCTTATTGCCTTTTCTTTGCAACTTTGGACTCCTTGGAACCCAAGGAACCCCAAGAGGCACGAAATCCCTCTTTGGATTTGCCTTCTAGAGGTTTCCACATTTTTCTTTTCTCAAATATTCAATTATTCATTTACTAATTGAATTTTCTTGTTATTTGGGCCCAATAGCCAATAAAGCCCACAACACAGACATCAAGGATATTGTAAACGAAATCCATTTATTCAAAACAAATTATATCATTATTTGTTCAAATATCTTTAATATGAGAAATTACATTTCTCATCAAAAGAACCCAAAAATTGGGGTTGTAACATCCTTCCCCTCTTATAGGAATTTTGTTCTCAAAATTCTATCAAGCAAACAAACAAAACAGGATAAGACTTTTTCATGTCCATCATTGGCCCCTATGTGGCTTTATCATACTCATGGCATTTCCAAAGAACATTTATCATCACATATTCTTTTCTCTGAGCTCTTTCATCCTAGCGTCTATAAACTGCACAGGTGACTCAGGCCATTTCAGCCTCCCTTGGGGCTCACTAGGTTCATTGCTCAGCACATGGTCGGGGTACCTCACATAGTGCTCTAAATTGGACACACGGAACTCATCACACATTACTTTATCTTGAGGGGTAAGATCAAACTTAACCTTCTCCACCAAACCATGTCAAAAGAACCCATGCATCGGGGACTCAGCTCTCTTAGCTATAACTTAGAGAGGTTAGATTTTCATGTCATGTATTCTCCCACAATGAACTACATGTCACTCTACTTTGCATCTGCTCACGACTTACGTCGTCTCTAGGCTCCTTTCAGCCATTGCACGATCAAAGCGGCTTCATCTACCCACACTGTGGTTCTGTTCTAACCATCACATGGTCCTTTCACCAACATCACCTTACTGAAGTGGTGACCGACACAACCTCCCTTACAGAGCTTTTTTAAATCCCGATACTGGCTATGGTGGTCATCATTACATCCTTCATAGGACAAGAACTGTCTCTAGCTATCACCCTGAACGAGCACATATGCTCTCATCAGACCCTTTAGTCTGGATCATACTAACCATTAGTTAGGGGTGATAAATTGTACTAGCATCGAGTTCTTTATGTACCTACTTCCACCTTTTGGAAGGGAACCTTTAGGTCAAACTCCAGAACCTTTGAACTCACTTTATGGTGTAGTTGAACCATCTCTCTCATGGGTAGTTCAACCAGATCTGTCCCTTGACAGAACTCTTTCTTTTTCGTGTCGTCTAGGTAAGGCGGTCTTCCATAACCCATATTGCATCTCGACCTTCCTTGATCCAGTGGAGACTTACAACATCCATAGTGATGAACTCCCTTTCTCTTTCAGGGACTCTTTATCCTGGGTTACTGGTGTTCGTCCTTTATCTCCTGGCTTGCATGGACTCATGCCACGAGCAACTTCATCTTAGGTATCCAAAGTCCTACTGTCACTTATTATCTTGGTGGTATGGTATATAGTGATCTTAAAATCATGATCTCCTGTATATCATGATTCCTCAAGATCGATTCCTCAGAAACCCTAAACCACTCTAGTTGGGGTTTCATCACCTTCTTTTCTAAAGAAGTACATCTGAGGTTCTACCACCATCCTTTCATTGCATCCAGGACTAGGCTGGCTAACCAAACATCCATTAACTTGTTCAACGGATCTCATTACATCAGATGATTAGCCAAACATATCTCCTTTCCAATCTTAGGGTTAGCCAAACCATCTCTTCTAGCCAAACTAGGCAGCTATATCCCATCCAGAGCATTCATTACCACTTCACATCCTTAGGTATTAGGTAACATTGAAGACATACACTTCCATGTATTTCACTTATCGTCTCACCTCAAACTCTATGTCTGTCTTCATTAAGAACACTCTCTGATTTCATCATCATGGTGATCAAACTCAACCTGGTATAACTTGTAAGTTCCACATAGCTCATGATAAAAACATCCTCATAAGGTGATTACCTCATTCCTCTTAGTGTTTGCAAACCATCCATGTATCATTCACTTTACCAGGGTAGGTTATCTTCTCTATCCCCATTTCTCATGGAAACGTTCCAACCCACATCATCTCTTATCCTTGGTGTATGGCATGCATAATGTCCTATCTCTCACCCCCATAACAAGAGGAAATAAGCATTTGGTTGCAGTCCAAATACAGAGTTCTTCCTGTTCTAAGAGTAGAGATGGTACATCCCACCTTGCCAATACACCTTTACATCTAAATTGCAATGTGCCACCTATGTTTCCACATCACAGACATCATGATATCAAAGTTACCTCCATGGAAAACTATTCTTGAACCTATTGAAGTTTATATCCTTAGTCATCTCCTCTAGGTCTATAGGGTACCATCTCTTTTAGGGTCATCCCTCTTCCCTCATGCATCAAGAGAGTGCCCTACTCATCTGCCCTTTGGGTCCCATGAGTTCATGAAGGTGATCAATCTCCTAACTCATGGCCCTCAGACAATGATAGCTGTTACCTCCCGACCCTATGGTCATGTGCAACTGGGGAATTAGGCAACTCCTACTTTCATCGGTCTTATCCCTACCTGACCCTAGGATAGACTTAGGATTCTCCATCATAGTACATGTTCACTTAGAACCTTACCCAAGTCTTCATCATCTCTCTTTCTGCATTCATGGGTTGGCTTTCATCCTTTCATCAGGATCATGGCAACCTGCCTACCTTGGTCAAGCCCCATACCGGTTACCTCCATGGTAACATATCTGCATGCACTTAGAGATGGATATCTATGGGCCTACAGGTTCATTCTCATACCATGTACTTTTCACTTAGCTTCTCAAGATCCTATGAGACCTCTTTTAGGTTTTCACAAAAACCGGTGTACACCCTTCAAAAGGGTCCCTCTCCCAGGATGGGAGGAAACTACAACTCTTGACCACAAGGTCACAGACATCCTTAGGTCTAGGGTTTAGATCCATATGCTTAACCCTAGTAAGCTATTAAGGTACAAGCATACCACTAAACCATGCTAGGTCATCTGGGTTCTCATCCATCAACATTAGATCAGGGTCATACCTTCCCATGTCATCAACTTAGCTGGGAGGGGTTCACCAAGCATACCTTAAACTTAAGGGACTTCCCTTTTCCTCTATACATGAGGAGTACCATGCTCGAAACTATAGAAACTTAATTCTCGTCATGAGCATTAGGTATACCACTTCCCCTCTTAGGCCTAGGAACCCTAGGTTCACTTTTAGGTGTCCAACTGCATGCCCTATCTCTTAACCATGAATCAAGCTTTGAGACAGGCATGACATGCACTTCCTGTCATCCTTCAACTCGATCAACACTTAGAGTTGGATCTTCCTCAAGGACAAACAACATGGTACAAGGCCTCATAACCTATTACTAAACCTCTCTAGGGTATACATAACTTCTTCTTCCTTTCTCAGAAGGTAAACACTTATATTGTAGGCTCATAGGTGCCAGAAGCCTCATTCTCTCTCTAGGGTTTGGTCCCTCTAAAGGCAACCAAGATATCATCAACTTCCAGGGATCGATCATGAGGCAACCACTATCATCCATTGTTCCTCATATCTCGGGGTCTTAGGCTTACAATCTTCTAGCTGGGTCTCCTCCTCTCTCTAGATCTAACCCTACATCCAACCTCACCATTAGAGGTCCTCTCTTCATGAAGGATCAACCTCAAAAGCATGCCCCTACCTGGATGAAACTTATGGTCAACTTATAACCCCTTATACTTATCACATAAGCTATCCATCAAACTCCCTCGGCCAGGGTTTCAACCTATTGCTCGCACTACTGATACATACATGGTGCCTATTATGCCATGCTCATATCAGCTTATGGGGTTCCATAGGTTCTTCTCTAACCTCAACAATGAAGGAGCTATCCTTCATTCTGACATGCACGACCCTTCCCAGGGTTGGGTTGCCAAAGGTGCTAGGTCACCCATGGATCATATGGCATCCCAAAGGCATCTCCTTTCAAACACCTGGTCCAACTCATCTCTCTCTAACCATCACTTAGGGTTAGGGTTAGCATCATCCTCAGAGGATGTGCCAGGTCTCTACTTGCAATGGAGATCTCTATCTCCAAGACTAACTTATCCTCCTGACAAGAAGGTCTAGCCTCAGATCTCTTTTGATGACATGACAACTTATGTCATACGACCTAAGCATGTATCTATCATTTAATTTGCACTTAATATATTAAGCTTATGTCCATGACATCTTATTTACCTACTTTTCATTAATTTGGTGGAGGATTCCTTAGACCTTATTAATCTTACCCATACCTTAAGAGGGTGTGGAGGAGAGAGAAAACCCTAATCCTTAAGGTCCTTAAAGGAATTTGTGATGAGAAGGGACGAATAAGATGAGAAAGTCCTAAAGGTATCTTATTTCGATTCATACCCTAAGACTTTGGCCAGGCAGTCACACAGATCCGGGAGTCCTCGTATTCCGACTAGCGATGCGGAGGAAAATATTGCCAGCCCCCGGTCGTGATCCTTTTCTAGACACCTCCGTCTTTCGGATAATCCCCTAATAACTCCCTTGGGTTCTATGGAGTTTGTAAAAATTTAATAATTATTAATGGTTAACTGAGGAACCTACGCTCTGATACCAAATGTTACGACCCCACCTCCCGATAACCCCCAATTAAAGGAGACTGAGAAGTCAAAGTCGCACCCATAACTTCCGGATCAAAGGTTCGGCAATTAACCAAGAGTAATTATCAAATTTTAACAGACTATACTTAAAAGTTGTAAGAAAAATAAATTTTTGCATACCTTTTTGAAAACTTGGATCTCTAAACTTCTATCCACTTAAGGATTCTACTCTAACTAATCCTCCTTGTATTTTTCTTCATGTATTTCACAATATGACGATTTACTGTTTGTCCTTTTGGCTTGTACCTAAAATGCCGACAAACAAAACGTTGGTCAGCCGAAGCTGGTATGTGGGGGAAACAATAAACGTGCAACTTGATAACAATGTAATCATTCAATTAATCATTTAACAACCAAGATTACGTTTTAAATATAACTCTACGATCCATGAGTACCATATCCTCTGTGCAATCCCTACAGTGGACCTGTATACTACCTTCCTTATGGTAGATCCCCATTAAATCCCTCATGGTCCCACCTATAGGTGAACCAGTTTCTAGGGTTGAGTCACATGGCACTACTCGTAAGTAGCCCACTCCTTAACTCATGGCATGCTAATGGGTCTCATGGCGCTACACTTGGTAGCCCAATTTCTAACCCACGATAACCTAGACCTTACTCTAGGTTACCCCTTTTTAGCCTTTATAAGCCCCAGAGGTGGACTCGGATCTAGCCAATTATATACACACATTTATAGTGATAATCATAGTCACTTTATAGTTGCATGAAATAAATAGACATTCAACAGTTATTTTAAGAACCCGATAAACACATTCGGAAATCGCCGTGAAACTAAAGTGATTATTCATAAGCGTAACCACATACTTGATTTGATGATTTCACAAGCATTAAGTTAACCCAACCAAGAATGAAATCCAAGCAAGCAATTCAATCATCACATAATTCCTGAAAAGGATATGCACTCCATTTATTACACACTTTATCAAGAATCTACTTTATTGACTTGGATTCACTTTCTAGGGTTTCTGTCTCCATTTTAGGGTTTCGTTTTGCAATTAGGGTTTTCCTTCATCTTTTACCATATTAAACCCTAATTTTATGCCATTACTCATAAACCCTAATTATCTCATCTATTCTTCAACATTAAGGTTATCTTAACAACATATAACCCTATTTTCATATTACAGGCACATTAATCATCAATTAAGCTTCTTTTTCATTAAAGCTACTATTTTATCTTTTTAATCCATAACAAGATTATTATCCGCATTAATCATCAATTTCCAAGTTCATTAGGGTCTAATTAACATATGAACTCATTTCCCATAATTCTACCTTTTATTAATGAGAAAACCCTAATTACTACATTTAGGGTTTTTATCCATAATTAGGAACTTTTATATTCAAATTGGATTTAGAACAAGATAACTCTGTCCTATTCGTGGATTTGCACAATTAAATCCATTAAAAGGCATATTTTCCCAAATTAGGGTTTCTAAGCCCATTAATGTAAACTTAGGTATATGAAACCCTAAATTAAGACAATTATGTACAAAGATCATTCTTTTAAATCTAAATAATCCTTTTATTATCACCAGGTTAATATTGGCTTGAATTATCCAAAGAACATCATTAAAGGTAATAACTTTATATACTTTTCAAATTTCAAGCATATTTATGCACACAATCTCTAAATTAACCTAATTACGTGCAAAGATCATCATTTTCGATCTTAAAGTACCTTTTCACAATTAACAGGTTATTATCAACTTTAATCACCCATTGCACTCTACTAACTACAACAATCATCTTAAAGTAGAGTTTCTTAATCATTAAAGTATTAAAGATGATTATTTCCATTAATTTTCGGATTGCAATTAGAATCAGACTTCAAACATAATTTCTTTGGGTTCCTCTCGTTCTAAGGATCAATTTTCATATAAAGCTTGTTTTAATCTGAGTTTCCTAGAATTTGTTATGATTTTTGTAAGATTTTACTTACCAGAACCAACCAGAGGCTCACACGTCACCTTTTTCCATGCAAACACGGCCCGATTGCGATTATAACCAAGTTATCAAAGTACCCTTGGCACGGCTCCTTGTTCCTTTTTATTCCAGAGGGCAAAACGGTCCAATCTACTTTCAGCTTCTTCAACCTCGCGCCGTCTTCTTTCTGCCGCCCTAGCGGCCACGGGCAAAGCTTCCCTTCCTCCCCCAGACCCCGATGGCCCTTGGGGACAGGTCCCCTTGCTCTGTCGGCCTCCGTCGCACCTGTACAGGTGCTCCACGCTCGACCAGCACTGCTGATTTGGGTAGGTCAGGCCTGCCATCCATTGCCGACCTTGCAGCCCTACAACAGCTAGGGCACGTCGATGAGAGCATGGTGGCTCTATCTAAACCCTGCTTTGGCATCGCCGTGTGACTAGCTACCATCGAAACCCCACCTGGGTTCCTCGTTGCTCCAGGATCACGTAGCTACCCACGGTTAGGGTTTAGGGATGAAAACAAGGGAGAAGAAGATAGGGAAGAGAGAGGAAAACATGGGTTTTCTCCTTTGAACTCGAACCAGGGGGTCTAACCCTTTTATAGGGGGGAATATCCTCGCCCTAAGATGCCCACCTAAGAGGAAACAAGTCCTCTCCTATTAGGAAAAGATCTTTCCTTCATTAAGAAGCAACTTCTCTTTCTTCATAAACCCTTTAAAGTTTATTTGAATTTTAGGAATTCGAAATTCCTCTTTCTTTTTCTTTGTTCTTGCCCTTTTTAATACATTGGCCACGGATTTCTATTTTCTTTTAATAGAAAATACTCCCTTTTTAGTAATATTGCATATTTCCTTAATAATGCAACACATTATCCTCTTATTTTGCCTTTTTAGTATTTTCTCTTTCTTTCCTCTTTATTGGGACTCCTTGGATCCCAAGAAACTCTATGATTTCGAAATTCATTTTCAAGGATACTTATTATCCTTCTAGATGCATCTAAATTCATTATTTCACATTATCTTCTCATTAAAATATTTCATTTTTGAGGATTTCTTTATTTCTCTTTTATTTTCCTCATTGGTATTCCTTTTAATATTAGAAACCTCATGGATACGAAATTTCACCAAGAAATCTCATTTATGCCTCTTTCCACTCATTTCCAACATTTTAACATTATTTTCAATTTCTTTCTTACTAAAGAAATACTTAATTAAACTTTTCTATTCTTATTGCCTTTTCTTTGCAACTTTGGACTCCTTGGAACCCAAGGAACCCCAAGAGGCACGAAATCCCTCTTTGGATTTGCCTTCTAGAGGTTTCCACATTTTTCTTTTCTCAAATATTCAATTATTCATTTACTAATTGAATTTTCTTGTTATTTGGGCCCAATAGCCAATAAAGCCCACAACACAGACATCAAGGCTATTGTAAACGAAATCCATTTATTCAAAACAAATTATATCATTATTTGTTCAAATATCTTTAATATGAGAAATTACATTTCTCATCAAAAGAACCCAAAAATTGGGGTTGTAACAATATCATCCATGCATCCTCCTCCTTCCAATGTACATGTCCTAACATGATTTACAAACAACAAAACCCATAAAGTATAAAGTGTGTGTGTGTTTTCTTGGAAAATGTAAATATAAACCAAAAGGATCAAAATAGAAGGTTGGGTAAAAAAATTTGTAGATCTATGTGGGTTGCCTCCCACAAGCACTGAGTTTCATGCATTCATCTGGGCTTCTTGGATATCTTCCAATTGCTCAAACATTTGGAATTATCATGTTCCCATTCTTTCAATAAATGCATCTCTCATTTGCACTCAACCTATTCTTGTCATCCCTTTGATCATCAAATCTTTCATCCAAATCTCCTCTTCTCAAATGACCAATCAGACTCTAGAAGTGACCATGTCCAATATCCTCATCTCAAACTCACAAGGTTGAGGACTTGTATATGTTGATCTTTATCTTCTTGTCCATGAAAGAGACTATCATTATGCTAATGCAAACATGTGTCTTAGCATCAAATGTAGATAAGAATGGTCTTCCCAAGATGATGGGAATCTTCCTATCATCCGGATCCATGTGAAGAACAATGAAATTAGCTGAGAACACTACTCCTCTTTCCTTGTCAATCAACACCAAAACATCATCCACTCTACCTCTAGGCACTTTGATAGAACGGTCTGCCAATTGGAGAGTGCAATGTGCCAGTTTCAACTTGCCTGAGCCCAGCTCGACATAAACTCTATATGGAATCAAGTTCCCACTAGATCCTAAATCAAGTAGGGATTTTTCTATGCGATGTCCCCCAATGTAGCTAGGTATGAGTGGGGCTTCCTAGGTCTTTCCTCTTCATGGAAAGTGAGTGTTGGAGGATTGAGGTCACTTGTTCGGTCAACTTGACTCTCTTTGGTATTCTCCTTGTTGACCTTCACTTCACAGTGAATAAGTTCTTAAGAAACTTGGCATATGATGGGGTCTTGTTGATAACATCCAACAATGGAATATTGACCTTCACTTGGCAAAACACTTCAAGAATGTCTACATTGTGCTTTTGCTCCTCCTTACTTCTAGTGGCTCACATATTGCTTCAATGAATGGTGGATCACTTGCTTTAGCCTTACTTGCATTAGCATGATCCTCTTGTGGGATGTCATGAACTAGAACACTAGGGATGGTAGGACCCGCAAATGGAGTGTGGGGTGGAGCACATGGTATCCCAAACTCAACAGGGGGTGTCACATAATCATCTTTGGCAATCTCAATCATAGTATCACCACTTGTTTGCCTTTGCTTTGCTTTATCAACCTTTCTTTGACTTGGGGGCTGCTCAAGAGATTTCCCACTCCTTAGAACTATCACAACACTTCCTTGCTCATGGTGGAGAGGGGGAACTAGTTGTAGCTATGGAGAAGGTGGAGGTGGCTGTAACATACTATATCTCAAACCCTAATCTAGAAGTTTGACCTTTTGGACGTAGTCAAATAAGGTTGAGGTTAAACTTAAAAGATGTTTAGTATAACCCTAATGAGATAATGCATGTATAAATTACCCTAATGTAACCTAATGTTCTCACGTTAATCTTAAGCCAATAATGGATACACAAAATATGTCATAAGAGATAATAAAGAATTATATGAAATTTCATGCAAATAATCACACATAATTCTTTTGGTAATAATATCAAGTTATGGAACATAATATGTTGGGAAATAGTAATAATAATGAAATACAGTGATATTAATGGCCACAAATATTAATTGTGACATAACTCATTAAAAGGAAACCCAAAAGTGAAATTTAAGTTAAGAATCGTGTTCTTTGGGTCCCAATTGCCTTGGGAGTCAAGTTTCACATTATTCACATAATAGTAATTAATTTAATTCATTTTGGAAAGAGAAGATATGTGTTTTCCCTATAATATCAAATAAAATAATAAATGCCTCTAAAAGAGGAAAATAGTCTTTGATTTGTAATCTACATAATAAATATAGCCTTTGGGTGAATTTTCATCCAATTTGGAAGTTGTTTGATTAAAAGATGAAATCAGGAGAGAGAAAGTGTGTAGAACCTTCAAAGTGTTAAATAAATGTACAAACAACTCTAACATGTAAATTGATGGTAAATTTGTATCCAACACATTAAATATGTCTTGTGGGTGAAGTTTCATAAAATTTGGAGAATCTTATAATAATTAATGTATGAGGAAAGAGAAAATATGATTTGGTTTATTTAACACAATAAAAGTTCTCAAAAGGCAAATCTAATTCCATAATCGGAATCTACAAGCTTTAATTAGACTCTTTGCAAAATTCCATCAAATTAGGGATTTGTTTGTGCCCTCAAAAGAATAAAGAGAAAAGGAATAAAAATGCAATGACACTTCATTAAATGAAATTGATTTTGTCACGCTATAGTTTTTGATTCTTGGATTTTCCTTATATGACTTACTCTCCCCACCGTTGGATTTCTTTTGGACGACATTGAATTCATCCCCTACCTCGAGTAGGAGCTCGACCCGACCATGTACAGTAAGCAAAATCGAAACTTGCCATAACTCCCTCCCTACTCCATCGCTTCACACGATTTTTCTTCTATTGTGATCGGGAGAAGAATCTAAACCCATCAACCCAATACTTTCCCTATCTTCCACCTTCCTTTTTGCAAACCCCCAAATCTTAACTCTACCCCAAGTTTTCCCTTTGCTACCCTACCTCTTCCCCTCTATATATACCTCACCCCGAAGCATCCTTGACCCCATCCAAGATCTCTGCAAGCTTCAATTGGCCCTCACATCCCGTCGTCTTGCCCAACCTACTCCACCTACCTCAGGGTTGTTCTAGATCTATACTCCAGCGGTTGACTCTTCTCCTGACCAATTTCTCCTTAGTACATCATCCTCGTGGGTGTTTGGTGCTTTGTGAGTTTATTTTGGGGTCAGAGACGGCTTCCCATTCTCCCTCGACTTCAAGCTTTCTCTATTAGCTACTGGGCCTCGACGGTTGGTATTGGGTGACCTTCTCTGCCTTACTGTGAACTCAGTTAGCGTAGGGTGACCCTCCGAGGCGTTGAGCACTGCTAGTTGTCGTGTTCATAAGTATGAAATGCCTCTCCCATCTTCCTTCCTCTTTGCTATTTTTGAGGTCTTTCTCTGATGAGACCTTCGTTGTTTGCTCTAGTTTTAGATTCTCCACGTTTGGTTTGTGACCATGATGGCATTGAGCTTGTTTGCTGCAGGAACCATGGTCCTGACTTTGGTTTTGGTTTTTTGAATTGAGCTTTCTGAAGCTGGTTCGCGGCTTTGGTGTGGTGCTCCTTTCGAGTAGAAACCCCAACGTCTATTCCCTCTGATGCCCTCATATTTTCCTTATTGCCTTGCTTTTCTGATGGGGGAAAATCATAATTTCCCTCATTTTTGTTTCTTTCTTGATAGCATAGGTTTCGCTGATGTGAAAAAGTAGCTAGCTGAGTTGGCCAGCCCTGATTGGGCCAACTCAGACGTGCAACTCTATCTCTCTCTCTTCTCTCGCAATGCATATCGCTGACGTGGAATTATCTGGTTGGTTGGTTTTTAAAAATTCATAGCTAATTATTCGTAGCAAAAAAAAATGTTTTGAAATCGTAAAAATAATGGCTATCTAATGGTACCGGTTTTGTAGCTCTAATCTAATCTTAAAAATATGTGATTTTAATGGATTTACCTAAATAGATAATAACTTGTAAAATTCATAACTAAATATATATAAGTCAAAAAATATAATAAAATATTTTTTGGACTCAGAGAAAGGTAACCTAAAATATGGCATGGTTTTGATAACCTAACTCGCATGTAAGGAAAAATGTAATCTTTAGGGTTTGAATAATCAATGTGAAATTGACCTAAAATCTACATATATGCTTAATAGGTTCTTTGGAGGCCTAGACTTGGATCTAGAAGTGATTTTAGACTTGTATAGACTCTGAAGTGAGGTATGTTTGCATACCCAATTATTCTTATTGAGCAATTATCCTACTTTCTTGTTTTTCTTAGTCCTATGGAAATTAGCCTACACAATATCTTGTTCTTTTGAAACATATGCTTCATGTGAAGTATCTTATTTGTTACTGATCTTATGATCATGATTTGATATTCTTTTGGTCTCTTACTTGTGCTTTGTTCAAGTTGAAACTCTATATAATGACATGTGATGCCTTTTGTCCACTTGTGAGGTGAATAGAGAACCCTCTGGCTTAATTTAAAAAAAAAGGTGGATGTTTATGTTGTCCATTAGTATGATCGCAACTTCTATATAATCTGACTATACTTTCTACTTGCCTCTCTATTAAGCATTCTATGTGATTCAGTAGCACTAGAGTAGTGTAATTGCATTGGTTTTGGGCAGTATGCCCTTGTTATTATTGGGATGGAGGTGGTGGTACCCCATACCCGGGTTTCAAGTTTGTGAGGCTTGGCCCAACTTTTATATATTGGGAGTTTGGCAGTACATCATTCTCTATCAGGTTTCAAGTTTGTGAGGCCTGGCCTCCTTTGTCTTTATATTATTCTAGGGCTACGTTTATCTCACATGCATGCAGGTTGATGATTTTGGGGTGTGTGCCCTACTTTCTTTACATGTGCTAGTATGACACAAATCTTTATTATTTTATTTATGAAAAGTATCTCTTTTATCATGTGATGGTGATTCTTTTCCTTTTATGCCCTTTTGGGCAGTACTTTTCTCTTTCTATGGGAAGCATTTTATATTTGTTGTCCTTTATTTTATAAATTGCTCAGTTTTCTTTTTAGTATGCACATACCATCCTTTATTGATGTCTTCTATTTTTCTCTTCTTAATGGGGTATGCTTATGACCCTAGGTGAAGGACATGGAGGACATGGCATACATATATGGACCTAGCTTAAGGAGTTAAAGCTTGGAGACAAAGCTGTTATGGTTTCGATTTCCCTCTACTAGATCCTTATGTTGTATCATACATGTAAACCCTATGTGGTAGATTAATATGTACTTATGTAATCTTTTAGAATGTTGATAATAGTCACCATTTTTATTCCGCTGCTAAACTTTGGTTGTTTTGAATACCATTAATAAGATTTGAAAATTTTACACCCACTCCAACATATCTTTTGGATGTGTTTGGACTGGAGGTTCTATTCTCAAAATTTTTAGTAGGGAGTGGTTCCCCTTGGGGATCCCACTCCTTACAGCATGGTATCAGAGCCCATGACAGTCGCAATCTGACTATTTCAATGTTGTGTCCCTAATTAGAACCCTTACCTTGCATAGTACTAGGTGAGGTGTTCACCCTAGTTTTGACCTATGTTTTTCATGAGATGATGAAAGGTTGTATGAGTTTCATGATGAGTAAACCCTAAGAATGTGATGAGGTTTTAGGTGATCTTAAACTACCTTGTAGGACTATGGTAATATGTATCTTTTTGGATGCAACAAGGTTTTATTTGAGGATGGAATCAAATTATGAGGATGAGGTACTAGTAGGATAAGGAGATCTTATCATGGAAATTGTGACTTAGTTTATCGCATTGATTTTGGTACCATCTTTGTTTTATCTCCAATGTTTCTTATTGACAAAATTATTTTCACTATACTACTATATGTACAAAAAATTTCTCTAATTCGGTCGATGTTTCCTTGAGCTAACTCACAATGAAGAGATATGTCAAGTTTTAGTGGAGAAACCCTAGAATTAGTTGGAACAGATAACATAAACCCTAGTTTAGCTATGAGATGTGACTAGGAATGTGTGGAATAATATGAAGGTGTAGTGGACCTACCCCTAAAAGGTCTACAAAATTTTACTTCCGTGCACTTAGGAAAATCAGTATTTTCCATAGTTGACCCCGTCCAAAACGTCAAAAATAAAAGCCTTGGGCATATGTGAAATTATGTTTAGATAGGCACATTAACAATTTTAAGTTCGCATCATATGCAACCATGGAAAACAATATACAATGATTTAATCATATCGAAACGAATCCAAATACGTCATAGATCGATGCTGCTCTGATACCACTATTGGGTTTTGTGGAGGAAACATGCACGACGGAGGCAACAAAAAAATATTTCCACGCAACCCACAATAGGATCTCATCGAAAACAGCGTATTCATAAAGAGTGTTCGCGAGATATACCTTGTCGCAGAGCAAGTCCGACGATGCCCCACTGCACGATAGTGTGCAACGCTCCTGGCTTACACAAACGATACTTCTCTCCCATCCTCCGAACGCGTCACGGGAAGATTCAACGGTGCTCCTTTTGTACGGTGATGTACGCCGCTCGTAGTGCATATGGATAGTCGTTGACGTCCTCTGAACGCAGACATCTGCATCTTTAATTCATCTATGCAGATGGACTGGAACTCCACGCTGCGTTTCCTAAGCCGGCAAGAAGGAGTAGCCTCTATGCGATGACATGCTAGTGTCACAATGCTCTCCTTTCTCTCTTAAGGATGGTGACGGCTAGGGTTTACGTATGTGAGCGTAAACTGAAAAGTATCTTTTAATATCTTGTAAAGACATCGACTGTCAAGCCCCTAAAATAAGAGATAAAAGGAAGCAGGGTTTCCTAAACCCTTCGGTAAACAGAAAGATTACGTTAATTAAAATGCTTATGGATTAATTAGAATATTCTAGAATTAATTAATTAACTAATTAATCATATTAATTAATTAATATTTGACTCCATGCAATCACTCAAGATGGCTCTATGGGCAAACATACCAACATAAGCTCAACCTGCTAGTCAAGAAGACACCCTAGGTTATGACCTTCCCTACAAGAGTGAGTTGACCAACCAGTTTGAGGATTGATGTAACCTTGAATGTCACCTAAATCTTGGAAAGTTAAGTATGCAAAGCATGAAATTACGTGTATCGAATATAATCCATGAACCCAAGTATGTCATTTCTAAAGGACACAAGTAGTCAAGCCCCATATTGTGAAGACCAACATGGCACCAAGCCCCAAATAAGAAAGGTGACACGAGCCCAATGATGGGACATAAAGTGAATATTGTGTACTCTAAGAGGTGAAGGAAATTCGGGTTAAATAATTGCATATGAAAATAATGTGCTCTAAATAAACCCTAGGTAGGGTAGAGTCTTAGTCAAAACCTAAGGTCAAGTAGGGAGGAGTAAAGGTACATAAGACCCATGACATTTGGAGGTGATCATGCCTTAAATGCACTTGACCATGGGGTCAGGAGATGGCCATCCATGTTTGCCCGAAGCACATGGATCAAGAGATTGGGGGTGGGAGATTGGACAAACATAAGTTATGCTTAAAATTTTACATATGAGAATGAATACCCTAAATTGAATCTAACAAAATAATCTAGGGTTTGAGATGTTACTCACCCTTAAGTGAATATAAATGAATGATAGATTGAAACTTAGGTGAAAAGGTAGTCACCAAATGAATTGAAGTCACAAATGAAAATGTAATTACTAAGAGATGATGTCATGTAAATACTAAGGCTATAGATATACCCTGAATCGAAATCACATACCAATCTTAGTAATAATGTGGGGAATTTACATATCAATAAAACTTGTTAAGGATATACTCCAAGAAGGGTTTCTAACCTTAAGGTTTGAAACTAAGTTGAGTTATCATTCACTTTGACCTTACTAGGTTTGAGTTTTGGAGACAAAATTCCTTTTAAGGAGGGGTGAATATAATATCCTCAGTTATGGTAAGAGACTTGATTTGATAAACAATTTCACTAATTATAATTGATGGGATAATAGTGTTTTCTACTTTGTGACATGGGTGCAACCCATGGCCCAAGTGAGGCCCATGAGACTATTTTCTTTACGAATAGGTCCTTGTGGCACAAGTTAAAGAAATAGAAGGAACTCATGCATAACTAAAGAATAACGACTTTATGGTTTGTTTGAAAATCGAAATATGAAATAATGGGAAAGTTTCCAATAGATTTTAGAATAATGTGTAAATTGGATAATTAATGAAATAATTATCTAACTATGAATGAAAACATATGATTTGAGGCATCAAATGGTGTTATCTCATCCCGAATTTTGGTATACTTGAAGATAATTTGAAAAATGAGAGAGTTATATAATTTGAGAGAAAAATGAATTTCCGTGTGGTGTGGGTAATTAATTTAAGGACATGCTAAAGAAGAAAGTTTTGGTTTTTTAAATTATTCCAATAGATCCCAAAAAATATACATAGGTTGGGGAAGACATTTGTGAATTGACCTCCAAATTTCATAGTAAACAGATGTTCATACAAGCATAGGGAAATTTGAGAAAGGGAGAAAGTATTAATTGCAAAAATTAAATGCTCTTCTATTTTGGAAATCAAATGAATGATTGTCGACTTAGACAAGTGGTATGCGCCCCTTTTATATGTCAAAGATCACCACTGACGTAGGATCAAGGATCTAAAAGTTCCTAGATTGTCATCTACCTTTGGCCTTAATAGGAAACCTAGATTACAATAATAGGTTCCCTCCAATCTCCCTTTCTCTCCCTTTGATCCTTAAAAGCAAAAGGAAAAACTTTCTTTGGAATCAAGACACAAATTGAACTTGTCGATATTAGTTTACTTAGTTTTTGTGTGTGATTAGGGTTTTCCCAAATCTCCCTTGGAATTGGATCAATTTTTGTGTGTGATTAGGGTTTTCCCAAATCTCACTTGGAATTGGATTCCAGTGAAACCACTACACATCCGCCCTAGCTTATTGTTTCCTATAAAAGGGCTAAGATATTTTTCTCGAGAGGGGAAGCACATCACAAACCCTAACAATGCTTGAAGAACCCCCTAAACTCCTACTTTGTCCTCTATGTTTCCCTTTACAACACCCTTTGCACCACCAGCAAACCCAAACTTAGTACTTCGACCCTAGCCCTCTTCGATGGTGTCTAGGGAACCAATGGGTCCAGTGGGTTGCGGTGGAGATTTCCACCCTCACCCAATGCTTGGAAGCCCTGATGCCTAGATCAACCTTGCTAGTTTACCCAGTCAGGTACAAGGCAGAGGCAGACCACTTGGAGGAAGATGAAGGAGATGAAAATACTCTCTTGCATTGGGTGCACGAGGCCCCGATCCCAAGGTCGCATGGGCAAAGGTGTCCTTCTGCCTTGACTCAATGCCTTGCTTGTGTGGAGTGAGCCTCTCACATGACAGAGACCCATTCACTGAGCCTAGACTGCATGGAAAAGGAAAAAGATCCAATTATACTGACATGGCAGCCCCCAATTGGTCCCAAGGTAATTATCTTGAAAAGAATATAGAAAATGATGGGTAGCTCCGATCATGACAAATCATATATGAAAATCAATCAAGAAAATGATAGGAATATGGATAAAATATAATTGAAACCTAAATCTAATTGAAGTTCTAAAAGTGGGACCAATACATGATTACATAGTGAATAAAGCATATGTTTGACAACTGCCAGAGACAGTTTCAAACTAGTAGATCGCTGACACACAACACCAGAAATTGGATCCATGGACGGTAGAGAGGGTATCCAGTAAACCATGTTTTTGATGAATAGCTCATTAATCATGTTAAATATGTTTCCTTGAGATATAATCTAATATTGTAGAATATAATGTAACATGATCATGATCATAATGGTGATATTTAGGATTTCTAAAGTGAATAACTATATACTATATAATTAGGGTTTTGAAGCTAAAGATCATAACTTGTGATAATCTTAATTAACTTAATATGATCTAAATGTTACTAATGAAAGGATATTATGAATCTAATAATTAGTGCTTCACCTAATAATTAATATGTAATGAAACTAGAGTTTGTACTCTTATTCTTTATCCAAACCCAAGACAACCTTAATCCTAGATTAGGATCCAAGTAGGGTTTAATCTAAATATTTTGACGCTAACACTTTAGGATCTACATACATGTATATTAAATGTTGAATTGCGTGGATTCCTCTTTACTTGTTTGATTGGATGATATGATTAAAGTATGACCACATGATATTTGCATGGTTCTACATTGAGGCATGCAGTTATAGTTATGACGAGTCGCAATATAGTTTGCCGAGGTTTACTAAGGATTTCTCAAAGATTGACTAAATAAAATGTTGGGTGTTTATATACATTTTGTTCAACTATAATGCCACTATGAGTATCACATAAGATAAGATATCATATTCTGAACCCTAAGATGACATGTATCAAGGGGTGATGCACATGAGCTCTTATATGGGACAATGATCATACCCAAGATAGCATATCAAGTATTGGTTAACATTTTCAAGAAAATACAATTCTTATTTGTAAGCAATTGATACATTATATGTTGTTATGTACTGGCATACTTTTGCATGCACCCACGTACACAATGTGATATACTGATCTCTGCACCGACATAAACAATATAGCAATATATTGAGCCGCATTTTGTTTCTCGTCATTTCCGACAAATGTTATACATGAAGAGTTCAAGATATGATGATAAAGATGAAATCCACTAAAGACATTAAAACTAAGTAATGGAGGATTAAACAAATACTCCTTCTCATATGTATAGTTCTCACGTAAGTAATTCATGTAACTCCTTAGTGGAGCATCATTACACTTTTGTAAACAATATTGTTGAAATAGTGGAAATTATTTGTTATTGTATGTTATTTGGTAAAATATGGATCCTTGGGAATTTTAGATAATGGCACTCAACTTTAAGGTTCTTCCTTAATTGGAGGATGGATGGATGCTAAAAAGTGAGGTTGTTACATTTGGTATCAGAGACCCACATTTTTCAAATAATATTTAATAGTTTGTGATTTCAAGTAATCTGCAAAAATATAAATAGAATTATTAAGGCATGACTTGGTGGTAATGATGTCTAGAAAGGTTCATGGTTTTGGGGACTAGCAATATTTTTCCTCCACACCATTAAATTGGTATACAAGGAATCCCTTAGACAATGTGATGTGGAACTGTCCAGAACCTAGGATTTGCCTAAAATAATGTTTCCTCTAAGTATTCACATCTCTAATTTCATCCACTTCTCATACTCTTATTTAATAAACCCTAAGAGATACTTCCCTCCTCATCTCCAATTAGGGTTTTTGAGAAGAAGTAGGATTAAGGCATCCTCCGCCAAAAAATGTACATGTAACGTGGAGATGATGATAAAGTAAAGAAAAAAATGTTTGTATGGGTTTTTCTATGCTAGGGTAAACCCTAGATTGGACTAGGGTTGGTTTAGGAAAACCCTAGTGGGTCAAGGGATCTAGAAACCATAATATGTAGGGTGTAGCCTCCCCTAACCCGAAACCCTAATCCTTGGGAAACGAGAGTAGTGTGGGTGAGATAGAAACCCTATCCATTTGATCCCTAATTAGGGTAAGAAGAAAGAAGGAATATAAATGAATTTAGGTTACCTAGTCTCGTGTGCATGCATGCACGTGGAGAAATTCATTCATGATTCATGTGAAGGGTTTTAAGAAGCCTAAGTAACCTATGAGTAACACATGATATAAATACAACATGCTCAAATCCCTCATGCTATCTCTAGAAGTTTGGATATGGAAAGAAAGTGATTGAGATGAGTGTGATCATGCCCATGGAGGGGAAGGTCACACAAGATCAAGCCCCTCGAGGGGAACGTCACAAAAGATCAAGCCCCTGGAGGGCAAGGTCACAAGAGATCAACCCCCTGGAGGGGATGGTCAGAAATGGTCAAGCCCTTGGAGGGGAAGGCTGACATGGCACCAACCCCCCAAATAGGAAGGTGGCCCAAGTTCACTGCTGGGACAAAACCCCATCAGAGGGTATCCTATAGATTGAGCAAACAAGGGGTGAGAAGTTATAATCGAAAAGGCATGTTTGAAAATGTCAAACCCTCAATTCAACTTTTAAGGTGTGTGTCAACCCAAGAGTAGAAAAAGGACCTAAGGGGGAGTCAAAACCCTAATCCCGTGGGGTCAAGTTGTGGCTAGAGAGCCTAACCTCCTCTTGTGAGTCAAGAAGATGCCCTAGGTTAGGACCTTCCCTAGAAGGGTGAGTTGACCAACAAGTTTGCGGATTGAGGTAACCTTGAATGTCACCTAAAGCTTGGAAAATTAAGTATGCAAAGCATGAAAGCACATGTATTGAGTAGATTTTGTGACTCACAGTCAAATGCTTATTTCATGTCATTATTTATGTGGAGATTGGGTAGACATATGTTATGATTAAAAATTAATATATGAGAATGAATACCGTAAATCAGATTTAATGAAATAATCTATGGTTTGAGGTGTTACCTCACCCTTATGTGAAGATAAATGAATAACAGATCAAAACTTAGGTGAAAAGGTAGTCACCAAATGAATTAAAATCACAAATGAAAATGTAATCACCAAGAGATGGTTTCATGTAAATACTAAGGATGTGGATATACCTTGAATTGAATTCAAATACCAATCTTAGTAATAATGTGAGGAATTTGCATATCATTAAAAGTTGTGAAGGATAATCCAAGAAGGTTTCTAACCCTAAGGTTTGAAACTAAGTTGAATTATCGTTCACCTTGACCTTACTAGGTTTAATTTTGAAGACAAAATTCCTTTTAAGGAGGGGTGAATGTAATATCCTCAAATTTTGGTAAAAGGATTGATTTGATAAACAACTTCCGTATTTATAATTAATGGGATAATAGTTTTGTCCACTTTGTGGCATGGCTGCAACCCATGACCCAAGTGAGGCATATGAGACTATTTGCTTTGGAAATAGGTCCTTGTGGCTCAAGTTAAAGAAATAAAAGGAATTCGTGCATAATTAAAGGATAATGGCTTTATGATTTGTTAGAAAATGAAAATATGAAATAATGGGAAGGTTTCCTAGAGCTTCTAGAATAATGTGTATTTTAGATAATTAATGGAGTAATTATATAACTATGAATGACAACAAAGATTTAAGGCATCGAGTAGTGCTATCTCATCCTGACTTTTGGTATACTTGAAAACAATAAGGAAAAGAAGATAGTTCTAGAATTTGAGAGAAAAAAAAATTTACATGTGGCGTGGGTAATTAATTTAATGAAAAAACCCCATGAGAGGGTATCCTAGAGTTTGAGAAAACAATGCTTGAGAAGTTATAATCGAAAAGGCATGTTCAGAAATGTGAAACCCTCAATTCAACTTTTAAGGTCGGTGTCCCGACTTGGGGTGGGTCAACCCAAGAGTAGGGAAAGGACATAAGGGGAGGCAAAATCCTAAATCTGTGGGATCAGGTTGTGGCTAGAAGGGTGAGTCAACCAACCAGTTTGAGGATTGAGGTAACCTTGGATGTGACCTAAAGCTTGGAAAATTTTAAGTATGCAAAGCATGAAAGCACATGATTGAGTATAATCCTTGAACTTAAGTATGCCATTTTTTAGGGACACGAGTGGTCAAGCCCCAAATCAGGAAGACTGACATGGAACTAAGCCCCAGATAGGGAAGGTGGCTCTATCCCAATGTCGGGACATAAAGTGAATATTATGTACCCTAAGAGGTGAAGGAAATTCGAGTTAAAGAATTACATAAGAAAATAATGTGCTCTCAGTAAACCCTAGGCATGGTAGAGCCTAAGTCATTCCTAAGGTCAAGTAGGGAGGAGTAAAGTTACATAAGACTCATGATATTAGGAGGTGATCATGCCTTAAATGCACTAGACCATGGGGTCAGGAGATGGCCATCCATGTTTTCCCGAGGCCCATGGGTCAGGAGATTGGCCACCTTCATGAGTTCATGAGGCCCAAGGGGTAAATGTGAAAGTCTCTCCATAAGTGCATAAGGTTCATGGGGTCAAGGGGTATCACCTTAAAGGTACATGTACTCCTAGAGTACCATGTAGAATAAATTGCTTTCAATAAAATAAATAAGAGTACCAGGTCTCCTATATGTAGGAGCCAGGGAGTACATGGGAAAAATAGAACAAGGGAAAGTATAATGGGCCTAAGCCCAACTAATCAAATATACTAACACCCACAAATCAAAATCATCCAATGCAAAGCTAATACAAGTTGGGGTCATTTGAAGAGCAAACAATAACTTGGGCATCCCGACACATGAACAAAGAAGAAGAAACTTACATTATGGGTCCTAAAGCAAAGATAAGCTATCCATCATAAGAGTTTCAACCACATGTTCCTTAAAAAGATATATGGAAAACCTAGGTTTATGGAAATAGGAATTCCTAAAATGTCCACTTCACACACAAGACAAGGTACGTTAGCAATCCAACTATGTGTCTCTCCCAGGGTCATCTGAAGGCCAACAAATTTCCTTCTTATGATATGTAGACCAAAGTCCGTGCCTCATGCTTGGATGATAGGTAGTGCCTTGGAGACTTCCATAGTGTTACTAATGAGGGTGTCATTGTCAAGATAGAAAATAAGAAGATTGATTTTGATTTTGTCCTTCAATTGTAAAATAAGAGCATGAAGAGCCAATGAGAAAAAGAGGGGCCCCAACAGATCATCTTGTTAGACACCAGTTGTGAAGAGAAGAGGCTCACTCTGATCCATGTGAAGAGGAACTGGGGAGCCAAAATAGAATTTAACACAACATGTAATAGTTGGGCAATGAAGAGGAGGAACTGACACAAACACAAAAAGTCATAAAAGAAGTGTTAGTCACAATCACTTATCATGTCCCCAACCCAAAATTAATATTTTCAAGCTAGCACTTAAATATGAATGCATGAACGGCAAATTATATAAAAAATAATAGATAGATGAATGTCGTTTGGACCTCAAATTTATCAGGACAAACATCATGTGTCGAGAAATGTTATAGATCATGTAGGAAAACTAATTATCTACAAATAGTTATAATAAAAGCACTCTCACATTGAATAAAAAAATGAAAGTACATGATATTCTCACAAAAAAAGTAACACAAAAAAACATAAAACAAGTGACAATAAGAGGTTCATGACATACCCCAATCCAAATTAAGATTTTTGAGGATAGCACATGAATATGAATGCATGAAAAACACATGGTATTGAAAAAACAAGATCCAAGCAAAACCTGCAATTTCAGATAAAGTCATGTGGTACCATGATCAAATAGAGTGACATTTTAGATTTTTTTAAGTGATAGTAGTTCGGACATCAAATTAAAAAAATACATGAATAAGGAAAATGACTTGTTATCAACCCTGGAGACCCAAGAAATTGTTATGAACAATGACATTAACACCAATGTTGTAGAAACCATTAGAAAACAAATGGAGTAGACAACAAACCACAAAAGATGCAATGCAAATACTAAATGGAGTAGTCATAATTGGTCCATCTTGGTCATGAGAAATAGATAATAAGCAATCATCATCGATCCTCATATGCTGGGTGTGAACAATATTTGAGTAACATAAGGCACAAACAAAACTAGAAGTACAAATAAATGGTGGGAAACACTTACACACCAATGAAATATAATTAGCATGATACCAAAATTAATATAAAAAGTGTATGACAAGTACGAATATAAAACGTATGAATATACAAAGTATGACAAGGGGCATACCAATAGTTTGGGGGCAAACAACATGTCACAGAGATCAAAGTAATAAACTATAACCATATCAACCATGACACTCAAACCAATAAAAAACCACATAAAATTTCAAGGGGTGCACTTAAAGTATTTTGAAGCTAGGGTCTAATGTGTATGCGAATATAATTGTAATTGATTACAAAATGGAGTCATGTAGTACAATTGTGTTGAATGGTGAATTAGCTTACAAAATCAATCAATTATTTGCTACTAAGCTCAATGGTGAGGAAAATAAACAAAGGCCACGAGGCAAAGCAACCATGTTTATGTTGGACATGATCTTAGGGTGAACCAACTAAATTGTTACATCGACTATGGGCCACACAACAAGTCACATAGGTTAAAGAAATAAACTGAAACCATATCAATAATGACACTGAAACCGATGAACAACTAACCAAGCAACAACTCAAGGGGAGCAATTGAAGGATGGCCAATCTAGGATCAAGTATGTAATAACTTAAAAAACACCCATTGAAAAGGAACAAAGTAATCAAATGGGAAAAAATGCCCTTAAAGTGTGCACCTCACCTTCTGAAGTCAAGATGTTGTCTTACAATATTGAAACACAAAGCTCTCACAAAGGACATTTTGAGTATGAAAAAATCTACACATTGATTTACATATGTTAGAATTATGATCAAGTAACTTAAATTCTTGGTATTTAAGAGACAAAATTTGTGACAAACAACCAAAAGTAGGTAACTAAACAATATATTGTAAAACATAGTTGTTTTTTGTGATGTCTATGCAAATAAGGAACCAATACATATCATGAAGGGGTGATAGGAAGCAATGGGGAAGATGATCATGCATACCAAATCATAAAGTCAATAACAATGTAGGTTGCTTGTACATATAAATGAAATGAATGAAAGTAAAATAAGAACATACCTGAATAGGAACTGTTGAGATTTGTTGACAATGCTTCTTCACCTTTGGGCAGAACTAGGTATAAAGCAATGGAGAGGTGGAGCAGAAGGGTGCGGAGGAGGAAGTACCCTACCATATGCACATGAAGCAACATGGCATAGAAAGGTTTGGGCTAAGAGAGAGAAGGCATGCATTGCTTGTCACATGATAATCAAGGTATCTCACAATAAAATTATCAAATGCATAGCTTAGATAGGGATTTAGTCCCAAATATATGTTGGCATACTAGTCTCAAAACTACTTGTGCATTGTCATTAATAGGATAAATTCTGACCCAACCCAATATTTACAAAATCGACTCAATCCATCCCACCAAAAATAGAACTTGTGCTAAACTCAAAAGTTGCATCTGGATGCCCCTTGAAGGTTTTCTATTTGCCGCACAAATATTTACATGTTTACATAAAAAGCTCCTCTAAGGAGTTACCTAACTTCTAAAAAGAATTAACTTGTACATGTGAGATGATATACCACTATGTCTAAACCTTCATGAATAAATTGTAGTGTCTTCAACCTCTTTCATCTGTAACCTCTTATCCACGAATTAAGTATATCAGGTACTTAAAATGTCAACAAATAAATATGCGGTCAGTATATTTCTATACTGGTACGTAGGTTCATCCAATAATCACAAGTACACAAACAAACATCTTTTATTTGAACATAAGAACATAAACTTGCTTTCATATTCTAACCCATATCTGGTCTACTACCTCAGGTGTAATCATTGTCCCTCCTGGGCTCGTGTGCATTACCATTAAGATCAGTCTAACCTAGGGTTCAGATGATTGTTATTACTTTACATATGATAGTCATGGGAACTTTATAATTTGCATGAAGTAAATAAACAAGCAAGCATTTTATCATTCTTTCAATCTCATTGAGAAACCTTGACAAACTCAAAATTTGATACATGTATTCATAAGTGTAACCATGTACCTTATGCCATTGCGAAAACTATGTAGAATGCTCATCTACTTTAAGAGTGCATACAAACATCCAAGCAACAAAGCATTCAATCAACATTATATGAAACATGCATACTACATATGTGTCACCATATATTCACATTACATTAATGAGATCTATATTCGCTCCTAAACTAGGGTTTAGGGCTATATCATGTTTGGACTAGGGATAAGGGTCATAAACCCTAATTCCATCATATCATGGTTTCTAAGATTACAACCTTTAGTTATGCATATTCGGTGAAACCCTAATCATCATCTTAAGCATATTAGATTAGTCGTGATACCTAGATCATATTATTACCATTAAGATCATAGCAAGACATTTGCACTGGTTTCAAAACCCTAACTATACATGTATGAGATTATCAAACTAGAAACACCAATTATTCATCATTATCAACGATTTCCTCAATATACATGTCTAGATCAGGCATTATCTCAACACAAACCGATCTACTTATTTAAGCATCATATTAAAGGAATCTAGATTTTCCTTTACATTAAACACATCAAACATGTATTGCATATACTTTTGGAATAGAAAGCATAATTACAATTTGATTATATTTTCTTTGGATTCCTCCTGAGCAACTTGTATATATAACTTATTAAAAATCAGAGTTACTAATAATTAACTAGACTTATTGCAAGATAATGCATTTACCGTCCAATCGGGAGGCACCATGTCAGCCTAGCGGGTGCTTCTCCTAGAGCCCATGTGACTGGCCCAACCAATGGCCTACGACCAACTCGTCCATCGCTTCAGCGAGGCTTGTGACTTTAAAACATAATGAAAAGACAAGGTTTCCCTTACCTCGCTGCACTGATTATGGTGGTAACATGGTAAATCCGACGGTAGTCATCCCCTTCCTCCACTTCATTCTCTCACGCCTCAGCGTTGTGGTCAACTGGCGAGCAAGTGGCTCCCTACTGGCCACACAGTGGGTGCGGCAGGCGTCAGACTATCTCTGCACTGCCCTACCAGCCCAACTCACCTCGCTGAAGATCCTCCATGGTCGAGGATGAGGAAGGTCAACATCTGATCCCTGAAACTGGAAGAAGGGCCGACGGTGAGGACACCCTATGGTACTGATTGTTCTGAACCCCTACGCATGTGAGGTTAATGAACCAGTCTTCTTTGGGGGTTCAACCACTGCTCGATGCGTCCATGGATCTTCTCTGCTTCTTGACTTGGCATTTCCCGCCATGAAGGCCGGAACAACAGGATATGGGGTGTCGGGTTTCAGGTGTAGAGGGTGGGTTCTTCAAGTAGGTCTGGGAGGTCGGACTGCTTCTGAGAAGAGACTACCAGTGCCCTTTTATAGGTTACTTGTGGTTCTGCAATCCCTTGCAAATCGAGAGGGAGATTAGGGCTCGTGGGAAGTGGATAGGGAGAGAGAGGCACAACATCAACCATATATATACCCATCATTAAGGAAACCCCAAGGGTTATGATGGAGAGAGGGATAGGGAGAGCCCAGTTCCCTTATAGATGGGAAAGACATCAAGAGTCCTAACCTTACGGATATTGAAGGGTGTTTCTAATCATATCACACATCAAACCCCCTCGCCCTTCTATTCTCATAAGTCACGGTCCTTTTTTAATTTTCTTTAGATAGCACCGATATTATGAGGATAATTGCTAGCCTCCCATAGGACCTCCAATCACCTTCAAACTCTGGGATATACCACATATTTCTATTATCTATTTCCCATTACAGGATGGGAGATTAATTCATTCTTTAATTATCTGAATCAAAGTCTTTAACCAAGAGGTGGATAATTCTTTAACTAATTATCCAGGCCACATATTAACTTAGAACATTCTATAAATTCTCCCATTGTCTTATATTCTGATTATCTATCAACCATTAATATCTTGGATATCTATTATGATCACGAATATCTACAATATCCAAATTCATATCTCAGGGTCCTTCATGTAAACTTGGGTTAACCAATTGGACTGTAATGTGTCCCTAAGGCCCATGAATCATATCTTGGGCCTTCCAAAGGTTCCATGAGTTTAATCACATTCCCAATTACCAAGATAAGGCTTTGATCATAATTGCATCTTATATTAACCTCATGTGATTACATATGCTCAAAACACATTATTTCCTGAAATTGATCATTTAATATGTGTCTAGGGTTTGGAATTATCAACCAAGATCCCTCAATGCACTTCATTGCTATTGGTTCCCTAATTTCACTTAGGCTTGAAATCTACAAATTTCAAGGATGTAACATTAAACATGTAATTTTGATATAAAACGAACTTTATAGAAAGCTAACTAGTTTCAAAGTGGTGCGTGGGGTGATACTAAACCACATCTTTCTTGAATTACATTTCACATAAGTGAATATAAGCAGGACAATGGTATACCTGCGTAATATGTTTAACATTAGTCTAAGAATAACTTATTTTAAGATGGCATGATATTTCATTGTTCAGATGTCCTATCGATTGGTTTAACATTTAATAATATAATACAAGCAATAGAGCATAAGTGGGGTAGGATGCAAGCCACAACCCACCAGCTGAAAGAAATATGGTAGAAATTGAACTAGAAGTATCTATATAGTTTTATATTTTTGTTAAATAAAAGGGCATGAATGATGTCTCTATCTTACCCTCCCCTTTTAATGTGGCAAGAAAATGAGAAAAAGTAACCAGAGAACGAGTTATCTTAGTCTTGTCCTTATGCTTACCCTACATGTATAGATAAAGAATAAATAAATATGCTAGGTGGACACCATTTTGGGATCCAAAATGGAACCCCAAGCCCCTGTTTGGTTCGGGATGGGAACCAGATTTCGACCCGTCGTCTAGCGCCACGTCGGCGTAACCCGGACCGGTTTGGGCAAAAATTGTGTTTGGTTGGCAACCCCATTTGATCCCCGTTTTGGGATAACGGAATTCCATAATCCGAAAAAAACAGTCTCGGTAGAGGCGGGATTACAAATCCCAGTCCAGGTTAGTGACCCCGACACCCCCCGACCCTAAATCCCTTGCACCCCTACCTCTCCCTCTCACTCCTCTCCCTCTCACCCTATCCCTCTCCCTCTCGACCCTCTCCCTCCCATCCCTCTCCTTCGCTACAGTCACACCTCTCCCTCTACCTGCTATTGTTGGTCCGTGAGGAGTTAAAGCGAGGTCTGCTACTTCGAGCAGCTCGCGGATGGAGGGCAGTCGTCGGGCAGAGCGTCCGCATGGTGAATCAATGCAGCCATCTACGACTGTCGGTCTACTGGGGCGGCTACATCCTATAAAAGCAACAAGGTACCCATGCCCTATCCTGGCCATTGCATATCTGAACCGTCCACCTGACCTCATCCCATTTTATCGATGCACAGGACGAACCCTAGCAAGAGCAAACAATGTCTGTGTGCCTTCATATTCATTGCCTTGTGCTTCAAGGTTCTTCACATCCACCTACGCCTCTTGGAGTAGCTGTTCTCCGAAGCCGGTTGTCGTCCCTAGTTCAACTCCAGTGGTGGTCATCCCTGGTTCTCCGACGACGCTGTACAATCTGGCGATTCCGCACCCCCTGCTCATTGTCGACCCGACGCTGTACAATCTGGCGATTCCGCACCCCCTGCTCATTGTCGACCCCTTGTGAACATGTTGGTGACGATTTAGGTTGGTGACGATTTAGGTTGGTGATGATTTGTTTGGGAGGATCATTGTCAATACCTTTGCAAGACATGATTGAAATGTAAAATTTGTTTGCAAAACACGATTGAACAGGTTGGTGATGATTAGGGTTTGCTTCTATTTTAATAATCAACAGTATACCCACTATTAAGGGAAATCTTGATGCGTTACCAATGTAAACATCTAGCCAATTTTATCAGTAACAGTGGCTGTTGAAAGCACATGAGATTTCTTGTTTTATTTCAAAACATTGCTTTGCATACATCTCTTACATATACATTACTTGTATTGTATCTTGAACTATTTTCATTTCAGTACATAGTTCTTGCAAGGTTAGCTGCAACCATCATCGAGTAATCTTGTTATACAGTCATGTTGTATTGTATATGGAATTTGTATTACAACCCCCTCCTTCAAAGTAATTCTTGATTAATCACATTTCTAAAAACACGTCACTTGTTAGAAATCACCTTTTTATACAATGAATATAATTATTATGTTCCTTGGAAAGAATGACAAGTGTTAGATGGACCAAAAAGAGATCAAATATTGCATTCTTCCTATCGATTAGTGAATTTTATGTATAGTATTGCAATGCATGCACTTATGGCATGCACTTATTATATAATTATTTGGGTGTAGTGAACTAGAGGAATAACCTAATATATATTTAATCATATAAACAAGTGTGGTACATGATCCAATCTCTATTCTACACTTCTTATTCATCTTCTTACCTTCCATCCACTAAAAAGAAGAAAAATAATCAATAAAGTGGGTCAAAAGGAATGGTGGCTTGACATTTTAGGGTGAAAAGGAATGGTTGGCTTGACATTTTAGGGTGAAAAGGAATGTATAGACTTACCTATCCGAGTTCTGTTTGTTATGCCACTGTATCTTTTGTTTGTATAGACTTGATACCTGCAACAATTTTTTTTTTACTAAAGTTAGTGCTTCTAGTTTGGTGAAATTACTCCCAAGACCTAGTTCAAGATGACCTGAACGTGATTTGTGGTAATAAAATAGTTCATAATCTTATAAAACCAATCTGAGATTGTGTACACAGTATTTATTGTCATTTCTTGTGTTCAATTTTTCTCTACATTCTCAGAGAACTGGTAGTCAATATTACTTATTTTCCTAGCATCCTATATTCCTAAAAGAGTTTTATGATAAGATGACAAAAGATAAGAAGAGAGTTTGTTGGTTTGATCATGAACTGTATAGAAGACATTTGAAAATATAATATATGTTTTCTTCAACTAATATAAATGTCATTGTGCGTTTCCCCTAGTATGGTCATCTCTATCTACTACCCTATGAATCAGAGCAAGTGACAAGCTTGCTTGCCTATTTTGCACCATCCAGCTTGCTTGCTTGACATGCTTGCTTGCCTACTTTTCACCATTTAGCTTGCTTCCTTACCGTGGAAGAATGGCATTAAATTTGTATGGTTATTTGAGTCGCGAGGATAACTCTGAAATAAGCAAGTTAATTTTATTTCTATGTGCTTCTACACCCCGAAATAGTTGTTTGGCTGCTTGATTCTTTTAGCACAATAAATTTTTCGTAGTCACATGCTACAAGTAGGAGGGAATCAAATGACATTTAACCATTTGGTCTCTCTTTCTACCGGTTGTATGTTAAAAATATTTGAGTACTAATTATATATTATTGTTAATTAGCACGCGTTTAAGAAGAGAAACACAAGTAATTTTTGATTCTACATACCTATAACTAAGGGTGAGTGACGTGGTTGTGTAGCTGTTAATCCTGCTGCCTGGTTGCTTGCTTAATCGGTCCATTTATTTCACTTGTGAAATTGATTTCCTAAATAATTGCTATTGTATTATTTACATGATCAATACGTGTATACCCAATGGGGAAATACATGTCGGCTTCTATATATAAGCTTCCTCATTAACCGCTAATGGACATGTAATTGGATATTGGATTATTCTATATGCAAGTGAACCGACACTACCAAATACTGATCTTTTATTTTAGGTGTGTCTATGCTTTGTATTGCTCCCTGCATCACCTGAACATGCTAATCAATTTTTTATTGTGAAATTGTCTACTCATATCATGTATCATTTTTTGAAATGAATAATAACAACAATTCGTTTGTCTAATATACTGGAGGTAATTTTAGATATAAGTAATCTATTATGCATTGCTTGCCTGCTTTTTACCACCCAACTTGCTTGCTTGACATGCTTGCTTTCCTGCTAATATAAATGTCAATGTGTGTTACAAAGTACTAGAGAGTCGTGGACAAAGGGCTTGTGACCTATACCGAATGCAACCACATACTATAATGGCCCTTGTGGACAAGCTTGAGAGTCGTGGCTTGTTACAAAGTACTAGAGGTGTCTCATCAGTTGAGGCTGTATGCTACTTCCTACAGATGGTTGGCCATGGACATACAAATCATACTTTGGCTGAGGACTACATTCACTCTGGTGAGACCATAAGTAGAAAGTTCAACGAAGTGTTGGACGGGGTGTGTGTGTTGTCCCATGACTATATTGTCATGCAAACCACATCGACATGCACAACAATACATTCTCGTATATTGGACAACCCAAGGTTCTACCCTTACTTCAAGGTAATAGTTATCCCCTACAATTTATAATCATTTTCAAATATTTTGTATGTTTACAACCGATTTTGGTGTTATAGAATGCCATCGGGATAATTGATAGAACACACATCCCAGTCTTAGTCAAACACGACAAGCAAAATCATTACCGAGACAGAAAAGGAAATGTCTCTCTGAATGTCATGGTTGTAGTAGACTTCTGGATGGAGTTTACATATGTCCTAACTGGGTGGGAGGGCTCGGCTACTGACCAAAGGGTCCTACAAGCAGCAACTACCACATGCGAGTTTAAAGTTCCGCCAAAAAAGTTTTACCTAGTTGATGCAGGGTATGCTAACACTCGTCAATTTCTTGCACCTTATCGCAACACAACTTACCATATTTCTGAGTACCGAGGAAACATACATTCATACACCAACAAGGAGATGTTCAACCACCGACACGATCAATTATGTAATGTTGTAGAAAGAGCATTTGGTGTGCTGAAGAGGCAGTTTGCCTACCTTAAAAAAGGGGCGAAATATCCTATACATTCGCAGTGTCGCCTTGTAATGACTTGTTGTATCCTCCATAATTTTATACATCGCCAGAATGATGGCAACACTATGATGGATGAACTCCTAGAAAATAGTTCAACATTTTCCGTCCCACCTAATGGGGTCGACCTGAGTTCGTTACAACAAACAACTCTGGCCGATGCAAGGGAGGGTGATGTATTACGTGAAACAATTTCTAATTTCATTTGGGATACTCATTGACCTTACTTTGTACTTGTCATAATATCTGAAGCATATGAGAACTCATCAACCACGTGACTCTGGTGCCCTAATTGTTTGTTTCATAAAATGTTTTATGGCTCCTAATTAAAAAATGTCACATTATGTTTCATTAGGTTGTCTTGAAATGGAGAATGGAATGCCTTCCTGTCCATGTGGCCTACAATGCACTGTACGAGTGTATATGGATGCCGCGGATGTGGCAAATGGATGTTTTGAAGACAACAACCCCCACAGACCGTATTTTACATGTGGTAGGGGTCTTGTTCCGAACAGATGTCATATGAGGTTGCCCGCGCAGTGTGTACAACCTACAGTGGCCACGCTTACTGCAGTTAGGGATGATATGCTAACACAACTTGCATATGCACGCAATGGACGCAAGCAATGGTCAGAACAATGTGACTTTGTCTGTTCGACAAGAGAAGACACTGATAGGCTAGAACAAGATATTTAAACTCTACAGAAGAGGTGCCAATATCTTCGCCAACGACTTCACATCATGAGCGATAAGGACTCTTCAACTGAGGAAGACTAATACAATACATCATAGATGTATTACAATCTTTCAAAATTCACTTCGCTTTTATGTTTGAACAATCAACTAGGCCTATTCATATGTTCTGCAATTTATATTTGAAATCTATGTTCAGATGCCGACATTATTTTACTAATCATCAACCATGTTTTAGATTTCTATGAATCCATCTGAAGTTCCAAGGTGTGATTGTGGGTTAGATGCAGCCTTGCGGCTTAACACAGAGGATGTAGGGTTATATGACTTTGGCATTCTGAGTGAAAGGCCGAGCAAAATGTATTACATATGTCCTTCTCGTGAGGTGCGCTAGTAAATACATAAATAATAGGTTGCCCTTGTGTACGCAGCACATTCATTGTCATTCACTTGAACTTGATAATATATTTTAGGAAAAAGATCGATGCATATACTTCCATTGGGCAGTCGATCTCCCCCAACAACTGATTCTTTGAAAGCTGAGATTATGTTACTAACTGTCGAGTGTAAGTCATTATGGGACCAGTCAATGAACATGAAGGACTTTGTTGAAATTCATCACAACTACAATGATATATACACAAACAAAAAGTATGAGTATGAGGTTCCACAAAGCTACGTTGCCAATTTGGAGGAAGGTTGTAGTCTTCTTTTGGACATTCCTTCACCTCCGATGATGCCATAATGTTGAATGACAGAGCTACATTTAGATTGTCTTCTCAATTTAAATTGTCTACCATTGGATGTTATTAACATTATAATCTGTCTTAATTCATAAACTGATATAAACATTGTATTATATTGTGAGGTTGCTGTTTTTTTCGTAACGTTCCTGAATGTTTTATGGAGGGTGTATGTTATTTATCGTAATGTTGTTGAATGTTATTTAAAGCCAAATAATCATGTTATATCCCCTTAATTGTGACATACACCCTTACTTCTGAAATATATTACTTACAGAGTCTGTAATATGGTTGGGCAACCAACGACACCGTATTTTATGTGGTGTATAGAGCTTGATATGGTTCTCAGAGGTATGATGAGAAACCAATATGAACTGAGGAGATGTGTGAATGGAGTATATACTGCACAGGCTTGGAGGGAGGCATGGCGTGACTTCCGAAACATAACAGGGGGGCCTTACATATCTTTGAGTGAGTTGTAAATGAGATGGCAATACATAAGGAGATAGTTCATAAGAGACAATCTTTTCATTTGGGAGATTTATTGCATCCCTCGCCATTGGCCGCGCAACACGACATTCAACGCAACTTTGTGACGACTCGTCACACTTACCCACCTGGAATTGCTGAATACCTTAACACTGACTAATGAAACAAACAACCACATTAGACGGTGAAACAAATGCATGAACTTGTAACATATTTGCTCGACATTGTATTTGTTTGTGTTTGCTTCACAACATTTAGGTGCAAAATTTATGTGTTGCAATAATTTGTTGGTACCATCATTTGACAAACTTCTACTTTACTCTTATGTTTAGAAGACTTACATCACGTTCAAACTTGTTTTTAGCTAAGTTTGCTTGCAACATTTATTTGTATACATTATTGTCACATTTAGTTTACTATTATCGATATTTGCTCATACTTATATTTATTTATTAAATTTAGATGTCGCCATTGCATTCAAAGTCAAGGGCAAAGTTTAAAAAATTATTGATGTCTCCATCAAAGATATGAAAATATGTTGAAGAAAACATTGTCTGTGAAAAAAAATGTTGCGAGGATACACATGAAGAGGGGAAAAATGGGAGCCAGGAACAAGGCAAGAATGGGGTCAGTCATCCTGTTCGTCATCTACCGTTGCTGTTTGATTGGCCAAAAGACGACATCAAACAACAACCCAATCAGTCGTTGTAGGAAGCATATCCTGTGTCATGGGACGAGTACGATGACACTCTAAAGTGGGCCTACTGGGATGGTCCTACCTGGGATCAAGATAAATCATCCTCCACATCAAAGACTATCCACCACAGTGGCTAGTCACCATCTTAGCATGTGTATGGATGTTTATGTCTAGGTCCAGGGCATGCCTCTCCTTTTTTGTCCCTCTCCCTTGTATGTTAACGATGTATTTGCCCGCGAACCAATAACTTATTATCAATTTTTTTGTTTATTTAAGTTCTGATAAAAATGTGCTATTATCTTTGCTTTTGTACTTGTGCGCAATTTATGTTATATTAGGACAATTTCAATTATCTTGTCTGGATCAAATATGTACAACAATACATATTTACAACATAAAAATGCAATGCAAGACAACAATACAGTTTGATTTATTTTAAATCATCACGTACAAATGAGCATACTCATCTATTATTTTCACTTTACTAAATAACAAAAATAACATCCACAAAATATAAATAATTTTTTTTGTAAATTTTGAACTTATATTGAAGCGCCATCACAACTACACATTCCTTATACTTGTTAAAAAAGTTCTGCAAGAACAGGAAAGAATAAGCAGATCTTGACTAGGTTGCCAAATAAAATCAGACTGGATCCAGACTGGTAGCGAAACAGAATCAGACCGAATCCAGGCTCAAATCAGACTGGGTTGCCAAACAGAATCAGACTAGGTTACCAAAAAGAATCAGGCTGGATCCTGACTAACCTCATCTAATCCAGTCCAAACTACAGAATCCCACCCCCAAACCAAACAAGGGCCAAGTATTTTCTACCATATGTTAGAAGGTATAACAACTAAAATATATTATTTTATTTGCTATATCCTTGTGACGTTGAAAATGCTTGGCCCCTGTTTGGTTCAAGACTGGGATTCTGTAGTCTGGATTGGATTGGGCGGGGTTAATCAGTATATTTGGATTGGTGTAGTCTGGATCCAGTCTGATTCTGTTTGGAAACCCAGTCTGATTCTGATCAGCTGGTCTGGTTTGAGTCTGGTTTCAATCCGATTCTCTTCGGCTACCAGTCTGGATTCAGTCTGATTTTGTTTGGCAACCTAGTCAGGATATATTTATTCTGTCCTATTCTTACAAAATTGTTTTAACAATTACAAAATATGTGAAGTTGTGATGTCACTGCAATACAAGTTTAAAATTTACAAAAATATTTAATTGTGTACATAATGTGGGTGATAGTGTTTGTTGTTTAGTGAAGTGAATAGAAGATGAGTATGCTCATTTTATATGTTTATTTTAAATAAAATAAACTTTACAGTTGTCTTGGATCACTAATAGCATATAAATTAAAGATCTAGAATTAAATTAAGAATAGTGTGTCATGTTCCTTTTCACATCATAACTCACCAATCGACAACAAGAGTGATGAAGGTCAGATTTTGGTTCCCATAACAGAAAATATTACTGATCTATAATTGCACTATATCATGAAGTCGTTAGTAGGCCAATTTTTATTGAATATTTAACGTATTCACAAAAATTCCATATTTTGCCTTATTACAAGAGAATATATAATTGTGCTAAGAGAAGTAACATTGTCCAAAACACATGATCGTTCATCAAATGAAAGCAAAATGCATATGCATTGAGGTTGTGCGAAGGGGAAGAAGAATAATGGGAAAGGCAAAGCCAATTACTACGACAACAAAAATAAAAAGTAACTAAAAAATTTGGAGACATGGTATAGGGAAAAGAAGAATAATGGGAAGGCCGAAAACATCGTGCACCTGTTGCCAATTGATCGTTGACGGCTGATTGGCATCACTATTGCTTATACTGCTATTATTGTCGCTGCTGTGTGCCGCTGAATATTTACTAACCCGATCACCGCTTTTGATATTAAACCTGACCACAGGCGATCAGGGGTTCCAAAGCATCATGGGGATATTGGGAGCTTGACCAATTTGGAGGAGCTCTCGCTCGCCGTAAACGGCTTCACGACCGCCCCAATCCCCGTTGGGTTCGCAAACCTCACGAAGCTCACCTATTTCTTCTTCGCTGAGTCCGATCTCACTGGAGAGATACCCACCTGGGCTGGCACCAAGCTGACAGAGCACGAGAAGCTGGACCTCTCCACCAATGGGCTTACCTCACCTATCTCTTCTTCGCCAAAAACTCAGTCGAAGATTGTTGGCTGGACTGATTCCCGTCCTCTTATCTAGCCGACGCGGTTCTTTAGAGAGGGGAGTCAGGAGGAGAGAGGTGAAGAAGGGAGTTGGAGATGAGCGTCAGGAGGAGAGAGGTGAAGAGGGGCATCAAATTTCTCGGGAAAGGAGTCGGGGTCACGGGAGGGGAGAACAATCGTAAACTGGGTTGGAAATCCAAATCCTGCTCAGAGTGGGACTGACTTGGTCCGATTTTGGGGGTTATAGAATTCAAAATGGAGACTGTTATCCCATTGTCAACTAAACACCTAACCAGCCTACTCCTGACTGGATCGAGTCTACGTGACATAAAATGACAGTGATTAATCCTGACTCATTCTTGAACTAAACATGGGCTTGGGGTTCCGATTTAAGTTCCAAAATAGGTCTCGATAGCAAAACTCAAGAATAAACGGGTAATACCAAAGGCCGGATCAGCTCTGCTCGCGGTAACCGGCTTCAACCGGGACCAACTGATCCGGAGGCTTCGCCTTGAAGCTGTTCCATGAAATGCAGAACCTCTCACGGTCAATCAAAGCAGTAGCCCCTCGTGCTGCAAGCCTGCCACTAGGGCAAGCCCCACGAGCATTATGACTATCTGCTGAAGCCGAAGACGATTCTCCTCCGTGACATTAGTTCGTAGTTGCGTCCTCCAGAGCGGCCACAATGACGCTCCCTCTCCCTGGTGGTGTTCCCCGTCCACTCCAGCAACGCCGTCGTCAGTTGTTCGGTGAATTTCTTCCCCACTAGCGACTGCAGCTTCTGTCCTCATTTGTGAAGTGACAGCAGTTGTTCCCCTTCCCCGCACGACTCCCTCCTCCCCTCTCAGTGAAGAGACCCGGCCAACACAGAAGGGGGAAGGGCCCCAGCCTAAGTCTGGGAATCACTTTTAAGCTGCTGTATATGCTGAAGCCAATGAGCATAGTACCCATGAATCACAGCAATGAGAAGATGTTTTGTGCTGCTAGCGCACCCCACTTCAACAGTAATGAGGAACTAACTAACAACTCCGATGTTGATATCCTTGAATGTGGAAGTAGAGAGCCAATTACGACAGTCAACAGCGACCCTAATGCCACAGAGTGTTCTAGTTCCTTCAGTGATACTTTTCCTGGACGGCATGATGTCCCGCAAAACGAACTGACTGATTCTGAAGTGGATTCCAAGTTTGTCGAGCCCCCCTTATATTTTAGCGACAGGTTATTCGAGTATGCCTCTCACTCACGCTTGGAACATTCTTCAATTTCATTCACTAAATATCTGACATACCTGTTCTCATATGACATGTCCAGTGTTCAACTGAATATTTATAGTTCAATTATACCCTAACGTTGTGATATCAAGTTATCTTGTTTTTCTAAAGGCTTTCTCTTTCCTATTTATATTTTTATTGATTATGTTCCCAAAGCAATAATGCTTTCAAAATTTGTTGTATAAAGCACAGCAGGAACATTACCAGCTAACACATCTTCGATACCACAAATGTTGTTTTGATTCATCGATGGATCACTGAACTGCGTTACTAAGGAAATGTGCAGGGGAAGTCAGATGATATGGTTAACGATTTTGCGCAATGAACTTACCATATCACAGGTCTCTCATGCATTGGACTTCGAATCTGTGCTTGTTCAACATTGTTATGAGAATGGATGGGGGAGTGAGGAGAAATGGGGTTTCCATGCATGTTTGCATATGTGAGATGTTCCCAATGAGAATGGAAGACTACTAAACATATCTACCCCAGTGGGGTTTCTGGTATCTTAAAGCCTATCATGCAAGAGAAGGAAGAAGAAAGAAAATAGCTGTGTAAGCTCATATACAATAGGGGTCATGATTGTGAAACCTAAACATAGGTCCATACCTGTATTGCATTGTCCATCAACTATATCTTTTTGCTAGCTAGTTGTTTAATTGCCATTCATTGCAACTAGTTTCTTTGTTTGCTTATTATAGATTTGCTTCCACCCTCATGTAGGCCTAGCTTGTAGGAATTGTATAGGCTAAGACTCAACACCGATATTTTGGTTCTGAGTTGTGCACCAGACTCCGAGTGTACAACCTGAACTAGTGCACTTGCGGGTGAGAACGAACTTGGACAATAATTTGAAAAACTTGACCTAAGCTTGTGCGAGGCGTGTTGGCCTGGGACTTGATTCCTTGGGATTTGAGACACTTTGCTTTGGCCTCATATCACTAAGATAAGATGCTAGAATAGTTACACAACATATTTCAATCTCAATCAATAATGGCTTGTCCTCAAAAGAGGGCTGCTAGTTCATCAATCTTTTTAACCTCTCAATCGACAAGGCCTTATCCCCTTTTATGTTCTTATCCCTATGATGATGTAATCTCTATCTTGAGGATCACGACAAATTTGCTGAATTAATTTGGAGCAAATGTAACATATATCAGTCTCAACCATCAAATTATGCCCCTAAAAGAGAAGTACAAGGCCTACATATAGGCAAGCAATGACTAACCAACTTGCGTGGTAGTGGATCATACTTGTCTAGGCGGTCTTCCTTACCCATGGAAAACCTAGGGAGCCTAGGCATTTTTAGCCGTTCTTCACATTTGTTAATATTTTTAAATATATAAATGATTTTGCATATACATTTAACTATATTCAAATATACACATCAGGCTATTTCCCTGAATTCGGGGTATAGAGATGAGTGAAGTACTGTGCTCGATGGGGGTACGGGGTGGGTATAGAGGCCGTGGCATGCATGACGCCGACCACGAGATAGGGGGTTGGGGTTGTATGGGAGGCAATGGTGGTAATGCATCTATGCATATGTCTGATGATGAACTTGTTTTTACGGAGGAGAGGGATCAAGGAGACAAAATGGTTGAACCGGTGCTTCAAGAAGTTACACTGTCTAATGTACCGGCAATGCAACTACAAGCCAACGACACTACCAATTCTTCGGCAAGGATTCCTACGAGGCAACTAGAAGATTTTGGACTACAATTTCGCTATGGGGGGATGAGGGTCTCAATGGAAGACTCCGCATCCGACTCTGACCATTTTACTCCTACTTCTTCGTCAAAGTCCACTGAGCAAAGGCCAAATACATTTTACAAGGCTCATCACTTCCAATCAAAACTCCTCCGACGAAGTAATGCTTCATGTAACCGCCTATACTAGAAGCTACAAAGATACTATGATATGAAACAATACTCAGTCGACCTTTCTTGAGAACGACGATCAACAACAAATCATCTCAAATGATTTTGCATAGTTCAACATGCGGGTTCATCAGAGATCAAGATTCGGCCAAAAACAATTCTTATTCTACACCAATCGTGGTCTTACGTGGTTGTGATCAAATTGATCGGTTGTATTGTGGGTTATCTCTCTCAATGTGATCGAAAGTTACTTTGGCGACCAGTTGGGAAATGGTGAGTCTATGAACTATGAATACCATTTTTACCAATTCTCCTGTAATCAAGACTATGTCAAGGCGCTTTCGTGCGTACCATGGTCTCCATACGTTTGTTGCTTTTTGGTATGGTGGTGGACGCCAAAATTTTGTACCTTTTGTGAGATTGCCTAGTTCAATTATGGTTTAGGCAAGGATCATTGATTTGCTGTTACACCTCTACAACAAGTTCCTCTTTCATACGGTGGGCGAAGTCATGGGGTAGTTATTTTGAGTGGATGATCATACGACTAATTGTACGAGGAGTCTCATTGCACGATTAGCCGTGGAGATTGATACAACACAACAGTCTTTCCAACGATCCCGATCAATGGTGTTGTATATCAGGTGGAGTGTGAATCCCTCCCAGTCTTTTGTCACTTATGTGACTAACTTGGTCATAACTACGGAGAATGTGGGATTACAGCTGGACATGCAACCTCATCTGACACTGCGGGTATGCTGTGGGTGGAAGACGAGGAGTGATGGCAGATGAAATATGGCAAAAGTATTCACTTTCTCCGACCACAACGATCCCATCGACATCCAGCAAGGTCCAATCGCGACAATCTAGAATGAAGAACTAGTTTGAGTCATTAAATGTTGATCCTGATGGCGACGATGATGTTGTGCCTCTGGATGATGCAATGGATGCAGAGATAGCAGTTATGCCTGATCCTCAGGTCCGAAAATCTGGTACAGAAAGCGCAAGTCCCATGGGCTCATACCACTGACACTAATGCTACCGTGGATGCTACTCAGGCAATAGAGCCCGCATTGTCTCCTCAGGCTCATACCACTACGACAATTCCACAAGAACAGTTGAAGGAAGACGCATCACAATCTGACACTGTTTTTAATCCCGACTGGATGGAGTGATAACTCATTCGGTTGTTGACGAATAAATGCTCCACATACCTTTCTCTACCACCCCAATTCCTCCCGTCATGCTTGATCTGAAAGTACTTGATTGAGACAATTTTCCTTCCATAATTCTCAGTCACTCGGGGAAGATGGGCAATCAAAATCAAGGCACTAGCAGGAAGATGAAGGCTTCCTGGTGCCTGACCCGAACTCAGGCCAAGAAGTTGATGGAAGAAGCGGCATCTGTAGAGGCCCATGCGACAAATGAAGCATTTAACTCCGTTTAATGTTAGATACGATCAGTTGGAACGTGCGGGGGATCAGAGGTGTGACAACAATTAAATATAGAATATGTTATCCCACATTTCTTTACAGCTTCGATAGATTCCTGGATTCAATTACTGATGAACAACCCACAAGATATATTATGTCTTTGGTTCGGCTTGTTACAAAATCTGGCAGGCGCACAACTTCTTCGTATTCAGATGTGTTGAATGACTGATGTCTACCATTTATACCTCAATTTTGGCTTTGAAGACATCTTTGATAACTGCATACGATTTGCAAGTACCACACATGCCGAGGCCTCCTAATTTAGTTGTACATGACTTGTTTTTTCCAGATGATACACATCTTAGTATTGTAATTGATGCGTCAGTTACAACTCACTTGGCTACTATAGCTGTTGCACGTGATATAAATGAACCTGGGTGTGGGCTCGGCAAAGACAATATATACCACTTCGGTAATGGAGGCTGAGATCTTGGCAATACATATGGCTCTAACTAATACTTTTGTTCAATCTACTTCTGTCGGATAATGTTGTGATCGTTAAGCCAATTCAAACAAGAGATACGAGTCATCCAAGGATACACAGTTGGCTGAATCCTATCTTGCAGATCTTAGACAACAACCTCCATGTTGTGATTCAACAAGGATCCAAAGAACAAGTAAAAGAGGTGGTTGCTCTGGCAAAAGTACATCGGACGTCTATATTCTCTTTTATAGATTTGTCAATCCCCTCTTTGGCTTTGACAATGTTGTTATAATGTAACTTTAGCCATGCATTTTTTGCATATATCAATGAAACCCTGTTTCACAAAAAAAATGTACATCCCTTTGTACATTTATATTGGTCATCCCTAAGTTGAATCAATCATAATTTCACCTTGAACACATATGTCATGACCTAAGCTACACCTATTCAGCCTTAATTTGACCTAACATGATCTAAATTGGACCTAATTTAACTTAGTCTACCCTAATTTGACTTAAGTCAGACCTATTTTGGCATAACACGACCTAATAAGATGTAACTTCACCTAGTTTGTCCTACATTGACCTAATGAGCCTTAATTCGGTCAAATCAGACCAAATTTCCCCCAAATAAGACATGTTTATCCCAATTCAGACCTATTTCTCCCCAAATCAGACCTAATCTGCCCAAATTAGTTCAGATTTGTCCTAAATCAGACCTATTTCTTCCCTAAAATAACTAAACTTGATCTAATTCGACCAAGTTTAGACCTAATCCATGCCAATTTGGTCTTTAAGTGAATTAATATAGGACGAAAAAGCCTTAGGCATCCACTTTAGTTATCTGAAAGCCTGGGCCTAGTTTAGGCAGCCCACCTAAAGCCTAGGGGGCATAGACGGGAGCCTTGATAACTATGTAGCAAATGTAGGACTGCACCAAAACTCTTTGCAAAAGCTTGTAAAACAAGAAAACAGAAAATAAATACTAATAATGCCTAAACAACATTCACACATTCTTGTATTCGTACATAAGTGTACTTCCTACATCAGTTCTGCTTGGGTGCAAAAGATCCAGCTCCTTTAAGCTGGCACAATGATATTGCTCCTGGAGATCTTTATCAAGTCGTGCAAACTCACTCCAGGTGATCCAAGCATTAGAAGTAGATGATCGCTGAATAGTCTCCTGGCTGACGTATGGATTTGTAACATCCTAAAAATCTAATCGTATGAAAAATCCCTAATTAGAAACCCCAATTTTCGAATTTCACAAATTTCACACATCAACTGAACCCAAAATCATAATGAGACTCAAATTTCCACTAAATTTAGAGAGTTGAGCATTATTTATATCATTTATAATTTAATTCTTCCAAAAGTACCCCTAATTGGTAATTAGCAGTATATTAAAAAGCGTTTCAGGTGGCCGCTTGCGGCCAGGACCCTCAGCCGCTTAATCCAACCCCTAATCGCCCGCTTAACAGGTTTGAAGAAAATCACCCGCTTTTTACCCGCTTCACCCGCTTTTTTTCTGCTTTTTTTCCGCTTTTTTCCCGCTTTTGCCCGTTTTTTTTAAAATACTACTGGAAGCATGTAACATTAATTTCCTTGCTGCTTTCAGTGATTACTGATTGGTACTACTGGTTAGTATCTGCAATTACTGATCTGCTTGCTGATTTTAGTGATTAGAAATATTGATTAGTAGTAAAGTATTGATTATTACTTAGTTAATTACTGATTTGCTGATTAGATATGTATAAAAGTTCCTTAGAAATATATTTTTTATATACACATACATGTAATGTTGTATAAAAATATATATAATTTAGGTACCCGCTTTTTCAAAAAATCGCCCGCTTAATCGCCCGCGTACCGCTTAATCGGTTACAGGGTGCTGTCAACACGGCTCCCGCTTCCCGCTTTCTAATACATTGGTAATTAGTGATATATAGGGGTTAGAGTGAAATTAACCTCATTAACGATCCATAATTTGACTTGATAATTTTTACATGAGTTTGTCTCAATAATGTCAGGATTTTCTCAAATTATGGACCTCTAAAAGTTCTAAGTAATCCGAGATGATTAATTAATGATTATTCTAAAAGGAGAAATATAAATATTTTGATTTGTCAAATAAGGAAAGTAGTGGGATTTTTGGTCACCTCGCTTCTAAATTAAGTAACACACAAACTTTCATTAGGATCGAACTTTGTTTGACCCTTCAAATCAATTTGGAAAGAAAATAACTTAAATACATCAATATTCGTAAATAATATAATCAGAATCTAGCTGATTGGTCCAAGCGGTTTAAGACATGGTCATCTATCATACATCCCCTTTAGTCATTTTTCTCGATACTGGTCGGACATAGGGACTCAGAGCCAGTCGCAATCGGATCTTCACCCGATCCCTTGTCTGACCAGTAAGGTACAATGACTTTGTTGTTCATCCATATCCCTCTCCCTCTATGATGTTTCCCATTGAGACATGAATCTTCCTCCATATTTGTCATAGGAAACCAAGGCTAATGAGTCCCAAATTGATAGGGCCTCTTGACCCATAGATCCCTAACAACCTCAAACTCCATGAAGATCTCTGTTTCAGCCTCTGGGAGATCTCCAAGCCCCCACGAACACCCAACTATATAATGAACCATTCGAAAACCAACTTTGGACTGTTAGAACTCGAAAGTTTAGGAAGACATCTAGATATGCCACACTTATCTCCGAGAAATCTCTCAAACTCCCTCTTGCCTAATCCTGCTCTGGCGATTCACAACAAAGGAAGAGGCCACCACAATCAACTCCAAATCTTCAGTTCGTTTCCTAGATGCCCATGGGTCTTCACCATGCCATCTATTTCCCATGAGAAGCGGTAAACCATGTATTCCTCTTTTTTCGTTCTAGGGTCATTGTTCCGACCATCCAGACCTACAATTTCTTCATCTCAACCCCCTTCCATTGGTTTCATACCTTGAGTACTCATGTGCACTATTTTTAGTTCTCCGACGTCTTGATTTCTGGTTTTTTGGCTTTGAGGTGGTCTTCGATGTGCTTTCTTAAACCAGTCATAGCGGATGGTGTCTTGGCTGCTCCGACCACCGTGAGACTTATGCTAGGGCTCATCGGGTTCAGCGGAGGCCTGCGAAGATGGCGAGATTCCTCTCACGCAACTCCATCCTTCTTTGGTTGAGTTTGTTTGAAGGTTTTCGAGCATCTGTGCCTGATCTGCTGGTGTTCGTCACTCGGAAGAAGGATGCCTCCGATTTCTTTTTATCGTACTGCCCCTGATCGAATAATGTTTCTGGTCGCACTACCATGGGCATATGTCATTTTTACCACGAATTTGTGAGTGTTGCTCGACCTTGAGGGAACCAGGCCTGGTGCCTTTGTGTCTATTGGTCATAGAGCCAACTGAGCATGTCGGGGGCCGCCTGAGTTCCAAATTCAATAGAAAAGACATGAATCAATTTTCCTCCATTCTGACTGGCTAGTATTTGGAAAATTCATAATAATTACATCCATTGTCAAAAAAATATGCAAAAGTATTCATTGGAAAGGTATTCAAACATGGAACTCAATTTCATCAATAATTCAATTTAATCAGAGTAAGCTTTTCTAAAGACCTAGGATTAGGGTTTAAGGTCATCTTAAGAAAAATTTTGATGTATGGATGATATTTTTCAGGTGGTTTAGGACTTGACCATGAGTAAGAAGGCCCTAAACTAAGGATGTGTTTTGCTCCAGGTAATCGACTCCATGCATTCGTTTTCAATCGCATTATGAGTTATTATGATGATCAAAACAAATTGGATTCATATCTATGTGATCCAATTTGTATATTACTTGAATAACTGCCTCCTAAAAGTTATTGACTTGTCTTATTCTTTTAATGTTATTTCAAGAATACATGTCATGTTCATGTGAAATCCAAGCAAAGTCAATTATTCCAAGTCAATGATGAAATTGTAATGGGCTGTATTATTTTTTCCTCATCATGTTAATATTGAGCCCTCAGGCCTCATGAGTTCAAATGGAACATATGACACTTATGTGAAATCATGAGCTCAGATGTTCCTTCTTGCTATTACCCGAAATCTACGAATAGCAAAATCTTTGATAGGCAAGGAATTGATGCAGAGAATCGTTTCGGGATTACCGAAAATCCCCCTTTCCAAGAGTCAGGAGTTATGTGAAATCATGAGCTCAATTAGAGCATAAGTAATGGCCCTTAGGTGCAATCATGAGTTCAAATGGAACTTTAGTTGAGCTTACGGGCCTTATGAGCACAGTTGATGCATAAGAGCGGAGGACACTATAATCAAGCATTAAGATTGTAATATGTGAACTCAAGTTTATTACTCAATGAATTTCATGTTTTCCTTATTGAAAAGTTACTATTTTGTTATAAAAATACTCAATGCCGCTTTCTCTGACGTTGTTTACTGCATGCATGGATGGGGGCGCGACGCCCACAGGTAAGGAGCAACGCCAAATATAGAGCCACCTCTCCTACAACTCATGATTTAACCAAGGATTCTAGAGACCTGGCCTAGTGGGGTGCCGTCTACACCTTATGAGATCCAACATCAAGTTTCTAAAGAAGCTTTATGCCCTAGATTTCTTACATCATTCATGTATTAGATTCTAGTTCAAAGATGAGATAGTTATGTTTTAAGTTTTTCCTTTCAAAAGAACATTCTATGAATCTATATTTTCAATTAATGCATGGTGTTTCATTTATCTTATTACATTGTATATCCTGTTTTATGACGTTTCTACAAGCCAAGTGACCTATGTTATGGACAACATAGGGTTTGCTTCCTCTGGCATGTATAAGCTTGAAGGGGCGTTACAATATGGTATCAGAGCAATGAGTAGATGGTCACTAGGCTAAGATCCATATGTTCTCCTAGGTAGCCTCTATGAAGAAGTTACAACCTTAAGAGAGATGAATAGATACCCTTATGGTTTGAAGATTGGGGAAAAATTAAGGGACCCTAAGAAGAATCATATTTTGAGGTTTAAATATACAGACTAGATAGACATAGTGGGGATAGACGTATATCTAATTGGATTCTATGCATTTCCCAGTCCTCGCAATGGCACAACCGTTCTTTTCTCAATGGTCATGGCCTTCCAATTGAGAGTTGTGGAGGGAATGTCATGGCATAAAGACTTATTGTGCATGTCTTCCCTTCTTATTAGTGCATGTGGTATGGGACATGTGTACTATTAGGTTGGTGAAGAGTAGCATAATAGGATCTCACATCGTTGGGTATTTGCTTGATCAATACATATCTGGAGATGTCACAAACATGGGTAACACAATATACCTCAAAAAGATAGTCGTTTAACCCTACTTCCAAGTAATTATTAGAAAGTCACTATGCATGACAAGGTTGGATACCCTAGACTTTGAGCTAGACATGAAGATGAATTTACCATGATAAATGAGATATGGTTTAGAATTGAGGATTCACGTTTAATTTAAGGATATTATTGAGATTTATTTATTTTAGCTGTTGTATTCTCTTTATTCCTCATTACAATTTCTCTTTTTACTTAAGTCTCATGTAATATGGGCCTAAGTATACTAGGTCCATTAGGGATTTTGTTCGCATCCCACTCCTATATATAGGAAAGGGTTTTCCTTTTCTCAGATATAGAATGACGACTGTTGCATGGTACAAAATTTCGATCGAAATTGCGAAATTTTGATCGAAATTTCCGATTTTTTTCCAATCGGACATCGAAACACATGTACGCAGAGAATGGGACGTCATTTCGCAGAAATTTCGCTAAAATTTCGCACTTAGGTGCGAAATTTCGCAAAACAGTGCAAATTTCGCCCAGTTTGGGCCATAATTTCGCAAAATGGCACAAAATTTCGATAGAAATTTCGAAATATGTGTTCCTAAGACTGCTGCCACTACATGTTAGGTATTTTGGCGATTCTCTTTGTATCTTTTGCTTATAGAGGCTATTTTCTTTGATTCTAAGGTATGTTTCCCCTATCCCTAGCCCATGTATACCTCTTTCTATGTTTACACTCTTCTAAAAGATGTGAAGAGATACTATGAAAAATAACAAAGTTCTAAGTGCTGATACTAGTACTACCTACTACATGTTAGCTATTTTGGCGATTCTCATTCGAAAATCACATGAACTACAAACAAACTTGTGGATCTATGAAATAATAGTATTAAGTCTGCAATTCTACAATAAATTTGTTATTATTACACATATGTATACATAAAATGACTTTAAAATAATGCATTTTCTTTGATCTATGTATACATGACCCATGTAACCTAACTAAATTTGAACACTAGACTTATATAAGTTGTAACATGTAAGTTTGTAACTTGCAACTGTAAGTTTTAAGGTCTAAGTGGTAAATTGTGGGTTTATAAGTTGTTTACAGTCTAACAGACTTGACAATTCTGTTCATTTGTGCACTCACTCATTAAGATATGGATCCCACCCTAACATCTAAACATATAACTTTAATATATAATCTAGTGTATCTTTGTCTAAACATTGTGTATGCAAAATTTCATAATCTAATTCCTTCATTTTGTCATCGAAATTGCCATCGAAATTCTGTCGAAATTGTTCAGCTTCCTTCACTTACAAATGTGGGAGACCCCCCACCCCACATATCCAATATGAAATATTATTGCATATTTGAGTAGATCTTGGTGTTTAGATCGTCCTGGTAAATTTTCATAATTTAATTCGCTTATTTGGTCGTCGAAATCGTTAGGGCCGTAAATATCGAAATTTCGTGCGAAATTTCGAAAAATTTCTGTTTCTGGGCCATCGGACACGGCATCGAAATCGGACATTTAATTCTATGGACTGTTGTTGAGATGCCATCAAAGCAGGATGTATAGCCATCTCGGGAGTCCCTCTACTCCAAGTCTCCTCCGCCTTCTCTCCTTTCTTCCTTCTGCATCACCTGCTTTGTTCTCCATCCCTACAGTCCAAATCTAGAGGGATCTCGTCTCCCTTCTGGCCCTATCTTCTTCTCCAACAAGAGGATCTAGGGACATTGCCTGTTGTCTTTCAACGGTCTTATGCCCTAAAGACTGTTTTTCAAAAAACCATACGACATTCTTTTGTGGTCATCTATGACTACCTATTATAGGGCTTTGCCTACTTATATTATATGATTGAAAATCTCCAACATATCACTATTTTTCTTGGTAATCCGTAGGGTTCACCACCTGTTCTGGGTCATTTTTTGAACTTAATCTGCTGTTATGCCGCCTCATACGGTATGACACTGATGCGACACAGCGTGTCGTGTCACTGCTACACCGAGTCCTCTGTTGTGATACCTAATATGGCGTGTCACTGACTTGTTGATCTACTGCTGTGCCATTCAACACGACGTGTCAGATTCTCGACATGGCATGTCGCAGACTTGCTGTACCAATTGCTGCTTGAGTTAACACGACATGCTGATCTAAGGCACGGCGTGTCATCACCTTATTGTTGCTGATCTTTGCTGCTATAATATACATTGTGTTGGTATATTATGGCTTCATCTTCTTCTAATGCTGAGGTCCTTGAGACACTCCAAGTGTGTGACATCCATGATGTTTAATGGATCTCATTATAACCTGTGGGCACACTTCTTTCAAATTTATGGGCATTCTTCAGGAAAGCTTGAACATCTCACTGATTCACCTCCATCTATGGAAGAGACACATGACAAAAAGAATATCAGAGTATAAGAAATGGGCTGAACGAGACTCTCTGGTTCTCTCCTAGATAAGGAATAGTTGTGAACCACATGTCTCCACTAATCTACTCTTGATTGACATAGCTAAGGAGGCATGGGATCAAATTGCTCAAGTGTATTCTAGCAAAGAGAATGCAATTGGAGTATTTGATCTGTACAAACGTCTGCGTTCTCTAAAGCTTGAAGATAGCTCATCCTTCGCTTCACATTTTGATAACTTTATGAAATTGAGAGTGTCCTTGTGGAGCCGAATTGGAATGAGATCGAGGGAATTTGAGGCAAACTCAAACTTCATCATCCTTTATCCTCTGATCTTTGCAAAATGCTGAAGCAACAAGAAGTACAACTATTTCATTTTTGGCATCTCTACCTCCCTGTTATAAAGCTGTTTGCCAGCAAATTCTTGCATCTGATCCCTTGCCAATGTTAGGTGATGTCTATCTCTATCTATTTCGCTCTGTGTCTTCTATTACCGTAAAGGAGTCTACTGGCCCTGTTGCTGCTGGACGAGGACGTGGTAATCTGAGTCATAGTTGGGGAAAGGGTCTCAATAACAGTGGGAGAGGGTCCTCTTCTTCCCAATCTCGATTTTGTAATTTTTGCAAGCATACTAATCACAATGAAGATAAATGTTGGAAAAAGTATGGAAAACCAGAATGGGCCAATCAAGTGTCAACTACTGATGCTGATGGATAATCTAAATCTGCCACTAGTGGTATCAATCATCAGATGGCAACACTTAGTTCTTCTGACCTTGACAAGTTGATCAAGGCTGCTTCTACTGCCACTGTTACATGTCAAACATATATTGCCCAACACTCAATTAAGCCTCATATCTTCAAGCTACCTCCTCTTTGACAAAACATGATTGGATTATTGATTCCGGTGCTACAACACATATGACCGGTAATAAGAATCTTTTTACTTACATGGAAAAATCTACATGTCATCCTCTTGTGCGTCGAGCAGATGGATCCACTTCTCCAACCACTGGGAGAGATGTGAATGACAATCTTCTTAAATTTGTTTTGTTTGTGCCCAAATTTCCTTTAAACTTGATGTCTGTCAGTAAAATTACTAAGAATTTTGTTAATATATATGTTCTGTTATATGTGTCCTGTTATTTATTTTGTTATTTTACGATATATGTGGACCTCTCTGTAATTGTCTCTTTACTCTAAATAGAAGGGTGCACACATTGTGCAACCCTAAGCTTTCCGAAATTATTGACTCTTTCTCATAGTACCAGATAGTAGATCCAGTCGCCACCAAACCCTCCCTCCCTCCCTTCTCTCTTTCCGCCGCCCCCCCAGCGCCGACCAACCCCACCCCGCCGCCGCTAGCCCCGCCCGCCGCCCTTGCACCCCGCGGTAGCTTCTGCGAGCCGGCAGGCCGCCGCCCGCAGTCGGCAGAGCCGCCGGGTAGCCAGGGCCGTTGGGCCCACCAGGCCGCAGGGGCTGGAGTGCCTCCGCGGCTGCCCGCCACCGGGCTGCGTTGATTTATAAGGGCTGCGTTTTTGCCCGCGACTGTCCGGTGGCCTGATTTCTTCTTGACGTAGACCGTCGGTTTCAGTTATTTTTGCCTGCTTGCCCGTAGGGGTGGCAATCGGGTCCGGGTTGAGCGGGTCCTATTTCGGGTCAATTCAGGTCAGATCAAATACACTCGACCCGAACCCGACCCGAAAATAATTTCGGGTCATACTTCCTCGACCCGAACCCGAAATTACTATTTGCGGGTTTGACCCGATGGACCCGGTGGACCCGAAAATACCATGTTATATGCAAACCCGTAAAACCCGAAAATATAAACCCGGAAAACCCGAAAAACCCAAAAATAAAAACTATATTATTGCTGCTGAATTTGTTGGTTAATTAGTGCTTTACAAGCAAAGACTTGTATAAACTATATTATTTTTATGTTTGAATGTGTTTAACTTTTATATGGCTAAAATATGAAATATATATATACATATATGAACACATAATTTCGGGTCGATCGGGTTTTGCGGGTCGAGAATTGCAAACCCAGACCCGACCCGTAAATAATTTCGGGTTTTTCGGGTTCAGGTCATTTCGGGCCGGGTCAAAAAAATCAAGACCCGAACCCGCTTTAGTCGGGTCGGGTCGGGTCGAGTTTTGCCAGCCCTACCTGCCCGTGTAGGCCATTGCGCCTCCGAGTTCTCTGCTGCTCTCCGGCGTAGCGTATATGTGAGAGGTTCCAGTCGTTGTGGATCTGTGTCTGCTACTGCCTGCCTGACGGCGTAGACCGTCTACTACTTGCTCCTGCCTGCCTGTGCCTCTATGTCTGAGTTTCGGGACTCTGCTGCCAATTTTTTTTTCTGTTGCTCTCATGGCATCTTCTGGAGATGAATCGCGTCGTCAAGTTACGACTGTTAAGCTTGACGGGAACAACTACCAACACTGGGTATGCTCCATGGTGATCTATGCTAAATCCCAAGGAAAATACTCGCACTGGATCCGTGCCGGTCCGACACAACCTGCAGAGAACACCGATTCCAAAGACGTGAAGGCGTATGATGACTGTGTAAAGGACGAATCGACCGTGATGACGTGGATTCCCAACAATAGCGTTGATAAAGTCAGTGTCACTCTTCTTCGACTGCCTACGGTGAAGCAGATATGGGATCAACTTGCCAGCACATACTCGCATAGCCATAATCCCAAGAAGGTGTTTGACATCACCAAGCAGCTGGGACGTCTACACTTCACGGTGTCGGACATTGCGGATTATTTTTCTGCCTTTACCGGATTGTGGGGGGAGCTGGAGTCCTACCACCCACTGTCCACATGCTTGGCCACAATGCAACGTCAGCGAGGAGAGCTGCAGTTGGTCCAGTTTCTTTGTGGGCTGCCTAAGTCCTACGCTGGTGTAGTTGATCAGATCTTGGCGAGTAATCCGCTTCCATCTCTGCAGAGTGCCTACAAGCGCCTTCAGCGCGTGCCTTCTTCGTCACTGGCACTGTCTTCTGATGCTGGGGACTCCACTGCCCTTGCAGCCATGTCTGGCTGTGGCCGCGGTCGTGGCCGTGGCCGATTTTCTGACAGCCGCCCTCCCCTCGGTGCAGGACGGGGACATGCTACTTCTGGACGTGGAGCTCCTGCTGCTGCACCTTTTACTGCTGCGCATCCTCAGCAAGGACAACGCTTCTGTACCTTCTGTGCCCGGTCCAACCATATAGAGGAAAAATGCTGAGAGAAATATGGTAAACCGGCGTGGGCCAATGCGGCCACTGACTCTATTACTGCTGCTTCTGAGGTAGCTACCCAACCTGCTGGGTCTGATTCTTCGGGTGCGACTGCCGACTACGTCCGTGCTGAGGTGGAGCGCTTGTTACTTGAGCACACTGGCTCGTCTTCTGCTGCATCGCCTAATGGAGCCCACGCTGCCACTTATTCTGGTTGTGACACTGCCTTCCTCAGTACTCCTTCCTCTAGTGCTGGTAATACAAAATGGGTCATAGACTCGGGTGCTTCCTCTCATAATTCTGAAAACAGAGCTTTATTCAGACATTTATCTAAACCTGCTAATAGTTCTTCTGTTATGCTTGCTGATGGCTCCAAGTCTACTGTTTTTGGAGTCGGAGATATTATTTGTGATTTTCTGTTGAAATCTGCTTTATTTGTGCCTCAGTTTCTTCTTAATTTATTATCGGTCAGCAAGATAGTGCGAAGTCTGAACTGTAGCCTGATCTTTATACCTGGTTCATGTGTTTTTTAGGACCTTCGCACGAGGATGAAGATTGGTGGGGGGCATGAAGGATCTGATGGACTCTATTATCTGGATCATTTGCCAAAAGTATACAAAGTTACTGTGGCTTCTGCACTATCCTCTTCCGTTTCAGCTCTACAGCGGTACTATCGACTTGGGCACCCGTCTTCCGAGAAGCTGTGACATATTGTTTCCGATGTTGGCACACATCTGTTTCAGTGTGAGTCTTTTCAGTTAGGAAAGCAGACTAGGGCTGTTTATCCTAAACGTTCTCAGATTAGTAGCAAAAAGATTTTTGATTTAGTTCATTCTGATGTGTGGGGTCCTTGTCATGTGCCAAGTTTGTCTGGACACAAGTATTTTATTTTGTTTATTGATGACTTTTCTCGAGCCACTTGGTTGTTTATGATAAAAAGTAGGTCTGAAGTTCTGTCTATTAATAAATTCTTTTTTGCTGAGGTGAAAACTCAATATAATATGCCTGTTAAATTTTTTCGCACTGATAATGCTCATGAGTTTGTTCAAAAAGAAGTAGCTTTATTTTGCAAATCCGTTGGCACTTTACATCAGACCTCTTGTGCGTATACACCCCAGCAAAGTGGAGTAGTCGAGCGGAAAAATAGACATCTGTTAGAGGTTGCCAGAACTATTATGATGCATACCCATGTATCTCGGTTGTTTTGGCATGAGGCTATCCTGACTGCCTGTTTTCTGATAAATATAATGCCTTCATCTGTGATTGGGAACAAAATACCTGTACAAGTTCTGCACCCTGACACACCTTTATTTACTGTACCTCCTCGGATTTTTGACTGTACATGTTTTGTGCGATTGCTTGGACCTTCTTATGATAAACTGTCTCCTCGTGTTGAGAAATGTATTTTTTTGGGGTATTCTCGTACTAAAAAAGGATATAGATGCTATAGTCCTACTGCGAAAAAATGGTTTACCAGCAACAATGTTGTCTTTTTTGAGGATACATCCTACTATTCTACTGGAGGAGATAGTCTACAGTCTGATATTATTGCCCCTCCACTGCCTGTTACTACTGAGTGTGTTTCTGATAATTCTGATACTGTGATTCCTGAACATACGACTCCTCCTATCATTGTTTATCAGCGCAGGAACAGGGCACCTCCTGAACAAGAACCCCCCCAACCACACCAATCTTCACCTCCAGAAGGTTCTGCTACACCTGAGGTAACTTCTGATCTTGATATACCCATTGCCTCAAGAAGGGTACTCGTTCCTGCACATCTCACAATATTGCTTATTTTGTATCTACTGATCATCTGAATGTCCATGCTAGTAGTTTTGTTTCTGCCTTGTCTGTTGTTACTTTTCCAAAGAATATTCATGATTCCTTAAACAATACGGCTTGGACATCTGCTATGAAAGAGGAGATGCTTGCTCTTGCTGATAGACATACTTGGGAGTTGGTGGATCCACCTCCTCAGTGTAAGCCTGTAGGCTGCAGATGGGTGTATGCTGTGAAATACCATCCTAATGGCACTGTAGAACGTATGAAGGCACGCCTGGTTGCAAAAGGGTATACACAAACTTATGGTATTGATTATTTCGAAACTTTCTCTCCGGTTTCCCGTCTTAATTCAGTCAGAGTTCTACTTTCTGTTGCTGTTAATCTTGATTGGCCCCTGCTGCAGTTAGATGTGAAAAATGCCTTCTTGTATGGTGATTTACAAGAGGAAGTCTATATGGAGCAACCCCCTGGGTTTGTTGCTCAGGGGGAGTCACACAAAGTCTGCAGGCTGAAGAAGTCTATTTATGGGCTCAAACAGAGTTCTCGTGCCTGGTTTGATAAATTAAGCAAAGTTCTGATTGACTTTGGGTTTCTGAGATCTCAGGTGGATCATTCTGTCTTCACTAAGAAAACTTCTGCTGGTATTGTTATTCTGATTGTATATGTAGATGATATTATTCTGTCTGGCAGTGACTCTCTTGATATTCAGGCTACTAAAGCCCATCTTTGCAAACACTTTGCTACCAAAGATTTGGGCAAGCTTCGGTATTTTCTGGGCATAGAGGTATCTAGAAACTCTAATACTCTAGTGCTGTCTCAGAGGAAGTGTGTCTTAGATCTCTTGCAGGAGACAAGTACGCTTGGAGCTAGACCTGCTGACACTCCTCTAGATCCCAATGTCAATTGGGATGATGAGTCTTCTCCAGTTTTTGCTGATAATAATAAGTACATAAGGCTGATTGGTAAGATGATTTATTTGACTGTGACTAGAGTTGACATTTCTACTGCAGTGGGCCTTCTTAGCAAGTATCTAGATAAACCCAAACAATGTCACTGGGATGCTCTATGTCATATTCTGAGATATCTGAAAAGGTCCCCTGACAAAGGACTTCATTACAGGAAAAATGGACACTGTTCTCTTGAGGGTTATTCTGATTCTGACTACGCAGGGAGCAAAGCTGACAGGAAATCCACTTTTGGTTACTGTACTTATGTTAGAGGCAATCTGGTCACATGGAGAAGCAAGAAACAAAATGTGGTTGCCAGATCTAGTGCTGAAGCCGAATACAGGGCCATGGCCCATACTGCCTGTGAACTTCTGTTGGTGTGCTCTCTCTTGAAAGAACTTGGGGTCGAGTCTTCTTCTGCTATACCCATGCACTGTGACAACAAAGCTGCTATTTTCATTGCCAACAATCCTGTTTATCATGAGCGCACCAAACATATTGAGGTTGACTGCCATTTTATTCGGGAGTCTATTCTTACTAGCAAGATCTGCACTCCTTTCACTCGCTCTGAAGACCAGGTTGCTGATATCTTCACCAAGCTGCTGGCTAAGAAGCATTTTTGCTCTCTGGTGGACAAGTTGGGCATGATTGACATCTATGCTCCAACTTGAGGGGGAGTGTTAATATATATGTTCTGTTATATGTGTCATGTTATTTATTTTGTTATTTTACAATATATGTGGACCTCTCTGTAATTGTCTCTTTACTATAAACAGAAGGGTGCACACATTGTGCAACCCTAAGCTTTCCGAAATTACCGACTATTTCTCAAATTTAGACTGTAATGTAACCTTCTTTCTTTACACTGTTTTCATGCAGGATATCAGGACAAAGAAACTGAATGGTGGGGGATATGAAGGTGGAGATGGTTTATGCTACCTACAGACCTTGTCAAGAATTTAGACTGCAATTATGCTACCTACAGACCTTGTCAACCTCTCCTATACTACTGCACTTGTGGCCCAGTCTACCTCTCTTAATCAATGACACCTGAGGCTTGGTCATCCTTCTATTTCTAAGTTGAAGTCTTTATTTTCCGATTTGTCATTTGAGAAATTTACAAGTCAGTCTTGTTAGCTTTGAAAACACTACCGCGCAGTGTTCCCTCCTCGTCGTAACAATAAAAGTAGGTTTGTTTTAACCAGTTCACTCTGATGTTTGGGGATTATGTTGTATTAGTGATCATACTCATGTGTGATATTTTGTAACCTTTATTGATGACTTGTCTTGTGCCACTTGGCTTTATCTGTTAAAGGATCATTCTAAACTTTTAGATGTTTTCTCCAATTTTCTAAATGAAATAATGACTCAATTTTTGCTTCTCCTAAGTTTGTCCACACTAATAATGCTTCTGAATGTGTGTAACATGGTTTTTAAAAGATTTGTATCTCAAAGGGGATTGTCCATCAAACTTTTTGTACCCATACCCCACAACAAAATCGCGTTGCTGAAAGGAAAAACAATCATCTCCTTGATGTAACTCGTACACTCCTATTTGAAATGAAAGTTCCTACATTTTATTGGGCAAATGCTATCCTTTTAGCAAACTACCTCATCAATAAGATGCCTTCTGTTCTACAAAATAAAATCCCCTATCAACTTCTCTACCCCCACGAACCAATCTTTTGCTTTATTACCCAAATTTTTTGGCTGCCTATGCTTTGTTCATGTTAGAATAATAAGTATTTATTATTCCCTTTATTCATTATTCTTTATGTCCCTGTATATTCCATGTGTATATTGGATTAGTCCCATATTGTGTAAGTAGGTATTGGGGCCACCACTTGTGTCCATATATATAGGCGTGCCCCGTCAATACAAGAGGAATCTCATTCTGCACCTTACTATTCTTGTTTACATGGTATCAGAGCCACTGATACCCTAATCCTCTGGAGAGGGCGTTTCACAGAAGCAGTAGCCGTCATCTCTATCGGTGTTGACGTCATCCTCACCAGACTCCTCCGTTGTGGCCGTCTCTCCTTCTCCGCTGTGGAAATCATCTCCATCGTGGAAGTCCTTCTCCTTCTCCGCCTTGGAAATCATCTCCACCGTGGAAGTCTTTCTCCTTCGTATTATGGAAATCATCTCCACCCTGGGAACCATCTCCAAAGTGGTGGAAGCTGTCTCCTTCACCTTCCGAAACATCATTCTCGAAGATATCACCATTCTCTCCTTCCAAAGGGTCTCCATATCCTTTTTAAAATCTTCACCACCATCATAGTGGTAGATTGATCTGCGCCTAGGAGGTTTTCTCACCAAGAAAATCCTTCCAAGGTTTGATTTTTGGGGAAGAAGACCTAGGTTTTTTGAGCAAGCGGCGCGACACACGCCATATCCATCATCAATACGGCGTGTTGAACAGAAGACAAGGTTACGCCTCGATACATCCATCACCGACATGTCGTGTTGATGGAAGACAAAGTTATGCCTTCGATAATACACACCGCGTCCATCACTGACACGCCGTGTTGTCAATGACCAAGGATTTATCCAGTTCTTCGAACACGCCGTGTGTTTTCCCATACACGTCGTGTACGACACCTGTCAAGTCTCTTCCTTCAAACATGCTGTGTGCTATTCCATACATGCCGTGTAAGGTGCCTACTAACCTGTTCTACCTCCTATCTTCAACATGTTAGAAAAGGAAGTGATGACTCCTCTCCTTGTTCGAGATCAAGTCATCACTACTCGGAAGCTCAATGAAAAGAACTTCACTGAATGGAGTTCGTCGGTAAAAATCTGGTTCAAAGGGCAAGGAAAATACAAACACCTCACAGAGGATCCTCCTACTAATGATACTCTAGAACAACGGGAGCAAGTTGATGCCAATCTTCTCTCCATCTTGTGGAATTCCATGGAGCTACAAGTAGCTGATTTCACCAGTCACTTTGAGAGATGCAAAGATGTCTGGGATCACCTTAATCTCATGTACGGGTCAAACATCTCCCACATGTACGAGATGACATGAGATGTACAATCTTCAACAAGATGACAAATCTCTGACTCAATATTTTGGGGAGGTAACTCGCATCACTAACGATCTCCATTCTCTTCTTCCGCTAACAACGGACCTCAACGTATTCCAAAAGCAGAGGGATCAAATGGATGTCATCAAATTCTTGGCTGGGCTTTGATGTGAATACGAAGGGGTCCGCAACCAAATTCTTACCGAGTGCGGACTTCCCAAATTGGTAGAAGCATATTAGCATGACTCCCGCACCTTCATTAAACAAGCTCCGCATTCTACCTCAGACAAGTCTGCCATGGTCTCTACCATGAAGTTCACATCAACACTGGCCCTGCTATCGTGGACGAGGACGCATATCTCAATCTTCTAACGCATGTTCATCTTCTTGGGTTCTTGATTCAGGCACTATAGATCACGTTATGGGTAAAACCCATCTTATATCCAAAGTTCCAAACTATCCACCATTAAAACACCTCTGCCACCTATCACCATTGTTAATGGAGCCAAAGTTCCAGTACATGGTACAACAATTATCAAACCTATGCCTACAGTCACTTTACAATCAACATTATTTGCTCTTTGAGTTTCTTTTCATTTACTTTCCATTAGCAAATTAACCCGTTCTCTTCAAGCCTCAGTCACATCTGATCCTGATGATTGTGTGACACAGAACCTCCGGAAGCAGAAGGTTATTGGTGGCGATTATGAACTTGCAGGTCTCTACTATCTTGTTCTGGCGTCCAAGGCGTGCATGGCAGCTTCTCTTCATATCCATAGTCGGCTTGGACACGTCCCTGGACAAACTTCGGGTTCTCCACCCCCAACTATCTAGACTTAGTGCACTCCAGTGTGAGTCATGTTAGTTAGGAAAGCATCACCAATCCACCTTTAAATCTAGGGATTAGATGACTGCTCAGTCAAGTTTTGAAATTATTCATTCTGATTTTTCGGGCCCATGTCGGGTTTTGTTCATTGATGATTTTTCTAGAGTCCACTTTGTTGTATTTGATGATAGATCATTTTGAGATTTTATTAGTAATAAAGAACTTTTCTGATGAGTTTGAAACCCAATTCTCTCGGCATATTTGGATTTTTCAAACGGATAATGCCAAGGAATATTTTAGTCATGCTGTTACTCAATTCCTATCTTGCATAGAGGTTATACACCAGCCATCGTGTCCTCACACACCCCAACAAAATGGGTTAGCCGAGAGGAAAAACCGCCACATCGTCGAAACTGCCCACACTCTTCTTTTGCATACGAGCGTTCCTAAAGAATTTTGGGGCGATGCTGTCCTCACTGCCACATATCTCATCAATTGCATGCCATCATCCACCTTAAACAAACACATCCCCTTTCAACTTTATGCCTTGTTCAACCCATTTGTACTGTTCCTCCTAAAGTTTTTGAATGTGTTTGTTTTGTTCACAATGTTGGGACGGGTAATGACAAACTTAGCCCAAGGCTTCCAAGTGTGTCTTCCTCGGTTATTCTAAGACTCAGAAGGGATATGGATGTTATGATCCAGTTGATCACCGCTTTTTAGTTTCAGCTGATGTAACCTTCTTTGAAAACACTCCATACTTTGGAGATCCCCATTCAGTGAGGGATCTTGAAGAAGTTCTTCCACATCCAGTTGTCGTTGAGATCTTGTCCCCTGAACCTCCTGTCCAGGGAGAGTTATCTGGACCTGCGTCTAGAGGACAGAAACCCCCTATCACTCATGTTTACGCACGTCGCGTGCAAGACATCGTCCAAGATCAGGGATCAGATAATGCAAGTGTCAACCCTCCTTCAATTATCACTCAGTCTGGAGCTCCAGGTAACAACGACAGTTCCCTTGATCAACCAATATCTATTCGGAAAGGAAAACGATCATGCACTCTTCATCCCATTTCTAACTTTGTTTCATATGACTATCTATCTCCCTCATATAAAGCCTTCTCATCATCCATAATTGATATTTCCATTCCCATATTTGTATCTGTTGCCACTTGCCATGAATCACCCAGGATGGCGTTGTGCTATGGAAGATGAGATGAATGCTCTTCGTCAGAATCAAACTTGGAGTTTGGTTCCTACTCCAACAAGCAAGGTTGTTGTTGGGTGTCAATGGGTTTACTCAGTTAAAGTCGGACCTATTGGTGTTGTTGATTGTCTGAAGGCTTGTTTGGTAGCCAAGGGTTACACTCAAGTATGTGGTGTAGACTATCTTGAGACTTTTTCTCCTATTGCTAAAATGTCTTCTATTCATCTTTTTATTTCTCTGGCAGCACATTTTTTTCAGCCTTTGCACCAACTTGATATAAAAAATGCTTTTCTCCATGGTGACCTATATGAAGAAATCTATATGGAGCAACCTGTTGGGTTTGTTTCTCTCGGGGTATCCCATCTAGCTTGTCGTCTTCATTAATCTCTTTATGGGCTCAAGCAGTCTCCAAGAGCTTGGTTTGGGAAATTTAGTCAAGCTCTACTAAAATTCGGTCTTCTACAGTCGAGGCTTGATCATTCAATCTTCCATCAGCAACGATCTTCAGGCTGTGTTCTCCTTATTGTCTATGTTGATGATATTGTCAATACTGGAGATGATCAATAGGGTATTCTGCAACTTAAATAGTTTCTTCAAAATAAATTTCAAACTAAAGATTTAGGCCTCCTAAAATATTTTCTAGGCATTGAGGTTGCTAGATCTAATGATGGAATAGTCATTTCACAAAGGAAATACACTCTTAATCTCCTTGAAGAGACTGGTATGCTTGGAGCAAAGCCTGCAAATACTCCAATGGATCACAAAGTCAAGCTGCACAAAGAGGAAGGGGAGCCACTTGAAGATCAATGGAGATACAGAAGACCGGTTGGAAAATTAAATTATCTTACTGTCACTCGTCTTGATATATCCTTTGCTACTAGTGTGGTTAGTCAATTCATGGATAAACCCTGTAGTAGTCATATGGATGCTATCTATAGGATTCTTCGCTATCTCAAGAAGAGTCCAGGCAATGGTATATGGTACACCAATCATGGATATCTCAAATAGGGCTTCTCAGATGTTGATTGGGCAGGATGTCTCATAAACCACATATCAATTTCCGAATATTGTGCCTTTGCTTGGGGGGGGGGCAACCTCATATCCTGGAAAAGTAAAAAGCAAACAGTGGTAGCTTGATCTAGCGCTGAACCTGAATACAGAGCAATGACTCATGCAACCGGTGATCTCCTATGGACCAAGAATATTCTGGAAGAATTGGGACTCGTTTAGTTTGAAGCAATGGAACTCATGTGTGATAATCAAGCTGCTGTCCACATGCCTCTAACTCGATTTTTCACGAATGGACCAAACATATTGAAGTTGATTGTCATTTCTTTCGGGAAAAGTTACAAGATCGCCAAATTGTACTTAATCCAGTTCGTTCGGAAGATCAAGTGGCTGATTTTTTCACAAAATCCCTAATGGTTGTCGAGTGAAATTCCTATGTAACAAGCTTGGTGCCTATGACATCTACACTAGCTTGAGGGGGAGTGTTAGAATAATAAGCATTTATTATTCCATTTATTCATTATTCTTTATGTCCCTATATATTCCCTATGTATATGGGATTAGTCCCACATTGTGGAATGGGGTATTGGCCACCACCCATGTCCATATATATAGGTGTACCCTGTCAATACAAAAGACATCTCGTTATACACCTTACTTTTCTTGTTTTCAGTTCATACCCACCAATCTGGGAGCGATAAACTATTGTTACGTGCTTTCCGCCATCGTTTCCTTGGTTATTTTCGCACAAAAAAGGGGTATAAATGCTTTGATCCTGTTGCACGTCACATGTATGTCAGTGCGAACATCATTTTTTTTGAAGATACATCTTTCTTTTCTGAACTTAGTCTACACGTGCCACTTCCTACTATGCCCATTCTTGTTCTTACTGTGTCTACTACCCCCACATTGGTTGTCTCCTCCTCCCATGTTCTACAAGTGTATGAGCGGAGGAGACGACAAACTCTACCCGAAGTATCCCCTACTACAACCTCTTTTAAGACTGATGAGTCACCACGAATCGATGGTAATACTACTGTGATTCTATTACAACTTTTGATTCTGACATTCCTATTGCATTGCAGAAGGCACACCAGTTTGGCACCAAACATTTTATTTTTCAACATGTTTCAACAACTTATTTGAATTATTCCATGGTTCAATTCACTGTTGCTTTATGTGCAATTTTTATCCCAGAGAATGTTCAGGAGGCTCTGCTGCACTCTAGGTGGAAACAAGCTGTGGACGAGGAGATGGATGTGCTTCAATCCCGTGGGACATGTGACCTTGTTGATCTTCCTATCGTTAGCAATCGTGTTGGCTGCCGCTATGTTTCTATCTGTAAAAATATCTACCTCATGGGACACTTGAGTGTTGAAAGACTAGACTTGTTGCTAAGGGATACACGGGGATTTGGGGTTGATTACCTCAAAGCCTTTTGTCCTGTTGCCCGTCTTAATTTTGTACACATTCTTATTTCTGTTGCTATTAATCAAGGATGGCGTTTACTCAGCTGGACGTCAAGACACTGTTCTATATGGAGACTTGCTGGAGGCTATCTATATGTCACAACCTCCTAGTCCTAGTTATGTTTCTCAGGGGGAATATTATGGGAAAGTCTGCCTTCTTAAGAAAGCTATTTATGGCTTCAAGCAGAGCCCTTGAGCATGGGTTAGTAAGTAATCCCTTATAAAGCATAAACTGATTTCACACGGTCTTAGTGTGACCATTCAATGTCTATCAAAACTACTACTTTAAAGTATAATTGTTCTCATTTTATGTGGATGGCATCATCTTGTCTGGTAGCAATGACGTAGGGATTATTGATACAAAGAAATATCTTCTGAAACATTTTGTAACCCAAGACTTTGGGCGTCTATGTTATTTTCTTGGCATTGAGGTTGCACACAACAATGATGAAGTATCTTTGTCTCAAAGAAAGTATACTCTAGACTTATTGATTGAAATTGGAATGCTTGTTTGTCAGCCTGCAGTCTCCCCTTTTGATCAAGCACACGATCTACATGCAGAATCTACTCAACCCTTAGAAGATAAATTTAGCTATAAGAGTTTGGTTGGCAAACTTTTATATCTTACTTTTATCAGGTCAGATATAAGCTTTGCTGTCAGAGTCCTTAGCCAATTTTTGGATTGCCCTAGGTAGTGTCAGTGGGAGGCTGCATGCCGACTACTGAGATATCTGAAGAATGCACATGGACAAAGACTATTTTAAAAAGAAATGGGCACCTCCATGGTATTAGATATTCTGATGCTGATTATGCAGGTTGTAAATATGATAGGAGATCTACCTTTGGCTACTGTACCTTTTTAGGGGGAAACTTGGTTAATTGCGAAGTATGAAACAAAATGTTGTTGCTAGATCCATTACAAAATCTAAGTATCGTGCAATGGCACATACTCTACATGTGAGCTATTATGGATCAAATCTATCACTTAACTATTCCAATGTACCGTGACAATCGTGCTGCTAACTTCATTGCTAGTAACGTATCTTTCATGAAAGGACCAAGGGACGTTGAGGTAGACTGTCATTCTCTTGGATGTTGTGCTGACCAAGAAGATCACTACTTTTCTGCCTTCACAAGAGCAAATTGCAAATATATTTACAAAACCTCTCTTTAGCAAGAGAGTCGAGGAACTGTGCTACAAGCTGGGCATGATTGATATCAATGCTCCAACTTGAGGGGGAGTATTGAGATATATTTATATTTAGCTGTTGTATTCTCTTTATCCCTGTTTACCGTTTCTAATTTTACTTAAGTCTCATGTAATAAGGGCCTAAGTATAATAGGCTCATTAGGGTTTTGTTCGTTTCCCTGTATTGCCTCCTTATTATAGGAGAGGGTTTTCCTTTTCTCAAATATAGAATTATGACCGTTCTCGACATATATTAATTTAAAGGAATATTAAGGAATATGATTATATGGTTTATTGAGGAAATTGATTTGAAGGTTAGATTGAGGTTATTAATTCAGAGGACATAAATTGATTATGCCTCCTTGTTGGGTTCTAGCCTTATTACATGAGATTGCAAGCCCTAGATATAAGTTGATATGGAAAACCCTGAGGCGGGGAGTGTCATGGAAATTTTGAGGACGAAATTTATACAAGGTAGGTAAATCTGTAACATCCTAAAAATCCAATCCGATGAAAATTTCCTAATTCAAAACCCAAATTTTTGATTCCAAAATTTTCACACTTCAACTAAACCCAAGATGATAATGAGACTCGAATATGTTATTTCCATAAAATTCAGAGAGATTGGAACATTATTGAATTCATTTATAATTTAATTCCACCTAAGGTACCCGTAGTTGGTAATTGGTGATACATAGGGGTTAGAGTAAAATTAACCTCATTAACGATCATAATTTGACCTGATATTTTACCCGAGTTTGACTCAATAATGTCAAGATTTTCTTAAGTTATGGACCTCTAAAAGTTTTTAAGTAAACCCAGGTTAATTTGTGTTAATTCTAAAAAGAGAAATATAAATATTTGATTTTTTTTCAAACAAGGAAAGTAATGAGATTATTGGTTTCGTAGTGTCTCAATTAAGTAACACAAACTTTTATTTGGATAAGACTTTGTTTGACCCTTCAAATCAATTTCGAAAGAATATAACTTAAATACATAAATATTCTTAAATAATACAATTCTAATCTAGTTGAACTTTGGTCCCATCTGTTTAATCTACGGTCATGGTTCATGTGGCCGCTTTACTCAGTTTTTTGGATTTGGGACTCGAGCATGTCGCAAGTGGGAAGTCTCCCCCTTCACTCAACCCCTTATCTGACCACAAAGCTACATTAACTCTGGCGTTTATTTATGTCCCTCTCCCTGTATGATATTTCCCACCGGGATACAAATCTTTCTCCATCTTTGTCACAAGAAACCGAGGCTAATGAGTTCCAAATCGATAGGGTCTCGTCTCGTGACCCATAGAGCCCTAACAACCTCAGACTGCATGAACATCTCTGTTTCAGCCTCCAAGAGATCTCCAAGCCTCTATGAACACCCAACTATATAAAAAACCATCCTAAAATCAACTCTAGACCGTTGGACTTGGATGTTTAGGAAGACATCCAGAAGTGCCACCGTTATCTCTGACAAATCTCTCAAACTCCCTCTTGTCTAATCCTACTCTAGCGATTCACAACAGAGGAAGAGGCCACCACGATCAACTCTGAAGTTTCAGATCGTTTTCTAGATGCGTATGGGTCTTCACCATGCCATATGTTTCCTAGGAGAAGTGGTAAACCATGTTTTCCCCTTTTTCGTTCTAGGGTCACTGTTTCAACCATCCAAACCTATAATTTCTTCATCTCAGCCTCCTTCCATTGGTTATATACCTTTACACGTGCAATGTTTTCTAGTTCTCTGACGTCTTGATTTTTTGGTTTTTGGGCTTTGAGGTGGTCTCCGGCGTGCTTCCCTAAACCAACTGTAGCAGAAGGTCTCTGGTTGCTCCGACCACCGTGAGACTTATGCCAGGGTTTGCTAGGTTCGACGGAGACCTGTGAAGATGGAGGAGTTCCATTTAGACAACTTAATCCTTCTTTGGTCGAGTTTGATCTGAAGGTTTTCGAGCATCTGTGCCTGATCTGTGAGTGTTCGTCGCTCTGAAGAAGGATGCCTCCGGTTTCATTTTATCGTTCTGCCCCTGATCGGATAAAGTTTCCGGTCATGCTACCATGGTTACAACCTTTTTGCCACAGATTTATGAGTGTTGCTCGACCTGGAGGGGACCATGCCCGCTGCCCTAGTGTCTGTTGGCCATAGGGCTAACTTAGCAAGGTAGGGGTCTCACCTGAGTTCTAGATTCTTTAGCAAAAGCATGAATCAGTTTTCCTCCATTCATGATTGGTCAATATTTAGGAAGTTCATAATAATTACATCCATGGTCAGAAAAATATGTAAAAGTAATGTTTTGGAAAGTTATTCAAACAAGGAACTCGATTTCACTGGTTTTAAACCCTATTTCTATTTTATCAGACTGAGATTTCCTAAAGACCCAGGTTGGGGTTTAAGATCATCTTAAGATAGATTTTGATGGATGAATGATATTTTTATAGGTGGTTCAGGACTTGACCATGAGTAAGAAGGCCTAAACGAAGGATGTATTTTTCTCCAAGTAAGCGGGTCCTTGCATTTTGATTATTTAGTATTGATTTTCAATCACATTCTGAGTTATTATGATGATCAAGACAAATTGTATGCATATCTATGTGATCCAATTTGAATAGTAATTAAATTATTAGTATCTCCTAAAAGTTATCGAATTCTTCTTATGCTTTCAATTTTATTTCAAGAATCCATGTTGTGTTCATGTGAAATCCAAGTAAAGTCAATTATTTCAAGTTAATGATGAATCATGTAATGCTTTGTATTATTTTGTCCTCATCATGTTAATATTGAGCTCTCAGGCCTTATGAGTTCAAATGAAACATAGTGGTATTTATATGCAATCATGAGTTCAATTGGAGCATGAGTAATCATGTAATGCTTTGTATTATATTGTCCTCATCATGTTAATATTGAGCTCTCAGGCCTTAGGAGTTCAAATGGAACATAGTGGTATTTATATGCAATCATGAGTTCAATTGGAGCATGAGTAATGGCTCTTAGGTGCAATTCATGAGTTCAAATGGAACATCAGTTGAGCCTACGGGCCTCATGAGCACAGTTGGTGCATAAGAGAAGAGGACACTACAATCAAGCACTAAGATCATAATATGTGAACCCAAGTTTATTGCTCAATTAATTTCATATTTTCCTTATTGACAAGTTATTTTTTTTTGTTATAACAATACTCAATGCCGCTTGCTCTAACATTGTTTATTGCATGCATGGCTGGGGGTGCGGTGCCCACAGGTAAAGAGCAATGCCAAATATAGAGCCACCTGACCTACAACTCATGATTTAGCCGAGGATTCTAGAGACTCGGCCTAATGGGGTGCCATCTACACCTTATGAGATCCAACATCAAGTTTCCAAAGAAGCTTTATGCCCTAGATTTCTTACATCATTCATGTATTAAATTCTAGTTCAAAGATGAGATAGTTATGTTATAAGCTTATCTTTCAAAAGGTTGTTCGAATCTATATTTCCAATTAATGCATGAATGTTTCACTTATCTTGTTGCAATGTATATCCTATTTTGTAACTTTCCTCCAAGCCAAGTGACCTATGTAATGGACAACATCGGGTTTGCTTCCGGTGACATGTATAAGTTTGTAGGGGCGTTACAGACCTGGTCCTGAATAAGGAGTCTGATGTTGGTGTAGCCCTGTAATATTGACAAAAGATCCAAAAAAGCAGCAAAGGAAGTGTCAACAGTCAAAACTACCTATGGATCGACATCTTACCTCCAAACCTTCTTAACCTTAGTAACATTCTCACGCCTATGGTATACCACCCTAAACCAACAACGTTGTCTACAAAAATGTATCAATTGTGTCTTTAGTTCTCATGCCTATTACTCACTTTGAGATTCTCAGAAGTCTCTACTTATACCCTAGACACCCAACCGAGAGTTGAGTTCAATGTTGGTTTTGGACTTGAGTAGCTCATACGGGTTAAAAAGGGCTCCAAGCAGATAACTCTATGGACCTGTGCATTGTAATGAATCTTCAGCATCATATACATTCTGCATTTGGTCTGCTTTAAATCGTTTCAGGCTAATCTTTGTCACAAGTCATGACAATCACGATCACAAAACTATATAGGTGTTTGTGCTTCGATACGAGAATCGACCACTGAGGTTTCAGTGTCAACCTTCTCATCATTTGCAGTACGGTCTGGTTTGATGGACTTCAACCTTCTCATCATTTGCAGTATCGTTTGGTTTGATGGACTTATTGCCTATGTACCTCATTTGATTATAAATCTTATCCTTATTGGAAATTCACACAATAGAGTTTGCTTTTTATGTTTAAAGAACCATACTATGGTTTGAATTGCTACATCTGCAGTTCCTCGTCTGTAGTTTTTCCTGCTATCCTAGCTCAATTTTCTTGTTCATCAAGAAGCAACAGTATACGAGCCCGCTCACAAACCAGAATGGAGGTCTATTGTCCCTTTTTCTTAACTTCTGCAGTTCCTCGTCTGTAGTTTTCCCTACTATCCTAGCTCAATTTTCTTGTTCATCAAGAAGCAACAGTATACGAGCCCGCTCACAACTTCCGTAATTTCTGGTGATTCTTGTCCTCGGCTTCAATGGAATGAGTCTTGAAAGATCTAGGTCTAAAGGAGATTTTTTTAGGCATCATTTTTTTGATGACGAGGGAACCACTCCCGTACGAGCGCCACTTTGTGACCCCCGCAGGCAGCGTAAACCCCCGGATGGACCCCTGGCCCGCAAAGGGAGCCCACCTGAAAAGTCGCATCGTTGGCCGGCCGACGCGACGGGCAATGCACTTCAGGGGATAGCTGGGAGTCGAACCCGTGCCCCCTCGCAAGGGGCTTGCGAGCCGCACCACCCGAGCTAGTCCCCCCCGGCTTTTTTTTAGGCATCATTAGAAGCAAATTCTGGGTGATGCTGCAAGAGATCCTGGAGTTCAAATCGGAATAGTGTTAGTTACTTGTCTTATGTTGGTAGATCTCTCTGTGACAAGTGTATTATGTCGTTGTTCCTAAAGAGAGCAATTTACTGATGGAGGAGCGTAACCAATTGGATGCACTATTTCAACAACTAAAAAAGCTCCACAACAACTTGAATAGAGAGAGTTGTGATGAACATAAAAATTTTAAGGTGCTTAACTTGCATCTTACTGCAACTGCTAAGCTTTAGGTCCAGTGGTGGATGATAGGCAGGAGAAATGAGAGGATCAGACTTGGAATTGTTCTTGTTCACCTGTACTCTTGGAAAATGGCTAAAGCCATCGGATGAAATATGGGACTGCGAATTAGCACAGGTGCATATAGCAGCTGGGCTTTGGTGTGTGCACAACAGCATGGCCGCTTCTACTTGGTCGTGGCTCCAGCAGTTTGTAGCTGGATAGGGATTTCCAGCAGTAGGCTGTTGAGATCGACTGCTTCCGGAAATTTGCAAGAGTAGGTGTTTCTTAGCTGTGGGGTCATAGAGCCAGCTGGGTCTGCGGATGCAGGGGTAAGATAGGCTGATAGAAGGGGGTGCACTCAATAGTGAGGATGCAGGAATGAGAGTAGTGGATTATGGTGGCCAATTTTAGGACAGATTCTGATGATGATATAGTGTGAGAATAAGAGCAAGTACGTACATGACAAATCCTAAGCAGGATTGGAATTTAGGCTTTGATACCAACTACTGTCTGCCCTTAAGTCTAAGACCAAATTGCTAAAATCCTTTGAGCAAATAAAGTAGATTTCAATCTCAACCATCAAGGTGCGCTCTCAATGGGTCACAATGCTGATATCTAGGGGACCAGTGGCTAAACATGTGTGGCAGTCAATATGGATCTTAACTATATGACTCTACTACACTCATATAATAAGAATATAAAATATAGCTTAACAAAACAGAAAAAAGATGCCAATGTAGCATTCAGATGACATTCCCTTGGTAGACAAGTATGTTAAGGCTGTGTAAGCCTACACCAAGACATGTTTGAATAAATTTGGACATCATGTCAAATTGCTGATATCACTCAGAACTGTTTCCCTTTTGTCACTATACTTGAAAAATAGTGTATGTGCTTGTAATCTATAATTATGAAGATATTATGCATTTATTCAAATTGGACTTGAAACATATTACTTCACAGCTTATGGAAATATGGTCAGATAAATTGGGCATCGTGAAATTTTTGATTACACGAAAAACTACACCCCTTTTTAGTGTGTTCGAAAAATATGTAAGGCAATGTATTATCATAGTTTCTGGTCATACACCTAACAAAATAAGCTTCAGACACATTAGTATTATATGCCTCTTGCAAGATCCGTGGAGATGACATGATTATCTGCTCCCCCTACACACATACCTGATTACACTGCAAACTATTGTAGGTTAACGTCTTTTGTGCTTACTGGCTCGAGCTGCTGCTGATATCTCACCAATGGGATAGGTTTGTTAGTCTTGGTGAATAAATGAAATCTCGGACGCATTGTTGGAATCTACCGCGATGATATGTTGATGGTGGTTAATGTTGCCAATGCAAATTCATCCGACTGCATGTTGATACATTGCTTTTATAATAAGTCTGCATCTGTCAATAAGGACAAAAAGATAGCTTGCGTATGTGAATCTATATTTTTTTTGTCACTGCAATATAGGAATGTCTGGATAGCGTGAATGTTGACATAATTGACGCATCATTCCGGAGCTAGAATTCAAGTAGTAAAACTAATATTGTACCTGGGTAACACTTACTGTTCTGTTTTCTCTCCCACTGGGAGTCTATCGCACTAGTGTTCTATGGATACATTATATTTAATCCAGTGAAAGCTCGTGAAGTTGATGCTTCCACTTGGAAGTATTCGATTTGGTATGCGATTTCTATGCAACCTTGTGGCATAGGCGTCAGGTGCTGCAGTAGACGAAACACTTGTATTTCTTTCGGTTTAATTTTACATTGCGTAAGTATTCAAAATCCCAACCAAGCACAATGTCTGCAACATACTGTGAAGCACTCACATATCAGAATGTAGCATCTGTCAGCCTGCCAAGCAGCATCTGTTTCTGCCACTGCAATATTGTTGGTGTAGCACCGTAGTAGTGATGTGACACTCAAAAGTGATTCGACTTCTGTAATGTGGTATGCTGACACAGCATCTTATCTATAGTTTACATGTATATACTTGTTAACAGCTGCTGAATTGAATCAAGTTCTAGCAAACTGATTGCCAGACCTTTATGTATACTTTTAAAAATAGTTTTTTAGATTTTATGAATGCCAGTATTTATTGAGATTTCCTTACAACAGGGAAGTGTGAACAGCTCCAATTTGCACCTAGCCGGTTAAGAAAGATATATATCCTTTCTTGTGACCGTTATATTGTTGAACATGATCTTTTTTTGGAAATTATTTTTGTAAATTTTCTGCGAAATTGAGATGAGTGTTAAATTTAAAACAGCCAAAGATAAGCTATATATGATTTACAAAAAATGTGTACTTGGGATTGTTTATGCCTATCGAATCTGTAGAGGCTTGAATATAGAATTAGTTCATTTTTTTCCTTTAAAAAACATGATGAGAGAGTCAGAGAGACAACGATCACAAGATAGGAACCTTTCTTGCGACCATTATAATGACTTGTGACCGTTATGATGAATTGTTCTCTCGTCATTTTTTTTTTTGAAAAAGGAAAAACAGGGGTTCAATCTAAATTCAAACCTCTACAGATTCTATAGGTATAAATAACCCCAATATACATTTATTGCAAGCTATATATAACTTATCTTTGGTTGTTTTAAATCTAGCACTCATCTCAGTTTCCAATATTTTTTTTTGCAAATTCAACTTTCAAAAAATAGTCTAGCACTCATCTTTCATGTACCCAATGTGTGACATGCTATATCTGGGTGCCACTTCAGCATGCTAGATCTTCATCCAATGGCAGCCCATGATTCACTCTTGAGTGTGACTTTAACATAACCTATGATCCTTTTAGAGTGTCACAATTGCATGCCTTATACTAAGATGACACATCAATAGGTCCAGATTATGCGATTAACATTACTTGCACTTCTTTGAAGATAACATAATGGATGCAAAATTTTTATAACGGGCAAAAGACTACGGTGTTGTGCCATTCTACATAATTTTACATACAGCTAGATTTGCATTTCAACGAAGTTTAGGCTTTTGCAAAGAAATTTACTCTGCTCTGCTGGAATAGTCAAGTGTGCACATCTGATCTATCTAGCTTGCCTGTTTTAAGTGAGGGCTGAGATTTTTCTGTTTTTATCCTAACATGCTGCACAGTAAAATCTAGTATAATTCGCCGATCGCCTAAATCCTAATGGGGGCCTGGCTTAGGAATGATGGTTTTACGATGTGGTTACGCACATAGGTATCTGATTCATTCTACGTCATATTACGGAATATCAAAGTTCACAACAAAGGAAATTTGCAGTATTTTCTACTCTAGTCATCCAGTCTCTTCACAGTTTCCAACTACTGTTAGCAAATAATTTTGTCAGTATGCTGTGATATATGACAATAAACGAAATCCATTCAAGCTGATTGCCCCACCCCTCCCTCCTTTGTTTCCTGCAAATTCCAATCTGAACTCTCCGTGTGTTTGCAAATGCTGATGTCAATATGTTTGCTTTTTTGATACATCAGTGCATTGAAGTTCTGTTAGACTGGGCTGCTTTCATTCCCTTTAATCAATTATGTAGGAAGAAGAAGCTAACTGATCATTGGAGAAGGCACATACAACCGGAGATTTGGCGATGCAAACTTTTAGAGCTATGGATCAAACAGTTGGTCAATCGAGCAGATAGATATGATAGACAAATTGAGGCCTACGAACTTGAAAAGCAGTGCCATAGAGAAATTGATTGGCCTGACAACTGCACATCTCGAGAAGTTCCATTTCCATTTATATGTAAAACTAAAATCAAGGTTATGAGAAGGAAAAAAAGAAAACGGCCTGAAGGCATAATTGACATTTTGCACACTGTGAATCAAATCTTATCGCCATATCTTGGTAATTATTGTAAGATGTTTTCTATTCTGCATTACATGTAAATATCTGACCTCTAGAAAATTTCAGAGAAGAAGCAAGGTCATGAGGATTTATCGACTGACCCTATTTGCAACAAACCAGGTATCGATTTTTTTTCTTTACAGTTTTTCTGGGTTGCGACCTTAAGTCCCCAAATTATATTTAGTATAAGATGTATATCCCAAAGTTCTAAGGATATCATTTTAGTCTGTATAATAAAACTATATAGTTTATTCCTCCTTTTCTGGGGGTTATATGAGGCATCAAAATTGCAAACAACTCCTCTTATCTTCATTCCCTCTTCCCCCTTCCCCTCAGCCCCTCCTTGCCCCACTTCTCTCCGTTGCCGCCCCTACCTATGTCTCCTTGCGCACCAGCACCACCTTGTTGTCCTTCATCACCTCTTTCCTGGGTTCACCTTTCGTTGATATCGTTGCTGCTTCTGCAACAATGAGTAATTTACTGCTCACCATCGCAAAAACAGTAGGGCTGGTGGTCGTGGTGGGGATACTAGGGAAGAGGGAGGTAAAGAAGTGTTGATGGAAAGGGGGCATTGGAGAGGACGGAGATAGGGGAGTAGGTGGCGGCGATGGGTGGAAGAAGAGGTGACATGCAGAGGAGAATGAGCTTGGTAGAGCAGGTGGTAGCTGAAGAAAATTGGTGGAGCTCGCAGTGGAATGGGCGGGAGAAAACAGTTTTGTCTGGGAATTTCACAGCCCCTAAATCACCCCCCACCCACCCCCACCCCACACGCACACACCATGGTCCATAATAAAATTTGTGGAATAGGTTGTTGTATCTTGGATACATCACATTACCGTGACATTACGTTAAGAAGATGTGCATAGATGTAGAATCCACAGTGTAGTCTGGGTGTTGATCTGTAATGAATATATATTCTCATAATTGCATGGAATATTTATCTGTTTTAGGAAAACGACTTTGGACTTGTGAAAAATCCTGTAAGCGATAACTACTTGTTTTTTTTATAAGGGGATTTCTTTGGCATATAAAAAACTTGTAAGTGATAACTAGTTTTTTCCATATAAGTTATAAGGGGATTTCAATCACACACTGTTTTTTCGGCCAGCCATTATATTCATTTTTATTACTCAGTAATTATGTTTCAAACCAGATTTTTTAGTATATCAAGGGATATTTTTAAACCAAAGGATGATATTTTGTCGGTATCGGCGGTATACCGCTCGAAATACCGATGCCGACGGGTACCGGTACAATTACACACAATTCTGCCGTTAGGATCGCAAATATCGGCATACCGGTGGGTTTACCGCCAATACCGCCAAATATCGAGGGTGCCGGTGCAAAATAAACCACTTAAGCACCGGTACAGGGCGGCACGGGCGGTATACCGCCCGAGACACCGTCATTTGCGAGTCCTTAGCTGCTGCTGCTGTTTGAAGAGGAAAACCTTGGAGATTTTGGGCGATTTTGGAGATTGGAGCTCAAATCAGCCATAATTAAGGTATGTTTACTTAATTTCTTGCATTTCCCATCATTTCCAACCTCTCCCCTGTCTCTTCTCTTCTTATAATTCTATTCTCACCTAAAAAATTCACCAAATACCCCCAAAATCATAGATCTACTCCAAAATACTTATGATTGATGCTATTTATCACTAGATCTATGATTATATTATATAGATCTACTGATTTATCACTAGATCTACCTAATTAGCTCACTAATAATTAACATTAACATGTAATTTCACTAATTAATAGTAATAATACAATTAGTACCATTAATAATAGGTATTTAATTTAGGTTTAGTAGAAGAAGTTCTATCAAAGACTAACATGAACATATATTAACAAAAATATACCCAAAATAATAAAATATTTCGTATTTTTATTTATTAAAAATGCTGAAAATAAAAAAAAACGTTTTATTTTTTATTTTTTCTTTAGAATTGTGTGTGTTAATGTTGTATAAGATGAAACTAGCATGTGGAAAGCATATCACTTGTCTTTTTAATTAGTAAATATCATGTTTTATAATTTTAAAAATAATTTCAGATTTTATTTATATTTAAAAAAATTATCTTCAAAAGAAAAATCTTAAAAAATCTTGTGTTTGATTCTATAATTACAAGCATCATACATTATAAAATATGGATTTTGATTCTATATTACATAAAAGAAATCAATTTTTTTTCACTTAATGGCTTATTTTTATTTGATATTAGTATTGTCAATAGAGAATAGACTTAATAGTTAATACGACAATGTACATTTCTTACTAGTACTTTTTTATTAAATGCTAAGTTACTAATATCATTTGCTTTGCTTGTTTGTCTTTGTCTTTTTTAGTGTTGACTTTTGAGTTTTGAGAAGATGTCTTTCCTCCAGGGTGTGATACTACTTATACACGTCATATGTATAGGCGTGCTCTCAGAGACTCTCGCAAAAGTGAGTGGGATAGAGAGGAGGCAACTCGACTTATGAGGAGATATGGACCATCTGGTGCAGGTGGAGGCAGTGGGGCTGCACGTGTCCCTGTTGTTGACTTAGATGATGATGATGAAGATCAGCATGCTCAACATAAAAGAAAGAAAGGCACCGTTGATACACTCTTCCGTTCTGCTGGTGTGAGATTGAAGCATTTTGATGAGCCAGGGGTTAGGAAGGCTGATGCTAGGCACAAAATCCTAAAAGCAATGTTTACTGGTGCGAAAGAGAAGGTGGGCAAGGCAGTGGGTAAGTTCTTCTTTGCTCATGGTATACCCGCACATGTTGCATCCGAACCATATCTACAACACATGGTGGACGTCATAGGGGAGTCGGGTAGGGGTATTAAAGCCCCCACTGCACATGAGTTGATGAACAAGTATCTTCCCCAAGAGAAGAAAGATCTATAGGTATGGATTGAAAGCCAGAAACAATTGTGGTCTGAGTGTGGCGTCACACTCATGTGTGATGGGTGACATCTGGAAAAAGAAAGCAAATTATTAACTTTCTTGTACATTGTCGTGGATCTACTATTTTTCTAGACTCTGTTGATGCTTTTGGTGCAGTCAAGAATTACAGTTACATCAAGAATTTAATGAAGAAATACGTCAAGTAGGTAGGGTTGGGAATGTAGTGCAAATAGTGACTGATAATGGATCTAACTTTAAGAAGGCCGGTGAAAGTACAATGAAGAAATATCTGGTCTACTGGACACCATGTGCTGCCCATTGCATAGATCTAATTCTTAAGGATATGGGCACAATTGATTACATCAAAAGTGTGACAATTGATGGTAGGTTGATCACGGGTTTCATCTACAACCATTCCTTGTTAAATGCTATGAGGCGATCTGAGTACTGTGGAGGTGATCTAGTTAGACCATGGGTGACTAGATTTGCAACGAATTACTTGGCCTTGAATTCATTAAAGTCCAAAAAAGATGGACTTAGGAGGCTCTTCAATGGTGTGGAGTAGACCTCCATGAAGGAGCACAACACCCCGGTTGGCAGAAGGATTGAAGAACTAATTGCCGTTCGGGCTTTCTGGGATAAGGTTACAAAGGTGCTACGGATAATGGAACCTGTTGTCAAAGTGTTGAGGCTGGTAGATGGTGACATAGCCGCAACAATGCCTTACTTGTATGATGCAATGCAAGTAATGGTGGAAGGTATTAAACAAGCAACTCCTAGGTCCAATTCACAATACTTGTCAATTGTAGACAAGCGTTGGACAGATATGCTTTTGCATCCACTTCATAAAGCAGGTATATAATTTATTTCTTCTAAATTCAGATTTATGTTCTAAGTTTCTAACTCTATAACTTGCTATAAGTTAACTCAATCTAAATCTTATTTCCTTATTTGAAATTGGTGACAACTTACTATCTGAACTCGAGGTTCCAATACTCGCGAAACTTGGGCTTAGATGCGACTCTAATGTCTGCTATGAGAGATATAACTGTTCATATATGTCTTTATTTACTGTTCTGTTATTTTATATTTCTATATGGACCTCACTGTAACTGTACCACTTATATAAATATCAGGGTACACACGTTGTGTAACCCTACACTCTCCAATTTTCCTGTTCTCATGGTACCAGAGCAGGCTTAGATCCGGGAGTCGCCGCTCTTCCCCTTCCCTCCCTCCCTTCTCTCTCTCTCTCACCAGCCGCCGCCCTCCCCCCCCTCCCGCGGCCACCCGCCCGCCAGCCAGCCGGCTGCTGCTGGCAGCGCGCCGGGCCGTCGGGGCAGCCAGGCGCTGCGCCACAGCCGCCGGGCCAGGATCTGCCCACGGTTCTCACCGCCGCTTGCTCCGGTGGCTTGAACTCCTCCTGAAGGACCACTTCAACTCTGCTTCCTTCCTGCCCGTGTAGGCCTTTGAGCCACCGGGTTTTCTGCTGCGCCGCGACGTAGCTCGTATGTAACTGGTCCGTCCAGTTTTTCCACTGTGCCTACTGTCGCCTAGCTGAGGAACTAGGCGGTCGTGTTCTGCCTGTACCTGCCTGTTATTCTCTCTGTCGGTGTTTGGTGCTCTACCTATCATGGCATCTTCTCATGAGGATCTCCGTCGCCAAGTTACAACTGTTAAACTGGTTGGGAAAAACTACCAGCACTGGGTTTGTTCTATGCAGATCTATGTGAAATCTCAAGGGAAACTGTCCCATTTGACGCGAGATCCACCTCCTGTGCCTGCTGCAACCGCCGACTCCAAGGATGTCAAAGCATATGATGACTGGGTTAAAGATAATTCTACTGTTATGACGTGGATTCTGAATAGCAGTGAGACAAAGATTAGTGTCACCTTATTATACCTGTAGACAGCCAAGCAGATGTGGGATCAGCTTGCTAGTACATACTCTGACAGCCATAATCTGAAGAAAGTCTTTGATATCCACAAACAACTCAGTCGCTTGCACTTCTCGAGATCTGATCTTACTGACTATTTTTCTGCTTTCAAGGGACTTTGGGGGGAATTGGAGGCCTACCATCCCTTGTCTACTGATTTGGCTACTATGCAACGTCAACGCCAAGAGTTGCAAGTAGTTCAGTTCTGGTGTGGCTTACCTGACTCATATGCTGGGGTGGTGGATCAGATTCTGGCCAGTGATCCCCTACCTACTTTACAGAGTGCTTTTCAGCGTCTACAACACCTGCCTGCATCCTCATCTGAGACATCTACTGATACTGGCGATTCCACTGCCCTCGCTGCTATGTCTGTTCGTGGCCGTGGCCGTGGACGCGACCATTCTCACGAAACTCATCCTCCTCTTGGTGCCGGAAGGGGGAGGAGCTCTTCTGGTCGTGGAGCATCTTCTGGTCCTACTGCTGTACGCCCTCAGATTGGTCAACAGTTCTGCAGCTTCTGTGGCCGGTCTAATCATATTGAAGAAAAATGCTGGGAGAAATATGGAAAGCCCGCCTGGGCTAATGCAGCTTCAGATACTCATACTACCACTGAGGTAGTACCACAGTCTACTCCTACTGATGCATCCAGTTCTACTACTGCCGACTTCATCCGTGCTGAGTTGGAGCGTCTGCTGCTTGAGCGTACTGGGTCATCCTCTGGGACTGCCTCTGGAGCGCATGCTGCTACTTATTCTGGTTGTGATAATGCCTTCCTCAGTGCACTCTCATCTAGTACTGGTAATACCAAATGGGTTATTGATTCAGGTGCTTCATCACATATATCTGGGAATCGGTCTGTTTTCAAAAGTTTAGCTAGACCGGTATCTCATTCTTCTGTTATGCTTGCTGATGGCTCCAAGTCTCCTGTTTCTAGGATTGGAGACATTGTTTCTGAGTTTCTGTTAAAATCTGCCCTATATGTGTTAGCAAAGCTGTGCGTAGCCTGAACTGCAGTCTTACTTTTTTACCTGGTTCATGTGTTTTTCAGGACCTTCGCACGAGGATGAGGATTGGTGGGGGGCATGAAGGATCTGATGGATTATATTATCTGGATTATCTAAAAAAGGTGGACAATGTGGCGTTGGCTTCAGCTTTATCTTCATCTGTTTCGGCTTTACAGTGGCACTACAGACTTGGACACCCATCTTCTGAGAAGCTCAGACATATAGTATCTGGTGTAGGGACACATTTGTTTCAGTGCGAGTCATGTCAGTTAGGAAAACAAACCAGGGCTGTTTATCCTAAACGATCTCATATTAGTAGCAAAAATATTTTTGATCTTGTTCATGCCGATGTATGGGGTCCATGTCATGTTCCGAGTCTGTCTGGATACAAATACTTTATATTATTTATTGATGATTTCTCTCGTGTCACGTGGTTGTTTCTTATGAAAAGCCGGTCTAAGGTGTTGTCCACAATTAAATTCTTTTTTGCTGAAATAAAAACACAATATTCTATGCCTGTTAAAGTTTTTAGAACAGATAATGCATTGGAGTTTGCTCAGAATGTTGTTGAATTGTTTTGTAAATCGGTTGGCACTATTCATCAGACGTCATGCACATATACACCTCAGCAGAATGGAGTTGCGGAACGCAAAAATAGACACTTACTAGAGGTTGCTAGAACTATCATGCTGCATTCTAATGTGTCTCGCCTATTCTGGCCTGAAGCCATTCTGCCTGCCTGCTTAATAAATCGAATGCCTTCTTCTGTGATTGACAATAAAATTCCTGTACAAGTTCTACAAACTGATGCACCATTGTTTTCTGTACCTCGGATATTTAGTTCTACCTGCTTTGTACGGTTACTAGGGCCAACCTATGATAAATTATCTCCAAGAGCCGCAAAATGCATTTTTTGGGGGTATTCTCGAACGCAGAAAGGGTATCGGTGTTATAACCCTACTACTAAAAAATGGTTCACAAGCAGTGATGTCGTCTTTTTTGAGGATACCCCCTTTACTCAGCTAAAGGAGATAGTTTGAATTCAGATATTATTGCTCCTCCTCTGCCTATTACCAATGACTGTGCTTCTGATAATTCAAGTACTACTCCACTTATTGTATATCAACGCAGGAACAAGTCCCAGCCTGGTCAAGCACCCCCCAATCAACACCAATCTTCTCCTCTAGAAGGTCCTGCATCACCTGAGGTAACTTTTGATTTAGATTTGCCCATTGCTCTTAGAAAGGACACTTGTTCCTGTACTACTCATAATATTGCTAATCATGTCTCCACTACACATCTGAGTGCTCATGCAAGTAATTTTGTCACTGCCTTATCTGCTATTGCTATTCCAAAGACTGTACATGATGCCCTGGAAAGTACAACATGGACTACTGCCATGAAGGAGGCGATGAATGCTCTTGCTGATCGAGAAACTTGGGAGCTGGTGGATCCACATGTTGGCTGTCGATGGGTATATGCTGTGAAATATCAACCTGATGGTACAGTAGAACGTCTGAAGGCACGCCTAGTGGCGAAAGGGTATACGCAGACTTATGGTATTGACTATTTTGAGACTTTCTCACCTGTTTCCCGCCTTAATTCTGTTAGAGTTCTACTTTCTGTTGCTATTAATCTTGACTGGCCTCTTATACAACTCGATGTTAAAAATGCCTTCTTGTATGGTGATCTTCAAGAAGAGGTCTATATGGAGCAACCTCCTGGGTTTGTTGCTTAGGGGGAGTCACATAAAGTCTGCAAGTTAAAAAAATCTATCTATGGACTCAAACAGAGTCCTCGAGCATGGTTTGACAAGCTGAGTAAAATTCTGACTACTTTTGCATTTCAGAGATCACAGGTTGATCATTCGGTCTTTACAAAAAAGACCCCCTCTGGTATTGTGATTCTTATATTATATGTTGATGATATCATTCTGTTTGGTAGTGATTCTCTTGAAATTCAGGCTACTAAAACTCACTTGTGTAAACATTTTGCTACTAAAGATCTGGGGAAACTGCGATATTTTCTGGGCATTGAGGTATCTAGAACTTCTAATGCTCTCATTTTATCTCAGAGGAAGTATGTACTTGATTTATTACAAGAAACTGGGATGCTTGGTGCACGGCCAGCTGATACTCTGGATCTCAATGTTAATTGGGATGATGAATCTTCCCCTATGTTTCCAGACAACAAAAATACAGGAGGTTGATTGGCAAGATGATTTATCTGACTGTGACTAGAGCTGATATATCTACTGTTGTGGGTCTTCTTAGCAGGTACCTAGATAAGCCTAGACAATGTCACTGGGATGCTCTATGCAATATTTTGAGATATCTGAAGAAGTCTCATGGCAAAGCCAAGCCTGGACGATGATTAGAGAACCGTCCATCATCCACGACGCCTCACTGAGAATCCTCTCCCTTTCCTTTTCCGTCGGTAGCTTCACAACGAACCCCTCTGTTTCCTCTACAATGATGTCAAACGAACTACTGGGCCTCCACTGTCGATGGATCCATCCATGAAGCTGACTCCAAAACGGCTTTCTCCCCGTGAATCTGATCGAGGCGTACTCCTGCCACGAAGGAAGGGGCTCATCCTCGCTCGAAATTGAGAAGCACTTGACCCCATCGATAATTTCCGGCTCAATAAAATTGACTGTAGAGATATCTTCGCAAGGTAACCCTGATCTACTGGCAGATAACCAATCGATCACCTTGTTACTTGCAGAAGAACCCCCACTCTCCTCAGGCGGCCGAGTCGTAGAGGTAGACGGAGTTGCGGGTTTTGTTGAGGAAGACGACGCCTCTGGACTGCCTCCGAACTGGGATGAAGGGATGCTCTGTGCTCCATCAACCTCACTTGAGCTCTCAGGAGGAACCGAGACTGGTTCTGGAGATGGAAACCACCTTTAGTTGGTGCCGCCCCTAGGGTTTCCCCCCCTCCCGCGACCCCGTCCTCTACCGCCTCTCCGCGACATCTTGTAATATGAGTCTTCTAATGTTGAACATGATTGTCTACTTCTTAATCGAATGCTTTGTTTCCTTTTTTTTCTACATTTTTGTGCTCCTGCTTCTTTTTGTTTTGACTGAGTGTTTTTTTGTTGCAATTTGATCTTCCTTCTATGTCCAATTGGTTCCATCTTCCTTATCTTATTTTCATTTCCGGATTCCCCTTTCCCCCTTCAATTCTTTTCGTTCCCCTCATTCACAATGTAATGTCGACCCCCAAACTCCCTTTTTTATCCTGTTCTGATTTCATCTTCTATTTCCGAATTTCTCTTTCTTCTTCCATTACCCATTTTCGATTTCCTACTTCCCCAACTCCCTTTCTTCCATTTCTCAATTTCATTTCCTTCATTCAAAACCCACAATCATACCGCCTCAACTCCACTTTTTACTGTTGTCCATGATCTGTCACCCTCTGCTCTTCCATTCTCCAATCTTCCTTTCTTCTTATATTTCCCAATTTGATCTCCCAATTTTACTGTCTGTCATTTCCAGTTCTCCAACCATCTCCTTTCTTCATGTACTTTCCGTTCTTCATAATTATTATTTCCATCCCTTCATTTCATGTTCTCTTCTTTTCCATTTCCCTCTTTCCCAATTACCGATCCAATGGATGCCACCTCCCTCCCAATTTCCCTGTTTGCCTATTATTCTTGCATGTGTGGTTTGGTCTGGTTGGTCTCATTCTCATCTATTATTCCTGTATGTGTAATTTAGTTTGTTTGATATGTATGATAATTGAAATGCATGATTGCATCTATTATTTTTATGGTGTTGATATGTATGTGTGGTTTGGTTTGTTTGATATGTTTTATTCTAAATGGTGTAGTCTTATTGGAAACTTTATATTTGAAATTTTGAATCTATCTCAAGTTTTAAGGTCTAAATATGTAATCGTACAGATTAAATATGCAATTGTGTGATTAATTTATATATAATAATTAAATTATAAAAAAAATCCAAAACCACATATACTCCCGCATACCACATATACTCTACAAGGTGACCTCTCCGAACGCATAAGCATACCACTTTTTAAAACACTAGTAGGACAAACTAGGGAAAGATAGGCCTGAACATGCCTTGTTACGCTAAACTCGGTCTGACTTAGGCCAAATTAGGATGGACTAAGTTAAATTAGGTCCTATTTAGATTATGTTAGGTCAAATTAAGGTCAAATAAGTCTAGCTTAGATCATGACACGTGTGATATAGGTGTAGTAATGATTGATTAAGCTTAAGGATAACCAATACAAACATACATAGTCATGTATACTTGAATGTAGCTAAATTTATATGCAAAATCATTTATATGTGTAAAAAAACAAATATGAGGAACTCCTAGAAACGCCCAGGCTCCCTAGGCTCCCATTGGGGAAGGGCCGCCTAGCCCCCCAAACAAGTACGACGCTTATATAAAGGCTTTGTAAGCCTCTTTAGAAGGCATACTTGATGATAGAATCTTTTGATAATTTTTTTTGATGACCGAGAGAACCCACCCCGGGCGAAGCCGACATGGTAAACTGTCGAGGCATGAGAGGGTGTGGTCCGGTCACCCCCCTCCCGCGCCTAATCAGTGTGGATTGCCGTTCGCAAAGTGCCTTAGGTGAGGTTTGAACCCGGGTCCTTCATTGGGACTTACTGAGCTCTTACCAACCATGTAGGTGAGGTTTGAACCCGAGTCCTTCATTGGGACTTACTGAGCTCTTACCAACCATGTTACTATGGTCGGGCAATCTTTTAATAAATTAAATTCTCTTTAATTAGTTAATTTAAATTAGTTTAAATCTTAATCATTTGGTTCCCCGTTATTTTGTATCAAAGCCTAAGCCTAACTAATAGGGTTATGTCTTGCTCTTGTGACGACCGCTCCCTATGGTTTTGGACTATTGTCTCCTTTGGCTTCCTTGTCCAGCTCGGTTTGTGGTGTTCTTAGCCATTATCTTATTTGGCTGGCTTTTCCTGCCTTTGCCTTGAAGGAGACACCCCCGCGACATCCCCATGCCAAGAATTCGGTGTCAAAAACTATTGTCACAAGGGCGCAACCAACCCTCTCTATCTTCCATTCTCAGCAAATTCAGTCGCTAACGTCAACAACTTCCATACCAACAAACAACAACTCCCCCGCAACTTCCCGCCGAAGGCAGTTAACACCAAACCCACCTGACATGCAAGACCCACCCCCCCGCTCGACCATCACCCCCATCCCACACCCCCGCTCTGCCACCACGTAACCTCCCAACACCGTAAAGAAATCCCCAATCTCCGATCCCGTCACCTCATCCTCTCCCGTAGCCTCTCATCCTTCGACCGTTCCGTATACACTGCAAGACCATCCCTCCTTTCCCAACGCATTCTGACCCCAACCCCAACATCCTTCGCTTCCTCCCTTTCAATTTGCATCTCCAATCCCTCCGTCCCATCTCTAGCGATAACAACAACTGAGTAGGCTATCATCCTACTCTATTCCTGTAACCCTTACCTCCCACTTTTGCATACCCTCTCATCCCATCCGCTGACAACTCCCAACACCCACCAAATGCCTCGTCAAGCCAGCAAGGAGCGACAGAGAATAGATGACACCCCCTCTGCACGACACCTATCCTGTGTTATCCCACTATGGCATCCACCCACTCTTTCGCTTCCTCATTACTGTTCCCCTTCCATGTCCCCGACGCCTACATGCCCTGTATAGAACAACCCATAATAGTGGGTCCACTGGGACTAGCCAAACCCCAAGGACTGTCTCTCCCTCTGACAACTCCATCTCTCTACCTCTCGTGATACAACAAGTATCTAGAACCAGATCAAGTATGCATTTTTCTCAACGGTATGTTGCATTGCAATGCCATCAATATAATCTATTTACGTTATGAATTTCTTGTTTCCATTGCAAATTACAATATGCATATTTGACAATCTGCCTCAACGGTTATCTCCACTGCTAAGATGTCATGGAGCTTTATATGTTGTTGAAGTACAATCTTCTCTTCTTGGTATCTTCCCCGACATCTTCGAAGCATTGTATCTACTAAGAAAGAAAATGTCTGATTTTGATGACTTTTCGGTGGCCATAGAAATAGAAAATTCGATAGGAATTTCGATAAATGCCTTCATGGCGTTTCAACGATAAAATTAACGAATTAATTTATGAAACTTTACCAGAATGATCTATTAGTGTAGATCTATATTTAATAATATTTCATAATAGATATGTGGGGGTGGGGCCTCGTCATTAGTGAGTGAATCACCCTGAACTATTTTGACGGGCATTTGGATGGGGAATTTTGATGTCAAATTTTAATGGTGAAATCAATGAATTGAGTCATTAGAGTTTGCAAGCACAATTTATAGACTTAAAGACACCAAACTCTGCAAAAAAAATAACACTCCCCCTCAAGCTGGTGTGGTCATAGGTACCAAGCTTGTTACATAAGAATTTTACTCGACATCCATTGAGGGAGTTTGTGAAAAGATTAGCCACTTGATCCTCTAAACAGACTGGAGTAAGTACAATTTGGTGATCTTGTACCTTTTCTCGAATGAAATGACAATCAACTTCAATATGTTTGGTCCTTCTTGAAAAGCTGGGTTGGAAGCAATGGGGACACCTGCTTGATTATCACACTTGAGTTCCATTGCTTCTGATTGATTGATTCCTAGTTCTTCTAGGATATTCTTGGTCCATAGGAGATCACTGGTTGCATGAGCAATTGCTCTGTATTTAGATTCAACGCTAGATCGGGCTACCGCCTGTTTGCTTTGTGCTTTTTCAGGACACGAGCCCCACAAAGACATAATATCCGGAAATTGATCTGTGTTCTATGACACATCCTACCCAATCAACATCTAAGAAGCCATGCACTTTGAGATGTCCATTTGTGTACCATATACCTTTGCCTGGACTCTTCTTGAGATAGCAAAGAATCCTATAAACAATCTCTATATGACTACTAGGTTTATCCATGAATTAACTAACCACACTAGTAGCAAGGGATATATCTGGACGAGTGACTGTAAGATAATTTAATTTTTCAACCAGTCTTCTATATCTCCATTGATCTTCAAATGGCTCCCCCTCTTCCTTGTACAACTTGACTTTGGGATCAATTGGAGTATCTACAGGGTTTTCTCCAAGCATACCAACCTCTTCAAGTAGATTGTGGGTGTATTTCCTTTGTGAGATGACACTACCTTCATTAGATTTAGCAGCCTCAATACCCTGAAAATATTTTAGGAGGCCTAAATCTTTAGTTTGAAATTCACCTTGAAGAAATTGTTTAAGCTGCAAAATACCTTGCTGATCATCTCCAGTAATGACAATATCATCAACATAGACATTAGGGAGAACACAGCCCGAAGATCGTCACTGATGGAAGACTGAATGACCGAGACCTGACTGTAGAAATCCAAATTCAAGTAAAGCTTGACTAAATTTCGAGAACCAAGCTCTTGGGGACTGCTTGAGCCCATAGAGAGATTTATTAAGACGACAAGCTAGGTGTGACTCCCCCTAAGCAATGAACCCAGGAGGTTGCTCCATATAGATTATTTTAGACAGGTCACTATGGAGAAAAAAATTCTTGATATCAAGTTGGTACAAGGGCCAAGAAAAATGAACTGCCAGAGAAATAAAAAGACGAACACATGACATTTTAGCAACATGAGAAAGTTTCAAGATAGTCCTCACCATATATTTGAGTGTATCCCTTGGCTACCAAACAACCCGACTTTGACTGAGTAAACCCATTTGTACCCAACAACAACCCGGTCTGTTTGAGTAGGAATCAAACTCCAAGTGTGATTCTGGCGAAGAGCATTCATCTCATCTTCCATAGCATGACACCATCCTGTGTGATTCATGGCAACATATACATAGCTAAGAATGGAAAATATCAGTTATGGATGATATAAAGGATTTATACGAGGGAGATAAACAGTCATATGAAACAAAGTTGGAAATAGGATGAAGAGTGCATGACCGTTTTCCTTTCTAAATAGCTATTGGCAGATCAAGGGAACTATCGCTGCTCCGTGGAGCTCCAGACTGAGTGGTGATTAAAGGAGGTTTGTCACTTGCGTTAACTGATCCTTGCTCTTGATTATTGTCCTTTACAGGATGTGTGTACACATGAGTTATGGGGGGTTTCTCTCCTTGGGACACGTGGAGATGACTCTCCCTGGAAAGGGGGTTCATGTGACGAGATCTCTATGACAACAAGATGTGGGAGAGCTTCTGATTATTGTCCTTTACAGGATGTGTGTACACATGAGTTATGGGGGGTTTCTCTCCTTGGGACACGTGGAGATGACTCTCCCTGGAAAGGGGGTTCATGTGACGAGATCTCTATGACAACCAGATGTGGGAGAGCTTCTTCAAGATCCCTCATTGTCAGGGGATCTCTAAAATATGGAGTGTCTTCAAAGAAGGCGACATCAGCTGAAACAAAAAAAGGCGATCAACTAGATCATAACATCGATATCCCTTCTGAGTCTTGGAATAACTAAGGAAGACACACTTGGAAGCCTTTGGATTAAGTTTGTCATGACCAATCCCAACATTGTAAACAAAACAGACACATCGAAAAACCTTTTAGAGGAACAATATACATGGGCTGATCTGGACACAAAAGTTGAAAGGGTATGCGTTTGTTTAAGGTGGGCGATGGCATGCGATTGGTGGGATATGTGGCATTGAGGACAACATCACCCTAGATTAACTTGGGAACACTTGTATGCAAAAGAAGAGTATGAGTAGTTTTGGCTGTGACAATTTTCCCTCTTGGCTACCCCATTTTGTTGAGGTGTGTGAGGACAAGATGATTGGTGTATAACTCTTTTCGAAAATAAGAATTGAGCAAGAGCAATCCTGAAATATTCTTTGGCATTATTCGTTCAAAGAATACGAATTCACTGAGAGAATTAGGTTTCAATCTCATTATCAAAGTTCTGTGTTATTGATAAATTTCAGAACTATCTTTAATCAAATACAACAAAGTGACTAGAGAAATCATCGATGAAAGTGACAATATTTTTGACCAAGTTTTGACCGAACCCGACATGAGCCCAGGCATCAGAATCAATAATTTCGAAACTTGACTTGGCAGTCTTCTAATCCCTAGACTTAAAGGTGGATCGATGATGCTTTTCTAACCGACATGACTCACATTGGAGTTACTAAGTCTAGATAGATGAGGATGGAGAATCCAAAGTTTGTCCAAGGACATGTGTCCAAGCCGACTATGGATATGGAGAGGAGAAGCTGCCACACATGCCTTGGACGCCAGCCTAAGACAGTAGAGATCTGCAAGTTCATACCTGCCACCAATCACCTTCTGAGGTCCTGTATTACACAATCATCAGGGTTATATGTAACTGCGGCTTGAAGACAACAGGTTAGTTTGCTAATAAAAATTATATTGAAAGGAAACTCAGGAGAAAACACCACTGCTTGCAAGGTGCTGTAGGTAGAGGTTTGATAATCCTGGTATCATGTACTGGAACTTTGCTGGTGGATAGATTGGACATATGATGACTTTTACCTGTAATGTGATCTATTGCACCTGAATCTGTACCCAAAAAGATGAACCTGCATTAGAAGATTGAGATATGCAGTAGGTCCACCAGGATGTTGTGCAAAGGAAGCCATTGGAGAAATTGAAGACGAGGCTTGTTGAGGAGCTTTGTACTTAGTCTACTGACAAAACTGATTGTACTCCTCGTCTATCACCTGAATTTGACGACTGGTGTCCCCTGAAGCGCCGTTAGTCGATGCCACATTTGCGGATGTGGTTTTGGGAGGATACCCATGAAGTTCATAGCAAGTTTCCTTGTAATGCCCCATCTTGCCATAATGAGAGCATTCTGGGCGTTCACGTCCTCCAGTAGACCTACCTCTACGACCTTTTTGTCCCCTAGGAAGCATGGACACTTCCCTAGGGCATCCGTGGCCGTCCTGGACACGTGTCAGACACGGACACGGTGTGGGTGTGGACACGGCTGAACACACGGTGGACATGGCTCAGAATTGTCAACTTTTTTTAAAGTCCGGACACGGCATGAACACGACGTAGGCAACTTGGACACGGCTTTGACACGTCGTGGACACGACAAACTCAAACTAATTCCCTATATAAAAGAAATATAAATTATATATCTTCTCTCTCCCTCTTATTCCAACACACTACCATATGTCTCCTCCCCATCCTTTTCCTAATGATTATTACATATTTATCTATTATACATCATACTTATATATATAATTCATCATTATATAACAAGTTTTCTAGGAATTTGACATACACATTCATTATATTCATCATTCTTCATTCATACTTACTTGATTTCATATTGCAAATGTATTATAGATTAATCTACATTGATCATTTATTATCTCATAATGGAAACATACTAGTGCTTTCTTATAAAGTCTGCATTCATATCGTAGGTGGATTTTGGGTTTGATTTATACTTTGTTTAAGTTTTTTCCTGAAATCTCATTTAATCAGCTGCTTTACAGATTTGGATAGACAGATATTATATGTATCAACTCCACGTTATGTGTATGTATATGTATATTTGTGTACATGTATATGTATATTTGTGTACATGTATATGTATCTTTGTGTACATGTATATCTATATTTGTGTACATGTATATGTGTACGTATATATTTTTCTATATATGTATACAACTATATTTATACTTATACATATATGTATTTATGTATATTATATATATAATTATATATATGTATGTGCGTATGTCGTGTCCAACGCCGTGTCCATGTCCTATATTTTTGAAAATTGCTGTGTCCCGTGTCCGTGCTTCCTAGCTTGTCCCCCTTGTCCCTTTCCATGAGTAGTAGGGCCAATGTTGACTTGACCATTCATGGTGGAGATCACGGTAGATTTGTCCGAGGTAGAATGTGGAGCTTGTTCAATGAGAGCGCTAGAGTCACACTGACATGCTTCTACCAATTTGGGAAGCTCAGACTTAGTAAGGATTTGGCTGCGCACTCCTTCGTATTCACGTCGAAGACCAACTAAGAATTTGATAACAACCATTTGATCCCCTTTGCTTCTGGAGTTTGTTGAGGCCGTTGTTAGCGGAAGAAGAGAATGGAGATCGTCAGTTATGCGAGTCACCTCCCCGAAGTATCGAGTCAGAGATTTGTCATCTTGTTGAAGATTGTACATCCTCACGGTCATCTCGTACATGCGGGAGATGTTTGACTCGTACTTGAGATTAAGATGATCCCAACCATCTTTACATTTCTCGAAGTGACAGGTGAGATCAACAACTTGTGGCTCCGTAAAATTTCATAGGATGGAGAGAAGATTGGCATTGGTATGCTCCCATTGTTCCAGAGTGGCGCCGGTTGGAGGACCCTATGTGAGATGCTTGTACTTTCCTTGTCCATTGAATCATATCTTGAATGTTTAGCTCCATTGAGTGAAATTTTTCTCATTGAGCTTCCGAGTGGTGATGACCTGATCACGGAAAAGGAGGGGCACTTGTTTTCTGACATGATGAAGAAAAGGGATGAAACTGGGCAACAAGTGCCTTACATGACGTGTACGGAAACACACACAACGTGTACAAAGTACTGGATATATCGCTGACTGTTGACGACATGGCGTGTCGGTGATGGACACGACGTGTACGTCGTCGGAGGTGTAACTCTGTCTCCTGTCAACACAGCGTGTACCTTGTCAGAGGTGTAACTTTGTTTCCCGTCAACACGTGTCAGGGATGGACACGACGTGTGACTTGTCGAGGGTGTAACCCTGTCTCCTATCAACACCCTATGTTGATGATGGACAGGACGTGTGTCGCGCCGCCGACTCGGAAATAATAGATCTTTTGTCCCACGTATCGCCCCTTAGATGGAACTTCTTGGTGAGAGAACCTCTTAGGCGTAGATCTATCTACTGCTATGACGGTGGTGAAGATTTGGGGAAGGAGATGGAGATCCTTTGATAGGCGAGGATGATGATGTCTCTGAGAAAAGAGAACGACGCTTCAGAAGGTGATGGAGATGACTTCCACGACTTTGAAGATGGTTCTCACGGTGGAAATGATTTCCACAATGGGGAAGGAGAAAGACTTCCACGGTTGACACGATTTTCACGGCGGAGGAGGGACGACCCCAACGGAGGAGCCCGGTGAGGATGATATCAACACCGATGAAGATGACAACGACTGCTACTGCGAGGCGCTCTCTCCAGGGAATTGGGGTATCGTTGGCTTTGATACCATGTAGACAAGAAAGTCATGTGCGGAATGAGATACCTTTCTATTGACAGGGCACACCTATATATATATATATATGGACAACCGATTTACTCAGTGTGGGACTAAAATCCCATACACAGATAATGTACATGGAAATAAAGAATAACGAATAAAGGAAATAATACTTATTATTCTAACAACAATAAACAAATGACATAAAAATGGTGTAAACCTATGGTAGATCTAGCAGAGAGGGGCTTGATCTATTAATATTAGCTTAGAAAAATAAAATAAAATTAAAATTACGTTACCTCAAACTCCAACACTTTTCTCCCCTCACACAACAAACTCCACATATTACCCGAAGAATGTTGCTGACTTCGACTGATGTTGAGAAAGTTGGGGAATTTTTGAATGGACATGGGCCAGCTTCGTCGACAAATGGAGAAATGTCGACAACTTCAACGAAATGTTAATGATATTGTGGAATAAGGATGTTTACGGGGATTCGACATTGCCAACTGTTGACATCGACAAAATCAGTGAAATTTTGCCCAACTTCGACGGATTTTAATACCATGGCGCCAACTGACTCCACGATTTTGTGTGCCATCCATGGCTACTTTCATCCCACAAAACTTATCAAAAAGCCCCATGGCACCCCATTTCGGGCATAGTAACAAAATCTCTGAATTTTATGAAAAATGGGCGATTTTTTGCGATTTTATAGGCTCCAGAATGTTCGACACGATTAACACGCCAATCGTCGATTTTTCTCAATTATTCACAATTTATTCCACTTTTTTGTGATTTATATTATTTTTCATGACTCTTTTCACGAATTTTCTCTTTTAAGTAGCTTGCTCTTTTTTCACAAAACCATGTACGTAATACTCTTGATACACACTAAGCCTCTAACCCCCACTCTTCTAACAATCCTTTGTTATCGCTCAACTATTCTTAATTCTTTTCCTACTTTTTCACTTGATAAGATTGTATGCCTTGTGACCTTTATAGTTACATGTATCTGATATTTATATATAGGATTAAGAGAGAAAGATTTCTCCCTCCTCTCTCACAACCTGTAGCGGAGGTCGGACACTCAGAGGGTAGTAAATCAAGAAACGCTTGTCCAATGGTTTGAACCTAGGTCCCTTCATTAGGGAACACCTAAATTCGCCACTACGCTATCCCTTGCCGACATCTGATATGTATGTATATAGATATTCATATCACGTTTTTTTCCTAATTCTGATTTTTATTGGCTACCTGAAAAATTGCTAAATCCTGAATTTGTGACTATGATTTTGAGATTGACTTGGTCAATCAATAGGGTAGGTGCCGATTTCAAGATATGGAGAAAATATATGCTCTGCCACTCCCTCCACTTTACAAAAGAGGGAGACGACAACTACATGACAAGAGGAGTGTATTTGTGTGTGTGAGAGAAAGAGAGCGATAGAGAGAGAGAGAGAGAGTGAGAGAACAACTCTAACTTGTACCTAGGAATACTTATTCAGTTGGCATCCTTTTGCCAACCATCTCCACTATCTGACCTAATCAAACTCTCCACCTTCACTATGCGTTTGTATGTCAACCTAAAGTGCAACTTTGAGTGGCACGTATGCATATGTTAAACCAAGCGGTGCCAATCAACGCTTGAACAACAAGGTGACAACGACAATTTGATTCACACATTCCTCTCATTTCATGCTAACTATGAGGAACATATACAACATTTCTTATTAAAGCCTTGAAATGCTGTTTTGAAAGGCGGATTGGGTACTGATCTAATAACAACACTTTCCTTGTTTGTAATAGAGTGCTCTGAATCTGAGATATCATTAGCTTTGCTATCCCTATCCATACTTGAGTCATTTTTAATGTTTTATGAGCTTTTTCCAACTAAACCTTGGCGGTGACTCCAAACCACCAATGTTTTTGACTTGACACGCAAAGGTGTATTGATAAATAGATTGCTAAACAAACAATGACTCTAGTGCCTACTTTCATACTTGTTTGGGCGGCTAGGCAGTCCTTACCATCCAAGCAAAGCCTAGGGGGCCTAGACGTTTCCAGGTGTTCTTCATGTTTGTTTATATTTGACATATATATAAATGATTTGACGTATACATTTAGCTATACTCAAATATGTACATCACTATATACGTCTGTATGGTTATCCCTAAGCTTAATCAATCACAATTTCACCTACATCGCACCTGTCATGACCTAAACTAGATCCGTTCGGCCTTAATTTGACCTATCATGATCTAAATTGGAACTAATTTGACTAAGTATGCCCTAATTTGGCCTAAGTTAGACCTATTTTGGCATAACATGACCTAATCAGACGTAACTTCCCCTAGTTTGTCCTACATTGACCTAAGTGAGCCCTAATTTGGCAAAATCAGACCTAATCCCCAAATAAGACATGATTTCCCAAAGTAGACACCCCCCCCCCCCCAAAAAAAAAAAAAAAAAAAAAACGAAGTCAGACCAAATTGCCCAAATAAGACATGATTTCTAGAATAGGTTTTCAATCAGCAGTGTCACATTTCTCTTTTGTTGGTGGGTCGATTGTGTGGCACTTTCGTAACCCTGGATATTCCATTCAGTGGCCATTGTTATCCCAACTGATATTTGCGGAAGAATTAAGTGAAAGGGAGCTAGAGGCCCTTGGATTGATGATCGGACAAATCAAATCTATTTCTTCCCTAAATAACTAAAATTGATCTAATTTGACCAATTTCAGATCTAATCCATGGTAATTTGGTCTCTAAGTGTTTAATTTCGGCTTGAAGCCCTTAGGCATTCACTTTAGTTATCTGAAAGCCTAAGCACCCAGTTTAAGGCATCCCACCTAGAGCCTAGGTGGGAGCCTAGATAACTGCCTACTTTTCAGTATCATGTACAATAAAATCCACGTGAAATTTCTTAAGCTGCCGCAAAATCATGTAATTAAAAAAGAATCTGCTGTGTGGTTTTCGAGGTTTTCACCTTGAAGGTGGGGCTGCCCTATTTGTGCTACACATACATAATCTACACATTTATGTTACACTCACACGTACACATTTTTGCACATGTGCACACATATATTACTTACATACGAACAAATATTAAGACACACAGACACAAATATATATATTTTCTCATGGCTTATGCCCAAAACGTCTCAAGGTTCTGGCTTATGCTTCCTTTCTTTAATACAAAACTTATATCTCATAGTTTTCTCAGTAATTTTTCCGTTAGATTTTGGCTTGATATGAATCTTTCGAAAAGATTTCTTAGTTTTTTGGTAACATGGCAACGTTAGACTGTCTGGTGCTGCATCTTCGGCAGACTGCCTGTTGTTAGCAAAACATATAACTAATGCAGGCCAGCGTGAATGATGGCGACCATAATCTATAGCGATGTTACTGAGAGGAGACAGACTCCTGTGACAAATGATGGTTGCTCCTAAAAACCTCATATAAGTAAAGAACTAATGTATTTTCTGTTCTGTTGACATACTTGTTGCTATATCTCTGTTGGTTCTTAATTTCAAATTATATCTAATGTCTGTTATTTATATAGAAACTTGGACTTATTATTGCCTATTCCATCTGACGTGTTTATATATATATATATATATATATATATATATATATATATATATATATATATATATCCTTTCCTCTATTGGTAAATAAAGGAGTGTGGGATCTAAAGTCGTTTTGTTAACATTCGACCTGACATTATGTCCAGAACTAGGTTTACTCTGCTTTTGCCAATCTTGTTTCTGTCGCATGGGGCAATGACATTATAACAATGATCACATTGACTATGACTGCATTTTCTTGTGTTACATAGTGATCAGGCAGCTGTTGACATTACTTGTTCTGTGCAGCTGACCAAGACATTAAAGTTCATAACGACGATCTTGGAATCAATTTTTATTGGTCTATGCTAAAGATCAAGAATCATGATAGCTTTCTCGAGCAAATTCTCTTTGATATTGATGCTGCTCAGCTACGTGTCCATGAATTGAAGTCTCAGTTAAATAACATAATTTGCAACAGTTCCACTGACGCTTTCTCATCTCCTGGTATGTTCAACCCTAGGGATACAGAGTATAGGCAGTCTCTAAGCCCTAGGTGTTCTCCGCTTAATCATGGCGATGCAGCTCCATTTGAAGCTACAAGCACCCCTTATGCATCTGATTTTGAAAATGATGATAAAGCCATTCCAGGAAGTGCAGATTCAAGCTTTGTAGGTGCTTCTCATACAGATATCTTTGAAAACACCGTGGACTTACTTGCAATAAATCTCACTCACGCTCAGTATCAAATGAGGAATGTGGTAAATCTATAATGAAGATTTATTCTTTTCCTGTTATAATTTGACCGACCAATCTAAAAAGAAATCATCGGTACACCTCTTTGTACAATTATTCCATTATAAAGTAACGAAGATGCACATCTCTTTCAGGTTGCTGACGATATTCTAATTAACAATCAAGCAGCTGAGGAATTTCATGAATATGAGATTGGCCATCAGAAGCAGCATGATGCACTAGAAGATGATGAGAATCTGAGTATTGCTAATAAAGCCTCTAGTTCAGAAACTGAAACAGACCCTGAGATTGCTTCAGCAAGTGAAAGGCGGCCTGCTATGAAGCGCGCCCGGCGGGCGGCTGCAGAACTTCATCTTCGTAGAAGCAAGAGGAAGCGCAAGCTGCGGAGACCCAGTCCTGGAAGCTGGAATGGGGAGACATGGAAAAAGAAGCATCTTAAAAAGCAGCATTGATTCTGAAATTTGGCAGCTAGAAGTAAATCGATTTCAATTGCTTGTTTTAAATCCGTAGGCTGGATTTTTCTCATAATATATCATCTTTGACTTCACTAATGGACACGACACATAAAACACATTCTACTCTTTTTTGGCCTGTAGCATGTGTTCTATGATGAACTGATGAATTCGCCACGTGTTCAGCTGATATTCTGCAGCTTTGAAATTTTCAGATCTATCACGCCCAGGGGCACACACATTTGACTTAAAAATATTCTTGTCCTATTTATCCTATTGGTCATACTTTGCAATTTGTGAAAGTTAATCAAGAATGTTATATTCTTGAAGCAGAAAAATGGGGTTTTTTTTATTATTATTGAACATTAAGTGCACTTAAACAGGTTTCCTAGGTTCTTGTATGTACTTTTTTATATCGTGAAGCAGGGAGGGTTAATTCGTCATGCTGGAATGATGGAGAGCGCCGAATATGGCATTTACAAGCACATTTTGATTTTCTAATTACGGCTGCTAGTTTTCGAATGTTGCCGGTAAAACTCCATAAGAAAAGATAAATGAATATATAGATAAACGAAAAGTGAGTATTTATATTAAATTTGGTTCTCAACATCTGGAATTAATATTTTATCTTTGTTAGATTATAGAAATTGGATTTTAAAGATTATAGAATCTTGGGTTAATTTGGTAAAAAAGCCACGATATTAATCTTAAAATTTGAACTTCTCGGAAACTATATGTTAAGCTCAACTTCCCCAACATACAACATGCAGGGTTGGGGTTGGTTTTTGTTCACATTACATGGCAAAAAGATCCACTGGTCGGGTATTTGTCAGGATGTCCTGAATTAGATCTGATCACTCAAAAAGGTTACTCTTTAGTAGACGGTTGGTTTAACATGGTGGCATTTTTGGGATGGGGATAGTATCTTTTTGGCATTAGGAATTTGGAAGGTGTCTGACAACCCTTTCCATGTATACAAACACAATTTCACCCGCTCCTCCTGCTTGTGTTCTCTCTCTCGCTTTCACTCTCCGTTTGAAACCTATATCTGATCACACTTTTCGACTGCGGCGGTCAAAACATCTAGACTGATTGATGGTGCTGTTGGTTATTTTAGGGTTTAGATCTATCAATATCGAGTTGATCCTAGTCAAACGACCTTCTATGCCTCAAGCGGCCTAATCCTCTTGGATTTGTTGTTGTTACGTGATTATGCAAATATCCTCTTTTTGTTCGCTTGTACTTGCCCAACTTCTCATAAAAATATAATGTTTCTATTTTACATGTACACTGATTGTATTTCTTAAAAAGTTGATTTTTATTTGATGAAAGGAAGTTCTTGTATTCATATGATAGCAGTTACATTTGTAAATGAGTGATTTTTAATATCATATATCAACCTTTTCATTTTCACATGATTATAACCTCTCGTTAAGTATTTTTTGGAGAAATATATCATTGATGTCGACAAATGGATGGATATGAACATGGTTTAAAGGAACTTCAAAAAAGGCTTAGTCGCTAGTGTGTTATCGTCACCACACCAATATACTCATTAAGGTTCAGTCATTGGTGTGCCATCATCACCTCATCAAGTTACTCAACAAAGGTTCAGTTGTTGATGTGCCATCGTCACCACACTTAGATATTCAATAGAGAAATTTGATAACCTGCCATTTTGCGATGTTGTCTTACTAGTTTTCCTCAGTTTTTCATACTCTTTCTTAGTTAAATTAGATAGAATCTTTAACTTTTCACTTTTTTGTAAATATACCATTAGATTAACTTCTCTTTTTCACTTCTTATAGAAAAGCATAAAAAATTACAAAACCCCCAAACGGTCCCAAGACCGAATGGAGACCAAACGATCCCAAGACCGAATGGAAACTGAACGGTCTCAGGACCGAATAAAGATCAAACGGTCCCAAGACCGTGTGAAGCCAAACGGTCCCAAGATCGAATGGAGATCAACTGGGTCCGAGATCGTATGAAGCCACACGGTCCCAAGACCGAATAAAGGTCAAATGGTCCCAAGACCATGTGAAGTCAAACGGTCCCGAGACCATATGAAGGTCAAACAGTTTTGAGACCGTGTGAAGCCAAACGGTCCCGAGATCGTATGAAGCCAAACAGTCCCAAGACCAAATGGAGATCAACTGGTCCCGAGACTGTATGAAGCCACACGACCCCACGATCGAATGAAAGCAAACAGTTTCTGACCGAGAGGACTCAAATGGTCTCCAAACCGAGAGAGTCCAAACGGTCTCCAAATCATGTGAAAATCCAAACGGTCTCCAAGACCGTTTGGACCCACATACCCCAAACCGTTTAAGGCTCACTCAAAATTCTAAAAATAGAACCGAAAGGGGTCCTCACAAATCATCAAGTCTTAGACGTCCAAAAGCTGCCTCTATTGTTCCAGAGCCATTCCATCCTTCACCCACTGCCCTGAGGCTGCTGGTCTGAGATCCATACTCCATCTCTAAGCTACTTTCTCTCTCATCAACAAAGAAGGTGGGAAGAGGAGGACTCATTATCAAGCAAGCTACGAAGTGTGAAGATCGTTGCTCTCTCTCCTCCAAGGGGTCAACCTTCCTCCCTCCTTCGTGGAGATGACACACTCTCTCTCTCTCTCTCCTCTCGCCCCCTTCTTTGTTCTTGCCATGAGCGAGTAGTCTCATACACTAGGGTGCGTGGAGTAGTCCCGCTACCCATGTTTTCATTTCATGCAATGTAATTCATGAGTTTGCAATAGAGATATACTTTCTTTTCAGTTCAACATCAATCGTTTAATGAATGCTTGTTGCTTGATCACCAACTTATGTTACTTATTATCTATTAGTATGAATTGTCTACGTTTGTACTATTAGATTTGAATCTCGATTGAATGTTGGTTCTTGATGTATGTAGTCACCATGCATCCATTTCGGTATCTAGGAGTGTTTTCCAAGGAATGGAGTAAACTCATTTCTATCGTTGTACTTTCATACTATGAAATGGAATCAGTTGACATATAAAAGTACAACCTTGATAAGTCGAGGAACACACTTTGCAAAGGGAATGATGCAAAGTGACCATTTGTTTGGGGATGGCTGGCTTTGCAACATTCCCACACTTCTCGTAGTTAGTTCTCTAAAAAGAAACTAAATCTACAAAGATACTAACTGTTTAGACTCTTATTACAGGCTATGTTACTATGTTGCATGTTTTGATCCATGTGTAGTGGTGGTGAAAGCTGATCACATCCTAGTGGTTTCTTAACATTGTTCACAACCTTAAATTTACTTTCTTGCTTTCACTTTACTTGCACTTAGTTTAAACAACCAAACAAACTCTTTGATCTAAATACCAACTGCTAAGGAGTTAAATGAAATTCTAACATTTTCTATCTTGTTGATCTTAACAAGACCGTTGTCCTGTGGATTTGACCCTTAACTATACTATGATAAGACTTCCACATATCCTAGCATACGTGGGTGGAGTTTTTAATCTAGTATAAGCAAGGCTAAACCTAAAGACTTACTATCTTTAGGATTTTTAGTAGTGCACGCAACTCCACGCAAGTGGAAGCTCCATCAAAAATTAGCGCCGTTGCCGGGGACAACGGAACGTTTTTATTTCATTTATCATCTTGCTAGTTGGTTAGGGTTTTACACTTTTTTTTAAACATTACCCATTATTCTCTTAATTTCATCATATATCCTGCATCATCTGAAAAGTTTGTTTTTTCCTCTACTCAGGTAGAAGACGTGTATGCAATCATAGCATAATCTCAGATTCTCCCCTGATACAGAGTATGACTCTGAGGTAGAGGGAAGCTTCAATCGCTGCATTAGACTTAATCGTCAAAGAGCCAGACAAATGGCCAAAGATCAACACCAAACTGTACTAGTGATGGAAAGGGTCAATAGTGCCATAGCATCCCATCGAGCGCAACTCATTGCCGACACGCGCGCCCAAGTTCAGGCTGAAGTATGGGATGAAGAGCAAGCCCACATCCGTGCTGAGAATGAAGCAACCATGATTGTTTCTCAACTGTTGGTAAGAAACAAACAATTACGGGATTACGCTGTTCCCAAGAACTACGAAGACAACCATCCAGTCCAACCACCACTCATCAACACTCCTAATTTTGAGATTAGGACACAATGGATCCAAATAATGCAGGGCATCTCATTCTCTGGAAGTGCCGGAGATGACTGCATGGACCATTTGAAGAGGTTCAAAGCTCTTTGCAGGTTGGTACCACAAACTGGAACAACCATGGACGCAGTCATGCTCAGATTTTTCAACTTCACCTTGTCTGGAAGATCA